>JANAVB010041882.1:0-322043 GCA_029216955.1 Iris pallida
ATTTTTGAGTCAAAACGGTGTCCCCGTTGGACCCGCTTTGCACCGAAAAAGCGTGCCAGAGTCAACGATCTCTAAACTCGTCAAACTTATGTCAACAGGTTCGATTTTCTGATAATCCAACCGTATGTCCAAAGTTGGATTCCGGCGGGCCGTGCACAACATCGCCCGTTGAGTCGGATCTTGGGACCCACAAAACGATAATCCGATCAACGTCTCAGAATGGGACCAAACTTGGCATACAGGACCAGAAAAATGATACGGTCCTGTTGGCACAAGTTTCGTCTCGATCTGACGAACGTACACGAAGTAATTGGGAAATTTGCACAGAGGTCGATACGGTGAATTTTGGCGAACACGCATCAAATTCGTCGCGCACGTGCAACCAATTTGAATTCCGTCAAAGCCCAAACGTCCAAGAAGCCATTACGCACCTTTTGATACTTCGGTTCGCGACCACGTCGCCCTGATTGGCGGGACGCACGTAATATCGAAGATTTTATTATTTTGAAATAGTTTTTGTCAATTTTAGAAATCGATTTTCTCGGCATATAAGCGATAAACTTCGAAACTACAAAAAGGGATCTCGTGTCCTATAGGTTGGCTAGGAATCTCTTAAATTAGAATTTGTAATAGTTACTAGGTTGGCCAGGAATCACTCTCAAATAGGAGTACTTCGGCACTTATAAACTATTTTTCGAACAGTTTTTCCCGTGATATTCCCATCGATTTCCCGAGGAACCTAGTCTAGTAGTTTAGAATCTAACTGAAAGGACATGTAGAGGGTTATAAAGGCTACATGCAGGTTTTTGTAGATCGTAAAACGATAAACTAGGGAGAAAGAAAATCAGGGAAGAACAGGGGTCACCTGTGCGAAATTGTTGTCGGTTCCGTGGCGCGGCCAACGCTCGTGGCTGGCCCGTGGCCGCCGGGCTTCCTTGCAGTTGCACGAGACCGTGGGGAGGTTGCCTGGTTGCCGGGGATGCGTGGGGGTGTGCTAGGGTTTGCGTTTCTTGCGTTCGTCTTCCTCTCTTTTTCCTTATATGCCGCGGCTGTGCGGGTTTCGCTCGGCTTAGGTCGCTGAGATTTGGATTCAGGGGGTGGTTGGGCCTGGGCTCGGTTACTGTGCCGAGCCCTTGTTTGATTATTCTTTTTATTTAACTAGTATATTTATATATCTTGTATATATATTATATACTACATACATACATACATACATACATACATTATATATATATGTACACATATATATATATTTATATATATATATATATATATATATATATATATATATATATACACACGTATACACCCATATATTATACATTTATATGTATATACATATATCACCCATATAATATACATTATGTATATACATATATACACCCATAAATATACATTTATATGTACTATCTATAGATAATATTCCAATAAAATCCTAAATTTCTAAATACTCATTTCCAAGGGTAGGACCTATTTATATAATATGAATATATATACAACATTTATTTGACAAAATAATATATAACCAATAGTAATACTAATATTATATAATGATAACCTCAATAATAATAATAATAATAATAATAATAATAATAATACAAAATTCAATAAATAATAATGGTGTATATACCATCATGCACAGTCCAATAATCCCAAAATGTACAAGGACCTATTTATATACAATTATCATTGAATATCAACTAATAATAATATTTATATTTATTTAAAAATACCTAGAAAATATTCATTAGATCACTAAAACGGAATACGACACCATCATACCAAAATACATCAACACGAATGTTATTGGATGTCCTGCATGACTACATGGGCTTGGGCTTGATTTGGGTCCAATCTGGACTAGTTTGGTACCACCGGGTCACTTAAAAGTCAAAATGTTAATAACAATATTATACTATTTATGATGGTCATGTCACAACTTGGCCTGGTTTTCCTAGTTAGGACATCACTATGACTCGGCCTTCCCTACCAGGGCTAATACGCTAGTCAAAGCACGCCACTGCACTATCCGTGCCATGATTTCTAGTCACCTTTACTCTAATTTTTAACCATAACTAAATTCATCTACCGTAATAATTAACTAATTTATTTATTTATAAAAATCTAAAAATCACCATTTAAATAAAATGAATTAATAATAAAAAAATATTTTACAATTTTCTGGGAAGGAAAGCTACAAATCTACCCACCTTAAAAATAATTTTGTCCTCGAAATTCTAACTCATAAACATGCCTAAAATTCAAGAATAACAATAAAAGAATAAATCCTATTACCACACATCTCCTCAAATTTAATTTCTCAGAAATAGAAAGGACATGAATATAAGGAAGAATAATCGTGAGCAAATATGAAGTCTCAAGAGCGGTAGAGTATCCAATGATGCAGATAGAAAGAAAGTTTATGGACCCTTGACTTATTTGCTAGATTGGGCTACTCTAGTTCAGTCACTTGCTACGTCGAAGAACCCTTCGTTTCCTAGAAGGACTTGCAATCCATGCAATACAGAAATTTTGTTCTCGAAGTTCTAAACACGATTTCAAAATAGAACAAAATTTGAGAGATCAAGATTGTGATCTTTTCCGTGGTTATTTAAACACACAAGCAAGGGGTATAAGTGCAATATAAGATCGTTATCGCGACTTTCAGGCAGATGGAATAAGGTTTACGAATGACTTCACGTTCTAAGAGATGGAGACTATGTAATAGGTATAGAGACCTATTTCAATAGTTTGGTTTTTATAGTCCAAATATGGTGGTATGCATGGATGGATTTTACTGGGTCTTAATGGGTTCCCTAATTGGACATCAATCGTTGGTTGGATGAACCTTGATTTCAATCTATATTGACTAGACAGATCCCAATGATAAAACTATTTCTACTAGTTAGGGTAACCTAGAATAGGTTTCTACCCAAGAGGTTGAGCTAGTTGCCCGTCAGGTTGGTTAGCTAGGTTCATAAAGCCTAAAATGTGCCTTCAGTGACTTTTGTGTTTACGTAGCACATGAGGCCTCAATTGGTGACATACTAGTGGCATGTGCGTAGTGGGCTTCGAATAGATCACAACCATATATTAGGTCGAATGAATTGAGTCGAGGTTGAGGCTCTAATGGAGTCGAAAATACACCGGTATTGTGGTAAGGGTTATAGCTAGTCCTTTTGACCTGAAAGTCGTACTATAAAAATATAGTACAAGGAGACGTGTTTGAGTGGGACGTGATATACCTAGATGAAGGTTAGACTCGTCTAGATCTTGCATATAAATTTGTTGGAGGAGGTAACAGCTAGTCTCGTGCTCCAAATATTTATGACACGGCGGGGGACACAAAACCATCTAAATGGAAAGTGGGAGTCCATAGGGCACTAATTATCAGCCTATGGAAATTATTCCGATCAATCGTAATCTTCATATATCCCCAAAAATTTTAGGAGGCTTACACTCTACCCACCTTAGAAGCTAGGATATGATTTTAGGAATAATAGGCTAGAAGAATTCCAAAGTCCGGATATTGTACCTCGACTCTTGCTTAATAAAGAATAAGGCACGACGTAACGGGATACGATAGATATAAGTCAACCCAAGGGTCATTCCCAATAAATGGAAAAATGAGTGTGTAAATAACCCATGGTCGATAAAATAGAATGATCTACTCATCCAGTATACAAGAGTTATCGACAGGGGTACCCAACTCTAAGGCACATCATATGAAAAGATTTCTAATAGCTAGGTTGTAAATTTCTATTTGTGTCAAACCTGCCAGACTATTGTCACAAGGGTTCTAGTTAAACCAAGCTTCAAACAATAATTAGAGGCTCACAACATTTGGTCTCTGAAAATAATAGCCTCCTAGGTTGGCATTTGATCAAGGAAAAGATCCTAATCATTCTCGGACTCCAATGACTAGAAGATCAAGATAGTAGGTTTAGTGTCGAAGGGAGGACGAGTAACTCAAGGCAAGGTTCCAGTCACAGGGCTGGCCGATGGCAACTACACTTGCGTATACGACTATCATAGCCATGGGGTATACTCTGTATCTATCTACCAATTACGAGCTTTTGTCTTTCCAATCAGTGAAAGACAAAAACGATAAAGAGTTCAAGAGAGATGTCACTGAATACAATACGTGATTCAAGGGTGAATGTATAATTCAAGAGGAACTGTCAAGCAATCGGAATGAGATCCTAGAGACATCTACATCTCAATCCACGTAGGGTAATTAGATGAAGAGCGAACCAAATGCATCATGGTTGATCAGACCGTAATACAATGATTCTGATTAGACAATATGTTAGCGGGCAGTTCCCAACTAAATATATGTCTTGAATTCAAGCTCGATAAAAGAATAAGCTTGCAAAAACTAGGCTGTAATAGCAGCATTAGTCAAGAGAGTCAAAATATAAATATGCGAGATTTTTTTGAAAGGAGGAATAAGTAGTTTGAGTTTTAGGGAAAATCAAAACCTTACCTGGTGTTATTGCTTATACAGTCAATCCTACTATCTTCTATTCATAAGGCCTTGGTCGACTAATGGGTTATGGACTTCTGAATTCTATACTCCAGGTAAACCTATTAGTGTACAAGTCAGTTACCTCGTCAATGGATCACAAGGACCACTGAATGCCAGGTTGGGAGACATGCTACCGAACTTACAGAACTTCCACTAGTTTTGGCTTTAGATCTTATGGGACAAACAGGCATTTTTCCTGTCCTCTATGGTATCCTAAACTTGTAATCCCGTCTGAAATCATTTTACCGAGAATTATGCCTCGCCCATATACTCCGGTCGTGGTAACCCTTGGTTCCGTGATTCAGATGTGATATGCTATCGGATACTCTACCTTATATTGACACAAGGTTCTAAAGAGGTCAACGAAAATATAGTTCTAGCAATGTTCCATAAACTACAATTCTTCGAAATGATATCAATTCTATGGGTTGTGCCTTGCCAGTGTGCTGCTGGGTACAGTGAACCCACACTCTCCGCTCTTAGGTAATTGGCGACAGTGCGCTGCTGTCTAGTCATCGCAGTCGTTTAATTAATCTAACCATACTCCTAAGAACTTCAAGGAGCTGCTAGATATTCAGACTAGTTGACTATGATGGAAAGCGTAAACATCTGCCTATAAGTCTCAATCCTTAAAGTAAAAGATTGATCGGAGATAATTGAAGATAAGAGAAGTAAGAACATCTTAATATTTGTTTCATATATATTTCAAATGGTTAAGGGAAAAACTTTGAATCAAATCTAACTCGTGATTCGTATATGAATATCAAAATCAGAAATTATAAACCAGTTTCTTACAACAAATAGAATTTAAAATAGGCAATTCTAACTCATGATATGATGTTTATATCTAATAGAGCAAAAGAAAATTGAACATGTTATCAAGATTAGAGCCTTAATTCTAGGAAAGCCTAACTTACCAAGTGAATAGTATATCCACATCGGATCATATCGTCATATCAAAAGTAAGAGTGTATCCTATAGGATCTAGCAAGCTATCTAAATTGCATGGCCTATCTAATAACCTTAACTACCCAACGATCAATTTGAACAAGGGACTCCTAGTCCTAGTCATTATCTTAAATCAATTTAACCTAAGTTGTGAATGAGCATTTTCTAGTCGCAGGCTCGCAATGATACGACTAACTTAGGTACCATCACGAGTTTGTAATCTTTTGCGAAGACTGACCTGCATGGGCCACCACAAAAAATTGTCACGACCCACACCCACTTTTTCGGATACGAGACGTGTCCAAGCCAGCCTACGGCGCAGAGTCGGCGGTAGAACGCTGTCACGGTTAAGATGCTCAAAATCACAAAAGAATAACATTTATTGCTCATTCATATTTCTAAGATTTATTACAACATTTACAACATTTATATTTAAAGAAAATACAAAGTTCTGAAACTAATACAACCACTATCTATCTCCAGGTTTCTGTCTGCAAGTACACCCGAATCTCCCAATGCTAAAGAAGCCACAGCTAACCTGAAAAATATTAGTTTCCAGTCAGGAATGGAACAAGTACACAAACCGACGGTAATGCGAAAACATAATAGAATTAACAAGACATGAAAATAACATATGAGATATGAAAACTAGAAGGTACTGATGACATGGCACGGTGGAGAAGACAAGAAAAACAAATAAAAGACAACTATCTAGTGGTGTGAAATATCCGTTTCAACATGTGGACGGCTAGGGGGTAAATCCGGCACACTGCACGTGTCGTGTGCAGCTGCTATCAGGCAAGAATAGACATTTTGGGGATATTTCTGGATAGTCCACATATCTACTAAGATATTTCCCCTCTCGACTACTCCGTGTGACGAGCGTGTCAACAAACAGCAAGATATATGTATAAACATGAAATGGAAAGACTACTATGAATCGAAAGCAATCAGAAAGTGCACTTGCCTGAGGTCCTTAGCTGGAGAAATCGATAGTACAACCATATCAGATGAGTCACTAAAGTCAACACGTGCAAAAAGTCTCCAGATGCTAAAATAAATATTACCAACGTTCTCAGAATAGTCAAATTAGCTAGGATTGCCTGTCCTTAAGCCCAATTCTGGACACAGGGGCAAAACGGTAATTTCGGGTCAAAATGGTATCCGCCGTTGGACCCACTTTGCACCGAAAAGCGTGCCAGAGTCAACGGTCTCTAAACTCGTCAAACTATATGTCAATAGGTCCATTTTTCCGATAAGAACCCAACCGTATGTCCAAAGTTTGATTCCGGCGGGCCGTGCACAAAATCGCCCGTTGAGTGATCGTGGGGCCCACAAAATGGCGATCCGATCAACTGTCTCAGAATGGGACCAAACTTGGCATACAGGACCAAAAAAACGATACGGTCTTGTTGGCGCAAGTTTTGTCTCGATCTGATGAACGTGCACGAAGTAATTGGAAAATTTGTACAGAGGTCGATACGCTGAATTTTGACGGATACGCATCAAATTCATCGCGCACATGCAACCAATTTAAATTCCGTCAAAGCCCACACGTCCATGAAGCCATTACGCACCTTTCGATGCTTTCGTTTCGCGACCACGTCGCCCGGATTGGCGGGACGCACGTCGTATCGAAGATTTTTATTATTTTGAAAACAGGTTTTTGTCAATTTTAGAAATCGGTTTTCTCGGCATATAAGCGATAAACTTCGAAACTACAAAAAGGGATCTCATGTCCTATAGGTTGGCTAGGAATCTCTTAAATTAGAATTTCAAAATAGTTATAGGTTGGCCAGGAATCACTCTCAAATAGGAGTACCTGGGCACTTACAAACTGTTTTTTCGAACAGTTTTTCCAGTGGTATTCCCATCGATTTCTCGAGGAACCTAGTCTAGTATTTTTGAATCTACTGAAGGGACATGTAGAGGGTTATAAAGGCTACGTGCAGGTTTTTGTAGATCGTAAAACGATAAACTAGGGGGAAAGAAAATTAGAGAAGAACAAGGGTCACCTGTACGAAATTGCTGTCGATTCCGTGCGCGCGGACAACGCTCGTGGCCGGCCCGTGGCCGCCGGCGGCTTCCTCGCGGCTGCGCGAGACTGTGGGAAGGTCACCTGGTTGTCGGGGATGCGTGGGGGTGTGCTAGAGTTTGCGTTTCTGTGTTCGTCTCCCTCTCTCTGTTCCTTATATGCCGCGGCTGTGCGGGTTTCGCTCGGCTTAGGCTGCTGAGATTTGGATTCAGGGGGTGGTTGGGCCTGGGCTCGGTTTACTGTGCCGAGCTCTTGTTTGATTATTCTTTTTATTTAACTAGTATTTTTATATATATCTTTGTATATATATTTATATATATACATACATACATGCATACATACATACATTTATATATATATGTATACACATATACACACATATAATATATATATATATATATTTATATATATATATATATATATATATATATATATATATTTATATATATATATACACGTACACACCCTATATTATACATTTATATGTATATACATATATACACCCATATAATATACATTTATATGTATATACATAAAAACAATATATATATACACCCATATATCTATGGATAACTAATACTCCAATAAAATGCTAAATTTCTAAATACTCCTTTCCAAGGGTAGGACCTATTTATATAAATATGAATATATATATATTACAACATTTATTTGACAAAATAATATATAACCAATAGTAATACTAATATTATATAATGATAACCTCAATAATAATAATAATAATAATAATAATAATAATAAAGAAATTCAATAAACTAATAATGGTGTATATACCATCAAGCACAGTCCAATAATCCCAAAAATGTACAAGGACCTATTTATATACAATTATCATTAAATATCAACTAATAATAATATTTTTAATATTTATTTAAAAATATCTAGAAAATATTCAATAGATCACTAAAACGGAATACGACACCATCATACCAAAATACATCAACACGAATGTTATTGGACGTCCCGCATGACTACATGGGCTTGGGCTTAATTTGGGTCCAATCTGGACTAGTTTGGTACCACCGGGTCACTTAAACGTCAAACAATATTAATGATAAATAATTACACTATTTATAATGGTCATATCACAACTTGGCCTGGTTTTCCTAGTTAGGACATCACTATGACTCGACCTTCCCTACCAGGGCTAATACGCTAGTCAAAGCACGCCACTGCACTATCCGTGCCATAATTTCTAGTCACCTTGTACTCCAATTTTTAACCATAACTAAAATCATCTACCGTAATAATTAACTAATTAATTTATTTATAAAAATCTAAAAATCACCATTTAAATAAAATGAATTAATAATAAAAAATATTTTATAATTTTCTGGGAAGGGGAGCTATAAATAGGGTGCGGGTCGTGACATCAATGAAGGGGCCATTAAGGGGTTGCGCTTTTGTGAAACTCTAAGAGAGATGCATTTTTACGAAACGCCGAAGTCATTGTGGTCCTAAGAAAATTAATAACCGTCTTTGAGCGACTGAGTCAACGACTTCTTTAATTATTGCCGCTTTGGGGGGCTCGAGAAGTGGTAGCCCAAGATTTAGTCAAATGAATCTATGAAATGAGATTCATTGTGCAGAGTCTTAGGTTCATCCCATTACTCCGGAGTCCTTTGACCGACTACCACGTGGTATGTGGGTTGGACCACACAGCCTATATATAGAGAAGCTTTTTGGGTGAGACCTTGTTCATAGTTTCCAGTCATTCTCCCGTCATGCTCAACCCCAACTTATCTTTGGACGGCCGTAGGCCTTGCATAAGTCGGCTGTTGGTTGTAGATCTCTTCGTTCAAAGAAGTTGTGGTCTTATAGAAGAACAACTACAGAGTTTTGAGATGCACTTGAGTGTTTGGCATAAGGGATTCGAACCTGAACAACATCTTGGAGGTCTTCGAGGTCCAAGCTACCGGGTTTGGATTGATTGTCAATCCGAAGAGCTAAAGGCCGTGCTCTACCCTACTCAATAATGGCTTTATTAGCCATATTGGAGTGGGGGGAGCTGTGCGCCCTGTTAGGCTGGAAGAGTCACAGGTAGTGCTGTGAGCTTCGTGCATGAGCTGCGTTCTTGCTTGGGCCAATAGCTGCTTCGTTAGCCATATTGGAGTTCCTCCACGTCTGACTAGGAAGTGACTTGCTCTGACAAGGAAGTGATTCGCTCTGACACTGCTGCGCTTTTGGGGTCTGTGCGCTTCTAAATACTACACGCTTATGAAGACTGCACGCTTCTGAAGACTGCGCACTTTGTAGGCTGTGCTTTAGGTTTTAGTCTTAATATGTAACCATGAAGAGTCTGTAATAGATCTTTTGTAAACATGATTTTAATAAAAAACTTTCATTTATGCACTGTCTTTTTTATAGTACGAGTTTTGAAATTCGCAGAAATTTACGGGTCTCCTGCGCTTCTGACATCTTTTGTACTTTTCCATGCTTCCACAACAACAATAACATAAAATACAACTTCTCCTGATTAGGAATCCATGCATTATCAAGCTGTGTAATATACGTGCAAAGAATCAAATAAACATTACTAAAACATGTATTATAGAAACTATCATATACTGAAAATAATCAGTGAATGTATTTGCCCTGCTCTTGAGTTGAGAGTTATAATCAAAATTCATATCGGTGTCCAGGACCTATATATATAATATTTAAAATCAGAAGCTACCTTAGAGTCTAATATACTTACACACATTTCTATAATCACGTAAGGTAGGTTACGATCAAAGGTAAAAAGAAACTAATACCCTAATATATGAAATAATAATGTAATAATATTAAAATATCTTTTGTCTACAAGTTAAAAAATCACAATTTTACGGTAACTATTAAACCCTAGAATTTGGTTCTAAGGCATAAACCTACACTAAACAAAGGATTGAATTTCACCACATAAATATCCCTAAAATTCATGTTTAATCAGAAAATAAAATGTATGTAAACATGATTTTTGAGATATTTATCATGGAAAATTATTGGCAAAGTCTAGTTGGTGAGTTTTGGATTTTAAAAAACTAGTGAAAATAGTTATTTCTAGGCTTGAATCGACATGTTTTATGTCACCCAAGTTGACCCTAATTAAACATTTTAAAAATCAAAATATAATTTGTTTAAAATAATAAATTAATGGTTTATAATTTATAAAATTTATCAACATAACCATAGTAAATGTTATAAATATTACAAAGTGAAACTAATTAGGTACTAATTCTTAAAGAACCCAAAAATTAAAATTTTAAATACTAATTTGTGTTCTGAAAATAAAATTAATGTAACATAAAACTACATAACAATTATTATGAAAATTTATATTTTTCCATCACCTAATAGGGTCAATATGTCGTGTCTCAAGTTTGGTTTAATTCCGAAAAATATTCCTACATACTCATGTAACGTAATTCTGGGAATTAAATAATCATGCCCCAAAAACCCTACTTTAACCCAAATTTCACATATATCTATCATGAAATAATTATATGGCATGGTAGGCAGTCAAGTTAGGGAAATGTTTGTGAAAGTTTCGTCCGAAAAGTTAAAGAAAATGCACGTAAAATAATCGCTGCAAAAATGTGTCGCAATTCTGGAACGAATATTTTGTGTGTGTGTGTGTGTTTAGATGGGTTTTTCCCTAGTTGTATGATAATTTTATTACGGTTTCTACCTAGGGGATGATATATATAGTATTCCCTATGTCATATAAAAATATTCGACGAAAAATGAGAGTACTTACCTATGTACGGACGTGGAAAATTTTTGTATCGCAAGATTCGGCCGGTGCACCCTTTCGAAAAATATCTGTACCGAGGGAAATTTGAATAGAACATGTAGACAATTATATAACAAAATGACAAAAACAAGCAGAGGTACGCAACGGAAAAAGTTTTGTAGCATTTTACCTAGCGGTTTGTGAGGTACACCTCGTTCTTTGCGCTGTTCTCCCGGACATCACCTATTCTGGACACGTTTCGTGTGAGAGCGATTTGAGGGTTAAAACCACCATCATAAATTCCAAAAAAATATGGAAATCAAATCTAAGAGGTAGAGGAAGAAATTTGGTAAAGGTCTCGAGGCTTGTACCTACTATTTTCGTAATGCAAAATGTTGTTGAAGACATCACAACCTAGCAGCCCTATTCTAGAATCACCTTCAGTCCAACGAGTTTGTACGAGAGTTTTGGAGTAGAAAATGAATGGAATTAGGGGGGAAATGACCCATAAGGATGTAGGGGGTTAGAGGAGGAAGGTTGTGGCAAAGTTTTAGGGGAAATGGGGTAGTGGGAGGTGGTTTACATAACTTTCAAGTGAGGTGTACAATTCTGGCCGAAAATAGCATATGGTTAGATGGTTGCTTGTTACACCACTTTGTGTGCTGCACATAGGTCCAATAAGGACTTGGTTTGTGTCCCTAACATGTCTAGTACATGTGTGTCAAATTTGGGCTTAATCGAAGTTGGTTTGGATGGGCTATCTAACCCAAACTACACACTAGTCCAACATAACCTAGGGTGAAATGCAAGTCAATTCTAATGCATTTAAACCTTACTAGCACACATATTGTATAATCTCCTATAATTAATATACTAGCTATATATGTATTTACATTTATATATAACATTAAAAATAATATATCTAAAATTATTTTTAGCTAAAAGAGTCAGCTAGTTTGAATATAGAAAAAACATACCAACTTAATTTACTTAAGTTAGCTAGCATACTAAATAATAGTAATATAATTAGAGCTATATGATTGCCAATATTAAATACTGGTAAAAATGACAAAAATATCCCTCTTCTTGAATTAGGTAGTTACAGTTGTTGTTGGATTGAGACACGATTTGTTCGACCATAGGAGTTGTCAATGGCATGCTAGAGTCCTCCCACTTGTCTTCTAGACAACCATGATCATATCTCGTGGTACTGGTGTACTCTGATATACGTAGCTGGCATTGTTTCGCTCCCACTCTCCAGTATTCTGGTTTTGAGGCATGACATGAAGTACCCTATATAAATAAAATAAGTTTATTGTCATTCAATACAATATTTTATGTGAATATGCTGATATGCATATACGCATAAACACTAGAATGACATACATCAAATTTTTACATATATCAAAGGAATAATTCTTGATTTAATGAATCTATTGATCTGGGAGATGTAAACGTTGATTATTCGGACATCAGTCAAACAAACCACTATGACAAACCTCGACCGATCATCTTGATATTTAATGAAGCAAAAAGTGAATGTCTATGGCTAAGGTTTTACTAGTTTAACATATAAGGAGGAGTTAACAGCTTCCAGGAATCAGAAATAAGCCTACAACTCTTCATGAGGATACGGGGATAATGCATAGAAATGTATAGTCAAGTAAAGTATTGAGGTGAGATGTAATATTCAAATGTATTAATTGGGTGTTGATTTTTCAATTAAGTTGAGTAAAAACTAAATATAATATTTTTAAAGTGATTTTGATGGAGAGGATCCTGTAGATGCTGATGGAAATACTTGAAGTATGTCTTTGTGCATTGTACTCTTTTCCTTCGATAAGATTTTTTTCTAATAGACTTTTCCTTCGAAAGGTTTTTAATGAGGCATTATAAGTCGCACCCACTTGGATTTCTGAAGAATCACATTCTTGAAGAATATTATTGTACTCTTTTCTTTAAGTTTTTTTTTTCAAAGATGAATTTTTCTTAGAAATTTTTTAACCAGACAATAATTAAAGTTGTTATCCAAGGGTGAATGTTAATGATTTGTGGATAAATCCAAATAATAGATGCTCTTATCTCTATATACAACAACATTTATCTTATTCCCTTTGTATATATTCTTAAGAAGAGAAGCCACAAATATATCTTTCTCTTCCACACAAACACACACATATGTATTTTTTTTATACACACATGTGTATATATATATATATATATATATATATATATATATATATATATATATATATATATATATATATATATATATATATATTTTATATATATATATATTATATATATATATATATATATATATATATATATATATATATATATATATATATATATATATATAGTCATAGTCTAACAGTTAGGATGGGGGGGTGGGGGGTTGACCTGGGTTCGAATCCCGCTTGGGTGTCGACTGGGTAAGTTAGAATTTATTCATTGAGCAAATGAGCAAATGTACTTGTGTCCGTAGGATTTATTTCGAATTAAATCTACGATTGAGAATAGTAGAATCTTATTAAGGTAAGTTAGAATTTATTATGTTATATCTTATTTATTTATTGAAGGAGGATTACAATCCAAACAATATTTAGTATCTTATTTAATGATGTATTTTTGGAACATTGAAAAGTCTCTTTGGTATGAAGAGATTAGTATCTTCATAAGTGTATGTTTCCAAAGGTTATAATCAAATCAATATTAGTATTTTACTTCGGGAGCCCGACATCATTAAATCTTCCGTAAGAAGAGTTTAGTGTCTCCTTCTCTCTGATTCCCATTCTCTCCCTCTTTCCCTTCATCTTAAGAAGAATACATTGTTACTATTATCTTCAAATATTGTCAAGACTAATGGATTTTTGTATGGAAAAACGAGCAATTCCAATGTTGGAGTGAATGGATATTTTATTATCTATCATTTTATTTTGTAACGGAAAGAACTTTAGTACACTATTATTTTTATCCATGAATATCATGTTTGCCTTGTGAGTGCATGGTCTTTGTGAATGCTATGTTTCTGATCTTATGCTCTGTTTTCTGCAACCTACCAGTTTGTGTTTTGATTCTTCATTAGGTCCTCTACTGTAAATGTTTATTGCTCAAATACTTTCTTTTCTAAAGTTTATTTTATTGGATGCAGGAAGAGTTTGCTTTAAACATGGCAAATTTACTGGATAGGAGTGAAAGAAAGTCAGGCAAAACCGATAGCTTAAACTGTGAGTACTCTATTGTGACCACTAGCGAGTAGTGGTGGAGTGATATTTCTGAATGCCACTTTGTAGTTGATCACTTTCTTATTGAACAAAGAAGAAGACCTCGTTGGAATTGGAGTCATCTTTCGAACAAATATGTAATGGCTTAGACAAACAGGGAAAAGATGCTAAGTAAACTTTTTGTTATAAATAATAGTATACTATTAAATGAAGGAGAATTGCTTTATGTACAAATTTCATCTGTTATATGCAATTCTTGTATATTTGACATGTCAGCATGGAGATGATAAAATGCTTACCATTACCTTGTATATTTGATATACTGAATCCATATAATGAGAAAACTTTAATCAGATGGTACTTTTTTTAGTCAAGCTTCCATCTCCTTGGATGCCCAAGACAGTGAGTGAATACATTTTGTATAATGTGATGATCGATTGTTATGTTAGCTAATGACTACCATGTAGGATCGATTGTAGGAACGAGTTGTAAAGCACAATACTCTAGAGGGGGTGAACAGAGTAGGCAACGAAAATTAACTATTTAAAAATGTTAGTAACAAGATCACAGATAATATATATATCACAGATATATAAATAAAAATTAGAGAGTAGAGAACAAACGCAAACACAAGGATGTATACTGGTTTTCCTCTTGTGAGGACTAGTCCAGTCGGAAGAACTCTAGCTTCCAGTTGAATCCACTATAGAAAATTACCATAAGTTTTCATCCGAAGTTCTTGCAACTTCTACAACGCGAGCTTTGATCCAAAGTACTCGACCAACTTCAATTGTGAAGTGTGTACCTTCAATCAAGCCTTTGATTACAATCACTCTGAAACTTCTAGACCATACCGCACTGGCAAATCGACTAAAGGATTGTAACTGGCTTGGGATTTGAAAATGAACAGCTCAGAATACTTTGGAAGAAGTAGTAGGCTTATAGAGAAGAGATATGAAAGTGAATTGGTGTTGAGTGAATTGAAATGATCGAAATCTCTATTTATAGTTTTTCCAAAGGCAGAATTCTGACAGAATTCAGGCAGATTTCGGACAGAACTCTATGAAAAAATCTCATTGGAATCCGTAACTGCGGGAAGACCAAGTTCAAAAAGCAACGTTCACTAACCAAACTCTGGCCGAACTCGGGCCGAACTCTGGCCGAGTTCTGTTTGAGTTCAGTCAGGGTTTTTTGAAAATTGGTTTTGGGCTTTTTGAAAAGTCAAACAGTTAGGAAGTAGTTTGGGCTTTTGTAAGTGGGCTTGTTTTCAAAATAAAATGGTATTTTGAAAACGTTTCTTGGGTAGCCTATTTGCTAGTACGATGCAGTGTACATCGTATTCCTAGACTCAATAAATATGAAAAATTACATTGATAAAATAGGAAAACCAAGAGCCCTTTGATGACGCCTTTCTTCAAATATTTGAGCAGACTTGAAGACGCCTTTTTTCTTGACGGCAGTCGTCCAAAGATAAACAGATCTGGAAATTTGAATACCTTTCGGGGGCTTCGCCCCCGAACCCCTGACGGGAAGCGCTGCCCCCTCGACCCCTGTCTGCTGACCGGGCAGCGGAACCCCCGATGCGAGGCCCCGGATAGGTCGTTAGGCGGTTCAGAGAAATCTTCTTGTATAACGTCGTCTTTGGCCCATCAATAATACTCTATTGCATATGTCCTGGTTTGACAAAGCTTGATCATGCTTACTGCATGTCTATAAGAACATGTTAGACGAATAAAATAATATGATACATGCATAGCAATATGATATAGAACATTTAGGACAATGCTAAGTTAAAGTAGCAACATAATAGTGATTACATGAATATTAGTGATGTTATTATGTTAAACTTAATTGATTAGCCATATTAAAAAATATGATATAATCATTGGGCTAACAATCTCCCCCTTTTGATTATGGCAAATCTTTTAAGTTTAATATATATACAATAGATGCATGCATCACTAATAAACACATAATACTAGAATATTGTGTGCTAACTTAAACTTATTTTTCCCCCTTTGACATGATCAAAAATAAGCTCCCCGTAATGAGAGCTAAAATGAACTCAAGCAAAAGTAAAGGAGGAAAGCAAAAATAATCATGATCAAGGATTAGGAGAACAGTGTAACAAGTTTAGAAAATTGCATAACTATAGTAAAAAAAAACTTGTCAAAAATAGTTGGTTGAACTTAAAAACATTGAAATCAATCAATACATAGTTTACCAACTAGAAATCCAGAAATGAAATATGTTTTGAATGTCATTTGACCAAAAAAAATCTATCAATATAGTAGGAATCAATCATTGGTCATAAATAAATCATAAGAAATAGAAATTCGCAGATCTAGTATATACCAAAAAAGAGACTTTTAACAATGATCACAAAAAAAATATGATTCATAATTTGCCCATACAAATTAGTGAATCAATTCCATAAAGAGTATAATCATTGAAAAAGAAATCAAAAGAAATATACTAGAATCTATGCGAAATCTATACCAAAGTCCATGCATTTGAATTCAATTACCATAACATGATATATGTATATCCATCAGATAAACATGAAGGTAATGAAGACAAAATACTTGAAAAGGAGAAATTCAGTCGACTTGAATGCTCCCCCACAAAGTATGATCAGTCTAAATATAGATAATCATGAACTTTGAGATAAAATCTTAATAAGAAGTGCCAAATCAGTTTAAACTCAAAAGGATTATCAATAAATTAATTAATTATATTTGGCAAAATAAATTTTAGAAACTCGAATGAGAGAATTAAAAATAAATAATAATTATATATTCTCTAATCTAATACAAATCCAAATATCATGAACAACTCAACAATATATTAGGTAAAAGAATATATGCCCATGATGAACTAGGTATACCACATATTAAGGGCATAAAAGATTTGAAACAACTAATTTGCTCCCCCTAAAATATGCGTATATAGTTCAAAAATAATTTATATGCACAAAATAAATAATCATAAGATCTAAGGAATATCCAATAAATAAACGCTTAAAGATGAAGAAAATATGTCTTCAATAAAAAAATATAACACAAATCATTTCATGTAAGTAAAAGATTTTTGAAAGCTGTCTTTAATAATAACATTTGAGTACTGGACAGATTCAATAAATCAAAAAGAAATCAAAAAGGCTTTTTAAAAACTATGGAATTTATTACGAAAAACTGTCTTAGTAAATGTTCGAATGCGTCCATTTAGTCCTCAGACTGAAAGCTGGCGATTCGAATCACAAAAACAAAAAGAATCCATAAATCATAAATAAATCCATTTGAACAAATAAACATAACTAGATAAATGTCCAAAGAAAAGTGTATTCTAGAAATATGGCATGTCAAGGGGATAATTGACTTGAAACAATTAACTACTCCACCTTTACATGGCTATATCCAAAAATAATAATATTGACAAAAATTTTAAAATAAAATTCAGAGACTTATTTTCATAAGTAGGAAACTAATTCAAAAATATTAGGTCTTCTTATCAAAGTTCATTTTTTCCCTTTTAAAGCCTTAGACAGTGTCCACCTGACAACCGTAAGGTTTAAAGAAAAGAAACGCTTTGAGAGAGAGACATTCAATATGCATGACTTCTTCCCTGCAAAGAATTACTGTTGTAGACAGTAAGTAACTTGAATAAGAAGATAATAATATAAGGTTCAAAATTATTGAATATTACACAAGTTAAAGACGAAATCACAAGACTATAATATTCAATGAGTAGTCACAAGATCATCAAGTTTAAATATAGAATAGAGTGACAGAAAAACAAATATATCAAAAGATGACAAACATTAACCTATGAAGATCAATATATGTTACCTTTTGTAAAATTAAAACATTAAATAATATTATCCATCAAATCTAAAATCCAAAAATCTAAAATCTATCAGATAACAATTGCAACTAGATCTCAATAAATCTTTAGTTTATAAAGCGTTGATCAATCTTGGGTTAGCTGTAGGGGTAATGTCCCAGCTAACGGAGGTTCACCGGGGAACACTTAAGTACCGCTTTGCTTCGACCGTAGTCGTGGTGACAGACAGACCCTTTGTAGGCTTGTACCCAAAACAAATCTCTTCTTTAATAACCGAGGATTTAAGAAGAATTAGTGCAATATAAAAAAAGATTATATTCTATGGACTTAAAAATCTTAGAACAATGTAGCATACAGTATAAGATGTATCAATTGCATTCATCCATATGTGCTACAAAATTATTGGGTAACAATAAAATATAAAACATTTGTAAATCAAAATGTAGGACCTAGATACGTTGATGTATTCTGGAATCTAGGAGATTTGACAGCACCTTGGATCCAGAACTAGATAATAGTTGCAAGTAGACCTTAATAAATCTTAAGTCTATAAAGTATTGATCACTTCGGGTTAGCTGTAGGGGCCGGTTCCCAGCTAGCGGTAGTCCGAAGACTAGTACACCGTATCGCTTCAGGCTATTTACACCTGTATAACAGAAGGACCCTTTCGGCTTGTTCCCAAAATAATCTCTACTCTTAAGAACTTAGATTCAAAGGAATATATGCAGTATCATCGAACAACATTGAAATCCAGAATCTCTAAATATAAAAGAAGTAAATACCCAAAGAATGGTTTATCAAGATCAAGATATTTAAAAATATCATGTATCCAAAATGTCAACCAAAAAAGCCAAAAAAAATATACATCATTAAAAGAGGCTTTGAGGAAGAAGCTAATAAAGAGAAGTGCATGAATTAGTTAAAAAAAATCAATAGCTTAAGTATGAGATAAGCACAAGTTTGAAACTACTTTTTAAAATAATATAGAACTTGAACTTAACTCATATATCCCCATAAAGATATTTATACAAAAATATAAGAAACATGAGCAATATATAAATGAAAATAAATTATTCATGTATCCTTAATAAGCATAAAAAAATATCACAAGATCAAAAACATGCATAAATAAACTTTATCAGACAAAGATGTAATTGATTCATAAGAAGTTAATCAAAATAAAATATGAGAATCAATAGTGAATATATTATGCAAGCACAATGTTAACATAAAAGTATATGTATATACTTTTCAAATAAATAGAAGACTTGTGCTAAACATACATACTCACAAAATACTGATCAAAGTAAATATGACATGTTAAAGACAAATCGGTAAGAAGTGACCATTAAAATATTAAAGACGAAGAGTCAAAACATATTAACTCAAAAAAAAGCTCCTATGCATAATTCAAGGATAAAACTAAAATAAAGAGCATACATAGATAAATGTGTCACACTAATAAAAAATGAGTAAAAGACTATTTAGTGTGAACTGATCATTTAAGCTAAACAGCTAGTCATGCTAGGATTATATCTCATATGATTTAAACAATAAACAATTTAAAAGATATCTATGAAATCTAACAGCAAGAAATCAATAAGAACATGCTAGATATTAAAAACTATTTAGGAAGCATGTTACCGAAGTGGTTCTAGTGACTACACTTATGTTGGTGTAATTGCTTGAAAGATGACCTTTGTAGCTTTGCAATCACCAACATGTTCCATGGTTCTACTTGTTATGAGAAGCTTCACCTGCAATATTAGGTGAAGACTTTGGTATCCAATATTTGGATCCACATTTATTAGCTTTGGGAACCCATTTGCACAAGTTCATATCAACAAGTTTTTTAATCTGACAATGATTAGAAACATGTCCATTCATACCACAATAATGACAGAAAGAATTAACATTACTATGTACAGCAGTATAAGAACGTGCAGTGGGATGACATGATGTGCGTGGATACTTGTAATAGAAAGCATGGTTATGTGAAGCTTTAGCTTTGCTTGCTTCCTTTCTAGATGATCTGTCGTGTGTGACTTTGTGATGTGTCACGTGTCTTGTGTTAGACTGAGTCGTAGGTTGTACTACCTGTTTTCCCAGTCTAATCTCTAACTTTTTAGAGTTAGCACAGATCTCATCATACTTAGTAGAAAGAGCATCAATTCTACATGAAGCAATAGAATACTTCTTCTTTTCTGATTCTAATTCCTTCTTAAGTTTAGCATTTTCTTGAGTGCTTTTCTCAATGCAATCAAGTGCCTCATGCAATCTAAACTTCAGTGTGGAAATCTCAGTAGAATTATCAGAAGGAGAACTATTTCTAGCATCATTCAATAAGCAAGTAAGCTTTTTATTCTCACGCTTATAGGATAAAATATCATTTCTAGCTTGCTTATACTTATCTAATACTTTCTTGTGTTCTTCTAATAGATCACTGAAAGCATCAAATAAATCATCATAAGAAAATTCATTCTCTTCAAGAAGGGGATTATTCTGTACCTCGTTAGATAATGCCATTGAGCATAAATTTGCAGCTTGATGAGGTTTCTCTTCTTCTTCTTCTTCTTCAGAATCTTTTGCTTCGCTTTCACACCATATGCTCGTGCTAGTGTACTTGTGAGATGATGATCTTTTTTCTTTTGATCGTTCGTAGTGACTCTCCTTTCTAGCAGTAGTACAATTTTCTTGGATGTGGTCTATCTTCTTGTAGTTGTCACATACAAGCTCTTCTTCGTATAGGGGATTATGTTGTACCTTAAATCCCAATTTCGTCATGTACATATTTATATCATTAAGAAGACTATCCTTCTCTCTGGAGTTGCTAGCTTTGCTTTCATACCTGCACTCATAAGTAGCTTCAAGAATTTTCCAAATTTTATGAGATGTTGTACAAGTATTAATAAGTTTAAATATATTTGTGTCTACAGCACAATAAAAAATATGCATAGCTTTTGCATCAAGGCTAGCTAACTTCTTCTCTTCCTCCGTGTAACTATAATAAGGCTTGTTGATTATAAAGGATGTGAGAATAGAAGTGATAGTAGACTTTTTGTAGCCATTGACAATAATTGACCATAAGTCAAAATCTAGAGATTTCAAGTAGAAGCTCATTCGTGTCTTCCAATAACTATAGTTTGTTCCATCAAATAGTGAGAGTCTATTTGAGGATTGCTCTTCAGTTGTGAAGTACATACTTGCCATATGTGATATAGTGATCTATGTAACAGCAGTTATAATAACAATATTACCTTGCTTTACCTGTATAACCCGCTCTGGTAATGAGGATCTGCTCCAAGGATGTTAAGCCAAATAATAGAGTACTTGCTAGGATACCAATTGAAGGAGCAATTGGTATAAGCAATAATATCTCTATAAGGAGCACCTGCAATAATATCTCTAGAAGGAGCACCTGCTCTGATACCAATTGTAAGAGCAATTGAGATCAGAATATATTACCTCTAGTTGCAGTACTGGCTCTGTTACCAATTAAAGGAACAATTGGTATGATAATAATACCTATATAAAGAGAACCCGCTCTGATACCAATTGTAGGATCGATTGTAGGAACGAGTTGTAAAGCACAATACTCTAGGGGGGTGAATAGAGTAGGCAGCAGAAATTAACTATTTAAAAATGTTAGTAACAAGATCACAGATAATATATATATCACAGATATGTAAATGAAAAGTAGAGAGTAGAGAGAAAATGCAAACACAAGGATGTATACTGGTTTTCCTCTTGTGAGGACTAGTCCAGTCGGAAGAACTCTAGCTTCCAGTTGAATCCACTATAGAAAATTACCACAAGTTTTCATCTGAAGTTCTTGCAACTTCTACAACGCGAGCTTTGATCCGAAGTACTCGACCAACTTCAATTGTGAAGTGTGTACCTTAAATCAAGCCTCTGATTACAATCACTCTGAAACTTCTAGACCGTACCGCACTGGCAAATCGACTAGAGGATTGTAACTGGCTTGAAATTTGAAAATGAATAGCTCAGAATACTTTGGAAGAAGTAGTAGGCTTATAGAGAAGAGATATGAAAGTGAATTGGTGTTGAGTGAATTGAAATGATCGAAATCCTTCTCTATTTATAGTTTTTCCAAAGGCAGAATTCTGACAGAATTCGGGCAAAATTCGGGCAGAACTCTATGAGAAAATCTCGTTGGGATCCGTAACTGCGAGAAGACCAAGTTCAAAAAGCAACATTCACTAACCGAACTCTGGCCGAACTCGGGCCAAACTCTGGCCGAGTTCTGTTTGAGTTCTGTCAGATTTTGTTAAAAATTGGTTTTGGGCTTTTTGAAAAGTCAAACAGTTAGGAAGTAGTTTGGGCTTTTGTAAGTAGGCTTGTTTTCAAAATAAAAGGATATTTTGAAAACGTTTCTTGGGTAGCCTATTTGCTAGTACGATGCAGTGTACATCATATTCCTAGACTCAATAAATATAAAAAATTACATTAATAAAATAGGAAAACTAAGAGCCCTTTGATGACGCCTTTCTTCAAATATTTGAGCAGACTTGAAGACGCCTTTTTCCTTGACGGCAGTCGTCCAAAGATAAACAGATTTGGAAATCTGAATATCTTTCGGGGGCTTCGCCCCCGAACCCATGACGGGGGGCACTGCCCCCTCGACCCCTGTCCGCTGACCGGGCAGCGGAACCCCCGATATGAGGCCCCGGATAGGTCGTTAGGCGGTTCAGAAAAATCTTCTTGTATAACGCCGTCTTTGGCCCATCAATAATACTCTATTGCATATGTCCTGGTTTGACAAAGCTTGATCATGCTTACTGCATGTCTATAAGAACATGTTAGACGAATAAAACAATATGATACAAGCATAGCAATATGATATAGAACATTTAGGACAATGCTAAGTTAAAGTAGCAACATAATAGTGATTACATAAATATTAGTGATGTTATTATGTTAAACTTAATTGATTAGTCATATTCAAAAACATGATATAATCATTCACTACCAAAATAAGTCATATTACCGACGTAATTTGCGACGTTTTCCGAAAACGTCGCAGATAAAAAACAATTTACCGACGTTTTCTTATGACGTCGCAAGACGTCACTACTAGCGACGTTCAGCGACGTTCAGCGTCGTATAGTAACTACGTTTGCGTATTGAAAAACTCACATCGCGGATATGTCGGTGAACGTCGCTAATATCATTGATATTAGCGACGTTTGGCGACGTTTTTACTATGGCGTCGTTAATATCAATAAAGTTGCGACGGTTACCGACGCGCTTATGTTACGTCGCTAATGTGCGAATATAGGTCAGTTTCGATTTCACTTCCCCCCATTTCCCCCCCCCCCCAATATTTTCCTTCCCCCCCATTATTTCCCGACCCCGAGCACCCCTGTCCCCTCGACCCCCGTCCGACCGCGCCCTCGGCGACCCCCACCGACCGCCGCGAGCACCGACCCCGTCCAGCCTCCTCCTCCACCGCCCAGCCTCCTCCTCCACCGCCTCTCCGACCTCCTTCTCCTCCTCATCCTCCTCCTCCTCCTCCTCCTCCTTCCCGGCAGCCCCCGCCGAACCCGACCCCCTACCGCCGCCGTTCGCCAGAGCACCTCCTCCTCCTCCTCCTCCTCCTCCTCCTTCCCGGCAGCCCCCGTCGAACCCGACCCCCTACCGCCACCGTTCGCCAGAGCACCTCCACCGTCGCTCCTCCTCCTACTCCTTCCCGGCAGCCACCTCCACCGTCGCTCCCCCTCGCCGTCGTCGCTCCCCCTCGCCGTGACGGTCAGGTAAACCCTAACCCTAACCGGTTGTATACCTTACAGATTTGGGCTATCTATATATAGATATGTGTTGATTTAAAGGAACAAATGGAAGAGAGGGTTAGATGTTAGTGAGTATATTATACATATTGCTATAAATGTGTGTGAATGCAAGTAGATAGTTAGAGCATCTCCAACCCTATTGTGACTTTGGAAAAAAGTTGTTGCCACATAGGAATGACAAAATTTTATTCAAAAGTTCTTCTCCAATGCAATTGTCAAGTCAATTGTGAAGCTTATGTGGCAAAAATTAAACAAGACATTGTGAAGTTGGTTGTCTAGTTCTAGACAATGCACTTGACAATGTCTTGTTCTCCATGTCATCAATTATGAATAAAAAATATTAGGAAAAAGAAAGAATATGAGTAGTTGTCTTGAAAGTTGGGAAAGAAGTAAATATCTTAATACTTTATCTTTCAAGTTGAAAAAAGTAAACATTTTGCATTGGAGAAGATTTTCTTACTTCATTGTCATTTGTCAATATAATCTTGCCACCTAGACAAGACATTGTCTTGTGCCTAATGCCACATATGATTCACAACATATAACAAGACAATAGGGTTGGAGATGCTCTTAGAGTATGGTGGGTAACAGTTGAGTTATAGAGTAGGTAATGGATTAGAGTAAAGGTATATGGCTAATGAGATGCTACACTATGTAATATGTTTGAGAGTCCTTGTAAGGGATATATGTTTAGACTATAGACATTGGGTATATATACCTTGATATGTATATATGATATAGTATTATGGTATCCTAGGATATCCTAGTTATATTGGCCTATAGTTAGTTATGAGTTAGTATATCATAGAATTGACTTAATAGTCTAAGTGACCTTGTTGACTAGTCTAGGTTTGACCAAACCCTAGATTTTGACTTAGTTTTGATCGAAAAGATAAATACAATGCATGAATGAATGGATGAAAAGATAAATGCATGTATAATAGTAGGTAATGATATGCAAAACTGAAAAGATAAATACAATGCATGAATGAATGGATGAAAAGATAAATGCAATCCATCGGAAAAGCTTTGACACTTGCATATCATTCACTACCTTGATGTATCTATCTTACAGAATTATGGAGCTGAATTACTATCTACGGAATCGTACTTGGATGTACAACCGTCATCCTGATGACATGTGCGGTGTGCGGGATGAATTCATAGAGGGTGTACACCAGTTCCTGCAGTTTGCCAAGGCGTTCCCTCAGTACATGGACGGTACCAAAATTAAGTGTCCGTGTGTGAGATGTCGCAACTTGAAATATCATCCAGAAGTGGATGTCACGTATCATTTGTACTCGAAGGGTTTCACGTCGAATTAATATCAGTGGAGTGAGCACGGAGAACTTGTGTCTTTAGCATCGGAGTACGAGCCTTATGTGGATGTCCACAACAACGCTCCTTACGACGATGGGTTGGTGAACATGGTTTTCGACGCGGCCGGGCCTAGTTTCGATCTGGATGATCATGATGCACCTGAGGAGGCACCGAACCCCGATGCTGCACAGTTCATGGAGTTGCTGGAGAATGCAAGGACTCCATTATATCCTGGTTGTGAGGATCATTCACCGTTGGAGGTGGTTACAAGATTGTTGAGCATCAAGTCCGATTTTAACATGTCGCAAGATTGCTACAACCGTATTATGGAGTTGCTTATAGAAATATTGCCTGAGGGTGCGAAGTTGCCTAAAGACTTCTACCGGTCTAAGAGGATGGTTAGATCGCTCTGGATGGGATATAAAAAAATCGATGCCTGTCGCAACGGGTGCATGTTGTACTACAAAGACGACAAGGATGAAAATGCCTGCAGATTTTGTGGTGTCGATCGCTACAAGGCCTGTGGTAGAGGAAAGTCTGTCGGTGCCAGGAAGCCTGCCTCTTCGATGCACTACTTGCCGTTGACGCCGCGTTTGCAGCGGTTGTTTATGGTGAAGGAAACTGCAGAAAACATGAGTTGGCATAAGCGGGAACATACCGAAGGAGTGTTGGATCACCCATCTGATGGAGAAGCATGGAAGCACTTTGATCGAGAGTATCCAAATTTTGCTTCTGATCCGCGTAATGTTAGATTGGGTCTCTGCTCTGATGGTTTTACCCCATTCGGACTTTCGGGATCCCAGTATTCGTGTTGGCCTGTGATCGTCACCCCGTACAATCTACCGTCTTGGATGTGCATGAAGACTCCATATATGTTCCTCACCGTTATTATCCCAGGTCCGAACAATCCGAAAAGGAACATCGATGTTTATTTACAGCCATTGATTGATGAGTTGAATCAGCTGTGGGAAGTAGGTTCCAACACGTACGATGTATCTAGAAAACAAAATTTCCAGATGCGGGCAGCACTTATGTGGACCATCAACGACTTTCCGGCCTATGGAATGTTATCTGGATGGAGCACGCATGGTCGTCTTTCATGTCCATGTTGCATGGACGACACTAAGGCTTTCCGTTTGAAACACGGAGGCAAACCGTGCTTCTTCGATTGTCATCGACAATTCCTGCCGAAGGATCATCCGTACCGGAGGAACAGGAATGCTTTTCGTGCTGGCGTTGTGGAGAAGGATGATCCACCGACAAGGTGGTGCGGAGCCACGATATGGGAGGAGGTTAGAGATTTACCAAGTGCTATTGAGCAGCCTGCTACGGGCTACAAGTGTGACAGATTTGGTCGCACTCATAACTGGACGAAGAGGAGTATATTCTGGGATCTGCCATACTGGAGCACCAATCTGATTAGACATAACCTTGATGTCATGCATATCGAGAAGAATGTGTTTGACAACATAATTAATACTGTAATGGACGTAAAGGGGAAGACGAAAGACAATCCTAAGGCTAGATTGGACTTGAAAGAAATATGTAGACGTCCTGCATTGCATTTGATAGAGGACGGGAATGGGAAGTTGAAGCAGCCTAAGGCAATTTTCTCACTGGAGAAGGAGGATAAAGTGAGGCTTTGTAGGTGGATTCAAGGTCTGAAATTTCCAGATGGGTATGTTTCAAACTTGAGAAGATGCGTCGACCTCAAGGAGAACAAACTGACAGGTATGAAGAGCCATGATTGTCACGTATTCATGGAGCGGTTAATTCCGATTGCATTTCGGGAATTCTTACCGCAGGCAGTTTGGGATCCATTGACGGAGCTTAGCATATTCTTCAGGGACCTTTGTTCTAAGAAATTGCTCATTGATCGTCTAGAAAAGCAAGAGAAGGACATTGCGGTAACACTGTGCAAGCTAGAGAGGGTGTTTCCTCCTGGATTCTTTGACTCTATGGAGCATTTGCCGATTCATCTTTCCTACGAGGCACGTGTTGGTGGACCCGTCGAATATCGATGGATGTACCCGTTCGAGCGACATTTGAATCACCTAAAAAGAAAGGTAAAAAATAAGGCTCGGGTCGAGGGTTCTATTTGTGAAGCCTATATTCTCGAGGAGATTACAAATTTCTGCTCCTCCTATTTCAAACCTCATGTTGCTACGAATAGAACGAGGGCTCCGAGAAACGACGACGGATATCAAGAATTTAATGATGGAATACTGAAAGTATACAATGCGTCCGGAAAGCCTTCGGGGAAAATGAAGAAGAGATATTTGAATGACGAAGAGCTAAGGGCTGCTCAGTTGTATGTATTACTCAATTGCGACGAGGATGAAGTGGAGAAGCTAGAGGGGTAAGTAAGGAATGATGAGTTTACGTCATCTCAATGTAATAGTATAAGCTAATATTATTGTACTAATCGTTCTAATGCTTCGTTGTTTTCCAGCACATACAATGATGAGTTGAGGCTGGTTAGACCCTACCTAACAGACGAAGCATTAGAACAAGAAATGAGACATCATTTTCCTTCTTGGTTGAGCGAATATGTAAGCAGCTCGGTAATATTTACTGGCCTCTTCTAATGCAACTGCGCAATAAATAACTTATTATCTCTTCTTTGATATTCAGGTCGATCGTCTAATTTCACCCGAGATTGAATTAATTAGAACTCTTGCCAAGGGACCAATTACTTTTGTTAAAACATGGCCAAGTTATTGTGTCAATGGCTTTCGGTTCAAGTCGACAAATGCTCCGATCAGAGACAGCTTCCTGGATCTTGATTCCACGAAGAACAGTTGTTTGTGTATCAAGTCTTCGATCTACAAAGACGTCGATCCAGGAAATGATTTCTTTGGCATCTTGCGAGAGATTGTGGAGTTGTCATATAATTATGGCAGAGAACCTGCAAAGATCGTGTTGTTCAAGTGTGAATGGTTCGATCCGATTGAAAATCAAGGCTGGAAAATTGACAAGCATGGTCTTGTGGATATAAACTACAAGCGTAGATATCAAGGCTACGAACCGTTTGTCCTAGCAACTCAGGCTCAGCTCGTGTACTTCACAGCTTATCCGAGACGGGGAGCAACGAAGTCTGACGTTTATCGACGACAAGCTGCAAAAAATACATTTTTCCGACGTTTTTCCGACATTTACCGACGACTAACTGCAAAAAAAGTACAGGTCTCCGACGCTTTTCCGACGTTTACCGACGACTAGCTGCAAAAAAATGTACAGGTCTCCGACATTTTTCCGACGTTTAAACGTCGGTGAGTGTCGGTATTATCCAGGACCTTTACCGACGTCTAGCGACTACATTCACGTCGCTATATTACCGACGAAACGACGGTAGACGTCGGGAATTATTCCAGGACTTCACCGACGTGTAGCGACTACATATACGTCGCTAATATACCGACGACACGACGGTAGACGTCGAGAACTCACCGACGTACAGTTACGTCGCTGGATGTCGGTAATTGCGACGTTCAGCGACGTTTTTGTAATCAGCGACTAAGGAAACGGCGACAAAACTTAAACGTCGGTAATTGCGTCGGTGCTTCATATTAGCGACGGATTTTATTGTTTTAGCGACGTTTTTGGGCGTCGCTAAAACCACTTATTTTGGTAGTGATTGGGCTAACATACCACACTCGACGGCTTGGCTCATTTATGTGACATGCGAAGAGTCGAACATCTGACATGGGACACTAAGTTATGCACACCACCATATACTTTTGGCTGGAATACAAAGGACTTCAGTGAATATGCATAATGTATGCTCTTTTTTTGTTTCAAATCAGCTACTGCAATATCAATTGAAGGAGCAAATCTGCAAACAGCAGAACAATCAACAAAACACTATGAAACTGTTGCTTCATCTCAAAGTCAATAGCTGATATATTATTTTCTCACTTTGAAAAAAGAGGAAAAAAGATAAATTAAACAAAAAAGAAAGAGAAAATGATCAAAGACATATGAGCTTGCTTTACATGTCTCGACAGACTGACTAACATCCAAGATTGTGGTACAGGTCCAATCAAGGAAGTGGAATATATGATAATAAGAAGCTTATATACATAAGCAAGAGCATGCATTCATTCAAAGCCAAAAGTATCATTATCCAAAGAAAATGACGAGAATTTGTAATCATTGATCAAAAGCTTTAGCGATCATAGTCCTGTAAGGAGGGTGATCCTGCATCAGGTGGCAATCAAACAACAGTGAACTGTTATCATAACATGGTATCAAAAATAACTAACTAATTAGGCCTATTGACGATATCAAACGCATGGTATCAAAACTTCTTCCTCTCTTTTCTTTTGCTGGTTAGAACGGTAGCTGAAGGGACTTCGCCCAAGCCCATGAGCTTGGCAATGCCATTTGGAACTTTTGCTTGCTTAGAGTATATATCGACAGGAGATGGTTCTGAGAATCATCCGAAGATTGGGAAAGCAAGTTTTGCCTGAAAGTCTTAGTTCCTCATGTGATCCAAATTTTTTTCCCAGGGGATTGTTCCTTCAGCATCAAACTCTTCTTCTACGTACTCTTTGATCTCCTCTCACGAAAGTACTACTCTCTTCATACGAAAGAGAGTTTTCAATGATCCCGAAATGAGATAGTAAATATTGTTTTGATTATAACCTTCCTTAACTAAAACCTCCCTTAACTAAATAAGATATTAATATATATTAGTATTCACTACAACAAAAAAACCCTTTTAATGACAGCTAAAAAGCATCATTAATGACGAACCATAACGCTTTTCTTTCAAAGCAACCGTTATGAAAATGGGTGTTATAAATGTTTTTTAAAAGTGTTATAAAAAAATCGTCATGAATAGTTTCTATAAAAGCATTATGAATAGTTATTATATAGTGCACAATTCAAGACATTTTGAAAATGTTATGAATAGATAATTTGTATAAGCTCAATGGAGAACATTTATAACACTCAATATTACTGAACTCATCACATTTATAACGCTTAATACTGCACATTATATATTACTTTCCAAAAACTTCTCAATTCAATTTTAAAACAACCACTTTGAACTATATTCACAAGAAAATATCGAAATGTTATTCACCATCTTTATTACATTATCTCAAAATAGGGTATCCAAATACATATATTTACAACTACTACTTAAATGGATCCTCAAAACAAGTAATTACTTTGGCTTCAACTTGAGCACATCAAAACTGTCAACATCACGTGTAGCAAATCCCTGAAAAAGATAAAAACATGGTTCAATATACTTTGTAATATTGCTCATGTACCAAAACATAAACTGAGGAACTGGCATTACTGTCACTACTACATTTCCAGCTTGAGGATATTTTTATCATTTTGGGTGAATTTTGAATTTTTAATTAATTTATTGAATTGGTGAATTCTAGTTTGTCTTTGACTTGTTGAGACTAGTAGACTAGCCTAGAACCGAACCCTAGCTATGGTAACCCTAGTCTAACTTGAGTTAACCCATTTTAGTCATTAGAGATTAGTTTTAGAATGAGAGGATTAAGTTTAGTTAAATTAAGTCATGACTTATGGTTTTATGAAATGACTTCATGACTTAAATGATTAGGACTTAAGCCCATGGGCCAAACTATGAAACCCTAACCCTAATTATGCAACCCATGGCCAGCCACACTAGGAGCACCCCTATTTAATGTCATGTTGGTTGTTCTTGCCTCTTTTAGTGCTTGACATAGATTTTAAAGAAAAGGTATTTTCTCCCCTTCCAAAAATCATAATAAATTCATTTTAATTCCTTTTTAACCCTAGTCTTTTGCATTAGGATCTAATTTCTGTGTGTTTATTATTTTTGGAGGCTCATCTCAGTTTTTATGTCATTTGGAGCTTGGGAGTTGCTATTTTGAATCCTTCCATTTGGGGCTTTCTTGGAGGATTGACACTCATAGGTAAAACTCTCAAATTATGTTTTATTCCTAATTTTAGTGCATGATAGCTTAGTATAGGTGTCCCCTAGCTACAGTAGAAATTTCGTGTCATTTGCATTAGGTTACGTGTCCGTATCGGACACGTATCAAACCCATAGGCTAGGTGTTCGACGAAATGCCCGAACCATTTCGATTTGCTGTTTTTGCAAATGTGTTTGAATAAAATCCTAGATCTAGGGTTTGCTTAGGGATTTCTGTCATTTTTTCCTGATTTTAGTTTCGTGTCGTGTCCACACGGGGACACGAACACGCTGACCGCGCGGTGTGTACTGTGTCCTACATTACGGGGTCAATAACTCCCGACACAGGACACGTGGACATGCCATTTTTGGCGAGGGGCTTGGGGCATCATCTGCCATCATCCTCCCAAAAGATGGGAGCATTCGGTTGCGCGTGCGAGGAGAAATCCTCCCCGTACTGGCCGTACGGCCTGCCGTTGCGTGCGCGCAGGAACGCGACTGATACGCAGCTAGATCGGACACGACACGTGTCTAGGACATGGTGCAGGCTGTCCTAGGGGTAGATCTACCCCTGGCGCATGTGTATGCAAGGCCACGTGTCACCACGTGACCTGTGTCGCACGCGGGACACGCGTGCACGACGCTGTGCACTGTCCAATGCACTCGTGTGATGTTTGTGTGTTTGGACACGGCTGTGTCCACTTGGTTGGACACGTGCGCTTGGGTTGACACGTGCACGTATGGGGGATTAGTTACCAACCTTTAATTCATAATTTTATCATGTTTTGATAGATCGAATTCCATTTTTCCCTATCGACTGATACGTAGTTATGTTTTCTTAATCCTGAGATTTATTCCCTGTTTTCAACTGAAATTGATGTTTAAATTTCATGATTTATTCTTACACATGTGCATCATACTATTACAATGTTGATTGTTGGTTAGGATTTGTATTGAGAATTTGGATTCAATTAGTGAATGGGATTTCAATATTTGGATAGGGCTGTTGACTGATACTTCCTGTTTTTAATCCCGATTTAATTTCCCATGTTTAAAACTGATTTTGAATATTTATTGCCATGATTAAATTCTTATACACATATGTTAGTTTACTGTAATGTGGGATTCATGTTGATGTAGGAAGTTTGGGTTTCAAAGGGAAATGGATTTAAATTGATGATTGGGTCTTGAATTGAACTGCTAGCTAAGGAGTTAACTGTCATTGGTTATTCTTTTTCCTGAAAACCAAATCTGAGAATTGTTCACTATTTTTCAGATTTACACACATGTGACACTTCCTATTCCTGAGAACCTAATGCTAACTGATATTGCCATGTAAAATCTGAGAACACTTAGCTATGCACTGTACACATAAATTCCTATTCCTATTTGACACTCTTCAAATTCTGTTAACACATGATACATATCACAAACCTATCACTGATTTGAACTGCCATGTTCCATTCACACACACCCACACACATGTTAGTATCACTATTAGCAATGTGTTAACTGTCACTTGAATTCCTATTCCTAAACACATGATACACACACTAACCTAACACTTAACTGTCATTTGATTTCTAATACCTGAAAACCTATTTGCTGAAATTGCCCTTTGCCATGTTCACTGATTTACATATCACAAACCTAGCTAGTTGTTCCTATTCCCTAATACACATCACTGTCATTTGACACTATGCTCATTTCACACACTGTTTTCCTATTGTCACACACACATGTACACACAGGCACATTTACACATACCATTACCCTATCACTCTATGTATATACATATATATATATATATATATATATATATATATATATATATATATATATATATATATATATATATATATATGTGATATATGTGATATATGTGGCCTATGTATAGTGTGATTATTTATATAATTTAGATTAATATGTAATGTATAAATATGCGTTCTAGCCTATGGCCTATAGCCTATGGCTCATAGCCTGTGTGTGTGGGGCATGGATGCCAGTTAAGGTGTGCTGTTGGCTTGTATAGCCTAGATATTGTGTGTGTATGCTAGAATAGGCTGGTTAGGCTTAGTGAGACTTGTTTGGCTTAGGCTTGACCTAGTTGACCTAGTTTGACTAGTATAGTTGACTAGAGTTGACCAAGGGTTGACTTTAGTCTAGATTGACCCCAAACATCATTATAGCAGTCTGTTATATTATTTTAGACTTGTAGTGACTTGTACTGTTCTACAGGAGACATACACCACTCCTCGGACAGTAGATTCTCTTCAGATACTCAGGATACCAGGCGAGTACATTCACTGATAGTTTTCATTGTCTTGATATCTGCTATATTCGATTCAGTTGTAGTGTCTTACTTGATTTCCAGACACGATAGTTCACGGACTAGTATATGTTGGATCATGTCATGAGATGTTGTTCCTGGATTACTTGGTATACTGGTACATTGCTCGACTTGGTACCTGTACTTGTATAGACACCGATTCCTAAGGGGACTTGCTACCCTCTTATGGAATCCCGTGTCATGACATGTCATGTCTGGATCCTTTATACTATTCGGGGATGGAGAGTTATTAGTGGTTGTGTGATCAAAATCCTCACTTGTTCTATACACTCGTACTTATTATTTGTTCATAGCTATACCCTCGCTCACAACGGGTAAAGCCTGACCCCACTTGTTTATAACTTTCCATGGTGACCGGCCTTATTCTGCTCAGTTTTACACTTGTTCATAGCCGGTCAGATGGAAAGCCTGATCATGTTTCCCAAGCCGATCACATAACGCACTAATAATTCAAGACACCTTTCATATTTATTATCATATGAGGCTAAGTTCTGTTCGAGAGAAGGGTTACAACCTCGGTCCTTGTTTGGTTTAAGGGTTGTAACTCGATTTTCGAATAGTTCCCAAGTCATCCTATATGTATACTGTCGTCCTATTCAGTACTCACATCTGGTTATATATTTCCTGTATATTTTGTCCTGTATTTCACATATTCTATATGCTCTTATGCTATACTTTGATTGGAGGCTAAGTTCTGTTCGGGAGAAGGATTACAACCCCGGTCCTTGTTTGGTTTAAGGGTTGTAACTCGATTTCTGAATAGTTCCTAAGTCATCCTATATGTATACTGTCGTCATATTCAGTACTCACATCTGGTTATATATTTCCTGTAGATTTTGTCCTGTATTTCACATATTCTACATGCTCTTATGCTATACTTTGATTGGAGGGCTAGGTTCTGTTCGGGAGAAGGATTACAACCCCGGTCCTTGTTTGGTTTACGGGTTGTAAGTCGGCTTTCGAATGGCTCCTAAGTTTTTCCTATATCTTTGTCTTGTATTTCATTATACTGTCTCTTATAGAATTTGTCGATTCATATGGAACTGCTGTTAGTATTTGTACTTGCTCATTTTTCTGACAGGATACCGTTGACATATTACAGATGTTTCTGAGGCAGGCTGCTCGACCTACTATGGGGTCGAGACAGATGGAGACTTAGGCCAGGGCTGTGGCCTGATAGTTGAGCCACTAGACTTTATACTCCCAGAGTAGTTAGCTTAGTTATGCTTGCCTGGACTGCGATCCAGCTTTTGTTTTAGACTGTAGTAGTTTATATTCATAATTTGTGACTCTGTGATGTTGTTTGTTTCTCTCTAGCTGTGTTGGATGTTGAACTCATTTTCCGTTTTCACATCTATCATATTTCCTTTCCGTGCTATCTATCCTAGTTTGTTCTTGTGATTGAGACTGTATTGCTATGTCACCTCTATTCGGAGTGTATATACTGTACAGGTACCTTTATACTGTTTAGTGTAGTTTTGTAGACGACCTATACAGCGTTCTACCGCCGATTCTGCGGCGTAGGCTGGACGTACCCACGTCTCGTGCCCTTACTCTAGGGTGCGGGTCGTGGCAATTACCTTTCTAAATCAATCCCTTCCTAGGGTTTACAGGTTTCTACATGCCCAGAGAAAAGAGAAATTAGCTACAAATAGAAACTAATTCGGATATGTCGTGGCAATAATTAAGAGCAAGAAAAATGGAACTTGATCCTATGTAAATGGGATCATATTTCCACATGAAACACTTTAATTTTCCTTTCCTTCCCCAAACCAAACACACCCTTAAAGAACAGGAAAAACAAGAATGAATATTCCCCGCCTAGGTTGCATGATACCCATAATATACAGAGGTGGTGGGGGGCACGATTTTGAAGAGACAATTTACAAAAGAAGAATTATGTAGCTTTGAGAATGGCTATCAATGTGGATATTCAGCCCTAGGTCTTCAAGTAAAAAGAAATAATGTCATTTCCATACCGTAATCTACCTTAACATTCTCCCTAGCAATAAGCAATTAGTGCTGCTTAAAACATAATTAGTTGTGCCTGATTGATAAGCTTCAACAAAGAATTCATGGTAAATATAAATGACTCAAGTTTGCCATTTTATAGATATTCCATCCCAAGTAACTGCAAATCATCATGCACTAATGCACTGATAAACACTAAACTATCATGTAAGATATAAAAAGGCATCAGGTTCCCCACTTGTAATGTATGTAAAATATCAAGGATTCAAAATAACTGAGTTAACATGATATGTTCATGGTCGCCTCTCCTTATCATTTCCTTTTCCCAACCTTCCACCTGTGAACCTTTCCTCTTGTTATGGTTATAAGAAAAGGAGCATTGGTCCATGAAACAATATTGTATGAGTGTTCTTGTAAAGGAAAACATAATGGATCTTCAACACACGGGTTAGCAGTCTTAGAAATGGTGTTTTTTACTTGTATTTTATATCTTACAGTTAAAAAATAATACACTGAACATTCTTACCTTGTTAGGAGGACCCTTGTCCCCACCAAGCAGTATCTCTGCACTGCATTACAGAACACACATAAAAAGAGTTCTAAGTTCAGATATTAAACAAACCAAAATAAGTCTACATATACACACAAACAGCTTACTTGCAACACTCCTTGACCGACTTTATTGCAACTCCTCTCCTTCTAATTATTCGTCCCATTTTCCCAGGGGGGACATCTAACACAGATAGTATCTCCTTCTCAGGAGCATAACCTTCAACCGCTAGTTTATCTGATAAGACATAAGATTATTCTATGAGCCAATAGGAACACCCACACAACAGTCCTAAATAATTTAGGGAGCTTTGTTCCTTTTTCTTGACAACCAAAAAATACATGCTTTTACAAAAATGAGCAATAATTAAGAGCAAGATAATCCAGAAGTAAGCATATTTCTAAATTCTTACGTGGCTAAGCAAGAAAAATCCAATACAAGATAAAAACTCTTACGTGGCTAAGCAAGGTGCACTTGGTGCACATTCAATTCAACTAGTATTAGAAAAATAAACAATCTTAGTGTCTATATCTAAATTCTTGCATAAGACATAAAAAAGAAAGAAAAAAAAGGTACCACTTGCATTGTTTTTTCTACGAGCATGATACATCAGTTTATGCTTCACACATCTTCATAAGCAAGATAAGTGCATGACTCCACATTATAGCGTAAATATCAGACAACATTGTCTTCTACAGACGGCAACAACTAGAAAAGGGAACTTCTTTCCTTAAAATTCAGAGCATAAAACAAAACAACACAAAAAAATAAAAATAAAGCATTCAAGTCTATTCGCTTGAACTGAGGACTTGAAGAATAACCCTGCTAAATTACTGATGGTTTCGACAAATATTAAAACATGGACAAGAAATGGGTGCATTCACTTTCATGGAAAGTTCGAGCTAGTATTGCTAATGTACAAGATGTCATTTGAGATGGTTTGGACATGTGAAACAGGAACCAATATACGCATAGGACTTTAGTTAAAGGTGTTGTTACAACTAGGGATAAACCTACAAAAACTTGGATAGATTGGTGAAAAGTATGGCGTGTGCTAATGCAAGAAGTAAAACTTATATTTTTCAATTTTACAGATAAGTCACATACAGACCAAGCTACGTTAGGAACATACGGAAGATGGAAATCAGTAACATAGAGCTCACACATCTGGGTATCATATTCTTGCTTGTCCTCTAATTATGGAAATTATGTGCCACCTGACATAATATAAGAACCAGCTAACAAGTCAACAACAACATGACAAGATCAATGTATTATAGGTTCTAAGCAATGGTGAAACTGTTGATGTCATATGCAATAATATACCGTTGGGGAATGTTACGTTATAGTTATTGAAGTTGCATGCCACAAACAGCGATTAGACAGAAAATGCAGTTATATTAATCAAATGATCCCATGCGATGCTTTATTGTGCAATAGAAATGACTAGATGTTTAGGATACACGGATACTCCATTGGTGTCATATTGTATCATATTGTGTCCATAATGTATATGTTTCGAAACAAAACTGACACATTGAAATACACTAGGACACACCTAGATTAAGTGTCTAGCCTGCATTGTGTCATATCGTATTTGAATCCTGAAATGTAGCTATGTGTCTACAGAATCCTTCCACAGCATAAATAACACTAATAACCTCCTGGTGATATTCCCGCACACTCCGGCATCTCCGTCGTACGCTCCGCCCTCACTCTGGCGTGCGTGCACAGCAGGGTGCATGGCCGGAGCGAGCCAAATAACATAGCCAAATAACAGGGTTGTAGAAAAATAACGACAATCAGACACTCCAAATATCGATGGCATGTTGTATTGTGCAAAACACATGACATGTGCATGTCAGTGTCATTGTCGTCGTGGTGTCATGGCAGTGCCATATGGAGTTCTTACGGAAAAATAACGACAAATCAAATCAAACTGACAGAAGAAGAAGAAGATGGAAAAATGGACCGGAAGGAGTTCTTACATCGAGATGCTTCTGGACGGCTCTCGGCCACTTCCTCGGCCTCCGTCGGGCCCTCGATCCATTTAGCGCGTAGATATCCTCGTCAATCTCCCTCGCCGACAGCGAGATCGAGAAACGCGGCCGCGGCAGCTCCTCCTTCCTCCCCACCGCCTCCGACCTCAGTCTCACCGTCCTCGCGTGGCCTACAGCCACCTCCGAGGGAGGACACGCGCGCGTCGGCGGCCGCTGAGGCGGCGAAAGGCTAGGATCCCTCGCCGGCGCCGCCCTCCTCTTCCTCAGATTCCACGGCGAAGCCATCGGAGGCTCTGGTGCCGTCCTTGCCGGTGATTTGCTGACCAGATTTATGTGGTGGACGGCTTTCTGGTAGTGACCAAAGAGCTTATCGCGGAGCCTGTCAAGACTTTCGTCGTCGGCTTCTTCCTCCTCGGATTGGCGGCGGCGGACTTCGACAGAAGGTGGGTTTAGGACTTCGGTGAGGGGGCTGGTTTGGGGCTAGGGTTAGGGTTTGTGGGAGGGGGTTAGGGTTCGTGGGAAGGAGGGGGTTAGGGTTCGTGGGGGAGATTAAAAGGAGGAGGAGGAGGAGGAGGAGGAGAAGATTAGGGTTTAAATAGGGGGTGGGGTGAAAGAGAGAGGAAAATTTTAGGGTTTGGGGAGAGGAGAGAAGAGGGGAAGAAGGGGAGCGGGGAAAGAGAAGGGGAGTTCTTCTGATCGTGGGGGATGGATAGAATATTGCAGAAAGTTTATTACAAGTTTGCCACCGCTTTTAATTATTAATAACGCTTTATTTAGTAAACGTTATGAAAAGCCTATAAATAGTCCAAACCGTCATGTTAAAAGGTATTTCTAAACTTTGATAACGCTTATGTATCAGCCGTCATTAAAACTCCTTGTCGAGCGTCATTAATAGGTCTTTTTGTAGTAGTGATTGTGTTGATTGTCAATAAATTCTGACTTACCTTAAATAAGATTCTATTATTCTCAATCGTAGATTTAATTCGAAATAAATCCTACGGACACAAGTACATTTGCTCAATGAATATATGTGCTCATTGGATAGCCACTATATTTTATATTATATATATATATATATATATATATATATATATATATATATATATATAATATATATATATATATATATATATATATATAATATATATATATATATATATATATATATATATATATATATATATATATATATGTGCTCAATGAATATAATATATATTTTATTATATATATATATATATATATATATATATATATATATATATATATATATATATATATATATATATCGCAAATGATCTTATATATATATATATATACGCCATGATTCCCACTAGCCTAGTGGTCAGGAGATCGATTCCCAGTGGGAGCGTTCGCCACGATTAACTATATATATATATATATATATAATATATATATATATATATATATATATATATATATATATATATATATATATATATATATATATATATATATATATATATATATATCGCAAATGATTATATATATATATATGCATGTGGGAATCATGGCGAACGCTCCCACTGGGAATCGATCTCCTGACTACTATATGCATGTGGGAATCATGGCGAACGCTCCCACTGGGAATCGATCTCCTGACTACTAGGCGAGAGATCATTTGCGATATATATATATATATATATATATATATATATATATATATATATATATATATATATATATATATATATATATATATATATATATATATTGTACCAAACAATCTCAACCACACATTTTTTTGAATCATGTGGTTATAAAACATCCCCAAAAGTTTCTATCACGTCAGCATGCTTTATATCCACATGATTCAAAAAAATTGTATGGTTGAGATTGTTTGGTGCAATATTGATACAATAAACCTTGGTGCAATATATATATTCCTTTAATTTTTTTTTAAAAAGAATATGGTATATATTGTTAGGGGGGCTCTCCATATTGGGCCCTAGACGTGCGGATCGGAGCCGTTAACGTGGCTCAACAAATGCATTGCAGAGCTGTGGAGTGTGGGCACAAGAGACTCACTAGTAATAATATAGATTTTGGTTTTTTCTAAGGGCACCACCAATTTTACTTGGGGGCAGCCCAAAAATGTTTGCAAATATTACAAGTTTGCCATCAATTTTTTTTACTTGGGGGCAGCCCAACATTAGGTATAAAAGACAACTTTTCTAATTTTTTCTCTCTCTCTCTCTCCCTCTACTCTTTTCCTCTCTCCCTCAACTCTTTTCTTCTCTCCCTCTACTTTTTTTTTCTCTCCCAACATTTCTAGGTCATAGAATTAAACCCTACTCCAAATTTTTTCCCAAATTTTTCTTCCTTTCTTTCCGAGAATTATCTCCAAAAAAAATTCTCCTATCTCAATCATGTTTGGCACCAATTTTTTCCCAAATTTGTCAAAAATCAGCTACCAAAAAAAGTTTCCACTCATACTCAAAATCAGAAAACATAAACATAAATATTAGGTTTAGAATCACTTTAGGGTTCATGAATGAATTTTTCGACAAACGACAAAAGTGCTAAAACGGAGGTCCAAATATCATTTTTTTGCGATTCTAAAATTTCGAAAGGCCGTCAAACGGAGAAGTAGTTAATCTCAGGCTCCTCGAAGATACGCTCATTTTGTGACAAACCGGACCTCGTTTCAACCTCCCAGTCAAAAGTTATGGCCCTCCAAAGTTTCAACTGACCATAAAATGCACTGGAATGACCATTCTCCGTCTTAATTAACACGGAGAATGACCATTCCCAGTGTTAAAACGTAGGAGAATGACCATTCTCCGTGTTAATTTACAGGGGAGAATGACCATTCTCCGTGCTAAATTACAGAGACTTACAAATAGGACTGTCACACCCCTGGTAGTCCTACATTCAATTAGGACTGCCAGGGTGCTGGCAGTCCTAATTCAATGTAGGACTGCTAGGGAGGTGGCAGTCCTGATACTGGATCAGATAGCCATTCTACGTGTTAAATTACACGGAGAATGGCCATTCTCCGTGCTAAAACACAGGAGAATGGCCATTCTCCGTGCTAAAACACAGGAGAATGGTCATTTATATAACAACAAGTTTCAATTAGGACTACCAGCACCCTGGCAGTCCTCCTTTTGTGTAGGACTGCCAGGGGGTGGCAGTCCTATTTATAACTCTCTGTGATGAGAGTTTGATCACAGAGAGTTATAAATAGGACTGCCACCCCCTGGCAGTCCTACACTTAAGTAGGACTGGCAGGGTGCTGACAGTCCTATTTGAAACTCTCTGTGACAGAGAGTTTCATTTTGAAACTCTCATCACAGAGGGTTTCAATTAGGACTGTCAGGACCCTGACAGTCCTACATAAGTATAGGACTATCAAGACCCTGGCAGTCCTACATAAGTGTAGGACTGCCAGGGTGCTGGCAGTCCTGATACTAAATCAAGAATATCAAGAATTGGCCAACAACTTAAGTTTCCAAACGTAAATAACAACTACATATCAGACAACTACATATCCAACAAGTACATAAATAACGACATAAATCACAACTACATATCAGACAAAATATCCAACTTCAAAAAAACAACATAAGTTTCAACTACATATCCTTCAAAAGTCTGCCCAACAACTTAAGTTTCCAAACAACAAATATATCCTTCAAGTTTCAAACAACAAAAACATCTTTACAAAAACATCCATATTACATCCAACTAATGATCATTCCACATCCAACTACATATCATGCCGGGCCTTTGAACGAGACTCCCTATTATTCATGAAGGGGAACTCGACCACGTCGTCGATGCGATCAAGCTCGTTGGCGACCGCGACACTAGTGTCACTTTGGCAACCTCTCCGGAGTGTCTGGGCCAATTCCTTCACCTTTTGAGACTGTAGGACAACATACAGGTATTAAATAATAGAAACATAAATAGGACATGCAGTTACCACCCGCATATGAGAATCATGCAGTTACCCACCCCTATATCTCATTACAGTAGGACTGCCAGGCCTGTGGCAGTCCTAATGTAAATCAGGACTGCCACAGTCCTGGCAGTCCTCTTGTGAAAGAGGACTGCCAGGACTGTGGCAGTCCTGATTTACATTAGGACTGCCACAGGCCTGGCAGTCTTACTGTATTCAACCCGAACGGACAAAAACGACATGCTCGTTTGTCGTGTTCTGGGGTTAGGGTTTCAAGATAAAATGTGGGTTTCTTGTGTTCAAAAATTTCTTTCATGAACCATAAAGAGATTCTAAACCTAATTTATCAAAAAAATTTAGAGAATTAAAAATATTCTAGGGTTTTGAATAGAATGTACAAAATTCTTGAAGAAATTAGGGAAGAACGTACCTAGATTCCGGTTGCTTTGACTTGCGTGTCATCTATTCGAATCTACGAATGTTGTGGAAGAAATCTTGGTGGAGGAATTGTGAGTGGAGTGGTGGAGAAGAAAAAATTAGGGTTTTGAGAGAGGGAGAGGGAGAGAGCTCTTTTTTTCTTTTTGAGGAGAGAGAGTGTAGAATTAGTAATGAGAAGAAATGAAAGGTTTGGGGGGTTGGGCTGCCCCCAAGCGAAATTTGGGTGCCTCCTAGCAAATTCTCCATCTTCTTGGGTTGCCTCCAAGTAAGGGTTGCCCCCAAACAATTTTGGTGGTGCCCTTAGAAAAAACCATTAGTGTACATCATCACAAATAAGCACCGAGTAGATGTGGAGTATCCCCGTTGCTTGCTGCTGTTATCCGATTAAGAATAGAGGGCAGAAATAAACAAAGAAGAAGATGGCGGGAGAGACAGGGAGACTGACGTTTTCCGTCTCTTACGGCTACCGCTGGCCTCCCTTCCCCTCTTTCCGCCGCTTCGTCGTGCCTACCAGCTTCTACTCCTCCGGCCTCCGCAAAGACTCCTCTTCCTCCGATTTGTTCGGCGCAATCAGGTTGAGGTCTAAACTTGCGGTTCCTTTGTCGGTCGAGCGGAGAGGACAGCAGCTCTCTGTTCAAGCCATGGCTGCGGCGACGGAGGGTGAGCTTCCTTCTATGCTACTTTTATTTGGTATTGCGAGCGCTATTCATTTGTTCCTTTCCTATTGATATTGAATGTGAATTTGTATTGTAGTTGCAAAACGCTCTGAAGCTGTTTGTCTAAATGATTGTTGAAAATCAATTTTCAGTAGGTTGAGTTGTTTTCATAAGTTTAGATTAAAGCGAGCAGTAGGTTTCCATAATTGTACCTGTGCATATCGTTATGTTATGTTATGATTTCTATATGTGTCTTCGTTAGTTACAAACGTGGCTTTCCATCAAGCTCTTCTCACATTCACATTTGATTTCTTAATCTTTCTCACATTCACATTTGATTTCTTATCTTTCTCATCTATAATGGTATGTTGTTTACTCTCATTCTTGTATCTGTTCCAATATGTGAAGAACGTCCTATCAAGTCTATGAATCTTTGATATAGGGTGGGTAACCCTTACAGTAGCGGAAGCGGGAAAATAAAGATTGACACTGCCAAAACGAAGCCGATAGGGATAACTAATAAAACATGGCTTTGGATTTCCAGGATTTCTGTGTCACTCATCGGATACTCCACAACAACTTGGTGCTTAATGGTCAGATGTTTACTTGAGGTTGATCGTTCCTTGTTCATCTAGATGAATGTCCTTCGCAATTGCACGAACTTCGCTCCCATAATGGCTTGTCATCTTATTAATCACATGCCTTCCGCCTTGCTCAACCACTTATCTCCCTTCACTATTCTATTTCCCTCTCAAAAGTCAAAAGTTATTCCCAACAATTCCTAAAGTCTTTGGCTACTTGTGCTATGTGCATCATCTCGGTCCTCGAAATGATAAACCATATCCTCGGACTTCAAATTATATTTATTGGTTATTCTACTATTTGGAAAGTTAATGGCCATTGTTCTTATGATCAGAAGATTATTACATCTATCAACATTAAATTTCACTGTCAAAAACTCTACTTTCCACCACCGCCATCTTCCCCTCTACCACCATCACCTAAGCCTCCTTTTCCTCTTATTGTTCTATATGAGCCTCCAAATGTTCGTTTTATTAGGCCTCAACGCCATGTTGTAATTCCTTCTACCAACCATCAGGTATGTTGTTTCTCTTGCACCTCCTCGATTAAGAAAGAAGAAGCCTCGTCACAATACGATGACACATGCCTCTTCTACTTTTACCCTTCTCTAGACGATCTTCCAAATGCTTTGCGTAAGAAACCACATACTTCTACTATGCATTGTTACACAAACTTCGTTCTTACTCTGGGCTCGCTCATCTCTCCAAGTTTGTTTGTTTTCTTTACTCTATTTCTTCTCTCATCTTCTACTATATAATGCGGTTTGGAAACAGTTCAAAAGTGAGTCATCTAAGCCGTATGTATATCATCATCCATTTAAATAAATTAAAAAATAATAAAAAATAACTAAACAACTACCTAAATACTCCATTAATTATTTAAAAAGACTTAAGTATGTATTTGATTATCTAATATGATTTATTTATAACTATATAATTCTAACTTAAGTGGTTAAGGTGGGAGGCATTTTTCTTGGTTGCTTGAGTTCAAATCTTAGAAATGATTGTTTTTTATAATAAATTTATATTTATTTTCGCACGTGCAATGCACGTGCATATTACTAGTTTGGATAAAGGAGATGCTTTAACAACTAGGATGCCATGCTAATATGGATTAGGACATGCATGCTCTTTGGCAAACTGGTACTTGGAATCGTATAGCCTTACCTCCTGGCTGATCTTATATGGGTTGTTGAGGGGCCTTCACAGTAAGGCTTATCCTGATGGTTTTGTTAAAAGATTGAAGGTCCGTCTAATCTCTTATGGATTCACTCAGAAATATAATATTGATTATAAGGAGATTTGTCGTCCTATGCAAAAAGCTCACTATTGTTCCAATTTTACTCTCTTTTTTGCATCGTTGATCGCCCTTGCACCAACTACATATCAAAAATGTCTTTCTTAATGATAACATGACCGAGTTGTTTGTATGAAGCAATGCTTGGTTATGAGAGCGGGAGGGAGTCTCTTATATGTCATTACCAGAAATCTACCATAGCTTTAAATAGTTTCCTCAATCATGGTTTGATAAGTTTAGTCAGGTTGTTTAGAAGATTGATACTGCTATTAGTGTTGTTGAATTATCTTATCTTTATTCACCAACGGGCTCATGGCAAGTTATCCTTCTTGTCTATGTTAATGATATTATCATCACCAATGATGACTGTTCAGGTCAAAGCATATCTCTCATTTCACTTCCTTACTAAAATCCTTGGTCCCTTCCGCTATTTTTTTAGCATTGACGTTACTCCTAAGGATTATTCTCTTCTTATGACTCAAGTAGAAAATTGCTTGGTTTGAATTCGAAGTTGTTGGTTGTAAAGTTGTTGATACTCTTTTGGAGTCTAATATGGAGCTATCTAATCTTGGCTTTGCCTCTGAGTCTCTTCTTCTTAATATGGATATGTTGTTGGTGTTCTTGCCTTTTGACTAGTGTAAAATAGTCCCACATCGGCTACACCACCAAGTGAGTATCTCAATATAATGTTTTGCATGTGTTGAGGTGTGCACATGGGGTATGGCGGAGCACATGTGGGTGCCATGTGGGGGTATTTTTCTAGAAGGAAAAAATATTAACTCCTCGAGGAAGCATGTTATTTTTTGTCACTCGAACGCGGACTCGGACTCAGGCACGAGCTCATGGGCGCAAAATGGCACGTCGTGCATGCACGGGCACGTGTGCGAGAGTAGGCGCGGACTGGTGCACGACTCTGCTGATTGCGGGATGATCTAAAATATCAAACTCATTTTTTAGTATTGGTATTTTAGTCCCACATTGGATAGGAGAAGAGGTGAAGTCTCTTTCCTCTCTAAAAATTAAGCTACTTGGCCTCCTTTTGGAGATGCGCAAAAATATTAAAGAAAAGGGAACCCATTGAGTCCAAGGAGTCCGTTAGAGTCACAAAAAGCGTTCCAAAAGTTCTTTGAGAATTTGCTGGTTCCTGGGAGCAGATCGCGGCTGACGAATCTTGCTTTCAGCAACGGTGGTCTTTACTACCCAGTAAGAATAATAATTTATTATATCTTCTTCTCCTTTCTTCTTCTATTTTGTAGTACGTTCTATCCCAATTGCAACATGTTTGCAAGAAAGAACGCTCTCTTTCTATCAGCTTGTATTTGAGAAAGAAAGTTGTAATATGAAAGGATAGTAGTATTCAGCGGCTTCAAGATCATTTGGAGAGCAAACTTGTTTGTCGGAATCTTCAAAATTTTAAGGATCTTTTTGGAGAGCAAACTTGTTTGTCAGAATCTCTAAAATCCTAAAACTCAGAACAGAGAGCAAACTTATTTGCAAGAAGTCTCTGCTTCTGATCGTTCTACTCAGAATAAAGAACAAACTTGTTTGCGAGAAGTCTCTGCTTACGATCGTTCTACTCAGAACAGAGAACAAACTTGTTTGCGTGAAGTCTCTGCTTCTCATCGTTCTAATCAGAACATAGATCAAACTTGTTTGCGGGAGGTCTCTATTTTCTGATCGTTCTTCCATCTAGAACTGTTTCGGGAACAACAATCTCAAAGCAAGATCCGGATCAGATAGAGAACTGTCATACAATCCTTCTCGATACAAGTTTAACAAACTTGAGAAGATTGATGGGCATCACTTCCAACATTTGGATGAGAAAAAGTTCTTTGTCAAATGGTTGGATGAGTATTGGGCCTTACTATCCAAGGAGGAGGATGCACATTACATGGCAGATCGGATATGCCGATAGTGCATGGAGATTACAATTTATGCTAGAGTGGACGAGGAGGTTCTCAAGTAGCATCTCAAGCCAGTTGAGAAGAAGATTAAGGTATTTATGCGCATGGCTTAATAATGCGCATACGATCTGTTCAGATTATGCGTATGTAGGCGCATGGGTCTGCTCAGATGATGCGTATAGGTTTTATTCAGATCATGCGTATGTGTGTGTATGGATTCTGCTCGGCTTGGTGCATGGGCTTTGCTCCAACTATGAGCATGGCAGTGCGTGGCGATATCAGCGCATGACTGCATATGCATATGGTGGAGTCTCTGCATATGCGCTATCTGTATATGCACGTAGGGTGCTGCATATCTTGGCACATAGGTCTGCTCGGATGCGGCGCATGGATCTGCTCGGATAAGGCGCATGGGACTGTCCGGATGATGCGCATAGATTGGCGCATAGGTTTTGCTCGAATATACGCATGGTTTTGACTGTATAAGCACAAAGATTCTCCAGGAGTGTAATAGCCCTATATGAAGACAGTTTCTTCTTGGTGGGGTAAGTTATGACTATAGCTTGGAGGGTCATTTGAAGGAGAATTATAGATCCAATCCAAAACCATATAGCAAGGTAAAGTTAAACTTGGTTGTTTTGATTACTTAACTTGGTGACTATGTATGCACAGGTTGAGTCATCTAGTGTGGTAGTTGACTAGTGGCTGGACACTAGTGCATTTGGCCACATGTGCTCTAGAAGGAGCTGTTCACCTAGGATGAGCCTAACTGTGATGAATGTCGCGATGGTGAACATATTGTTAGCAGAAGATCTAAGGATCAGGACATTGGTTCAGGACCACCGGCATGTCAAGGACACTGGAGTGCGAGTAGATGTTCCAGAGATTTCCTAGGACCTGATATCAGGAAGTTTGTTGTCCGATACAGACTTGAAGATGGACATTTGTATTAGCCAGATGGTAATTTTTTGGCCAAGAACATGCTTTCGATAGGTGTTCAGTATTGAAGGGATGTTCGAACTTTTGCTTATGTCAATGGAGTTTTCTCATTGAGTCGTGAAAGAATGGACTGAGAGTTGTGCTATGTAATAGCAGTCTCAAGATGTCTAGTCTAGGACTTATCTCCAGTATGTGGGGTAAGGAGGTAGAGGGATATGAAATCTGTGCAAGGACAAAGACTGTCAGGAAGCTGCTAAGGCGATTGAACCAAAGTACAGATCTTCTGGAGTTGGTACACTGAGATATCTGTGACTTTTATCAATTCTCCATAGAGGCCGGGTTGAAGTGTTTCTCGAAGTACACGTTCGCATGTCTCCTCAAGTCGAAGGATGGATCGTTCGAGAAGTTCAGGGACTTCAAGGCTGAAGCTGAACATATAGCCGATCGACAACTCAAAAGACTCAGAAGTGATTAAGACGGAGAGTATCATTTTCTTGGATTCAAATCGTACTGCAATGAACATGAAATTGGCTATGAAACGACTGCTTTGTAGTCTCGTTATATACTCAGGATTGATCAAGACGGAGAGTATCGTTTTCTTGGATTCATATCGTTCTGCTATGAACATGGAATTGGCTATGAAACGACTGCTCCGTAGTATCTTTAATCCAAAGGAGTTTCAGAGAGGAAGATCATGACGTTGTCAGATATGATGATATCTACACTTTGGATCTTCCAATATGCTTCTGGGGATAGATTGCGTGTACGGCTACGTTTATTGCTGAATAAAGTACCGTTCGCATATCTGACTATGATTCTCATTAACACTGGTTCCAAGATCAGACCTGACTTGAATATCATTTGAGTGTGGGGGTGTCTGGTGTATATGAAGCTTTCGAATATCAAGATTAAGAAGCCAGGGACGAAGACCAAGAAGACCGTATTTCTGGATAAGGTGTTGAAAGCTACGCTCGAAGATCCTTTGATATTGTATCATTCAAATCGTTGAGTCTCGCGACGCGAAATTCTATGAAGAGAAGTTTGCTAGGGACAAGAACATTTTTATCGCGAATGTTCGAAGAACATTGTTGGTGCCAAAGAAGCAAGTACTTCCAAAGGAGTAGTCCAGAAGGTGGTTGTCGTTGATGAGACAATACTTGAACCAGTATTCGCTAAGCAATTAGCAAAGCGAGTGAGAAGGCCAAAAGATTTCGGAGATGATTTTATCAATTTTATCACCTATCACATGTTGGCTGATGAGGCGATGAAGACCAGAGACGCAATCTTCTCAGGGAAGTGAGTCAATGGTAAGATTGACTCTAATGCATCCAATTACAAGTGGGTGTTAGTTAATCCGCCTGAAGGAGCTAAACCTATCGAATCTTCGAGAAGAAGAAGGTGAAGGCCGAAGGAACTGATGATGAGTTCGAGGCTAGGCTGGTAGCCATGGGGGTTTGCTCAAGAACAGGAGATAGGTGAGGTTGACGCATATGCTCTAATGGCTAAGATGTCAACTATCAAGATGACGATTGTCGTAGCTGCTATTCATAAGTTGTTCTATCATCAGATGGATGTCTAGACAGTATTTCTGAATAGAGAAATGACAGGAGAGATTCACATACAACAGCCAGATGGATTTGTTGTTCAGGGTCTTGAAGACAAAGTCTGCAAGTTGGTGAATTCTATGTACGGTTTGAAGTAAGCTTCCAATATGTGGCTTGAGGAGTTGACCAGGTTATTAGTGATAGAACTGGGGATTCCCAGGTAGGGCTGTGCATCGGTCAGTGGTCGACCTATTTGGTCACAACCGAAGTCGAACCGAAGTTAATCGGTTTGAAAATAATCACAGGCGAACCAAACCGACTAATTGGTCGGTTCGGTTTTGAAACCGACCGACTTGGTTCGGCTTGGATCGGTTCGGCTTATCGGTTTTCACCAGACAAAAAATTTCAAGTATATAAAAGTGTTTCACAAGGTAAATTCACACAAAAATAAATCATAACCATCTCCTGTTTGGAGATGTTTGTATGAGATACGAAAGTGTACAGTAATCTTCTAAGTAAATAACTTGCATAATAATTTTTTTTCACAAATCCAAAATAATTCTCGAAAATAGACCATAACCTAATAGATTTATTTATTGAAGATGGAAAATAAACATATGGTACCTTGAGTAGCCGGCAAAGACCTGGACCGGTTACTCCAAATAACATATGTTTGCATTGTTAGGGAGAGAGTGAGTCAGAAATTTAGAATAAGAGCAACAGCCTCTCCATATTCCAAAGTCCAATGACTCCAAACCGTGAGATGGATAAGTTGGACCGGATATAAGTCTAATTCTACAATGTTACTAAGTTCGGTTTGGTTCGGTTTAAGCGGTTTTTGGAATGACCAAACCATGAACCTAACCAAATCGGTCAGTTTTTTAAATAGTCCAGTCGAACCAAACCGACCGGACCATCGGTTCGGTTAAAAACCGACCGATTCAGTTTGGTTTCGTTTGATTTGATCGGTTTGGTCCAAATATGCACACCTCTACTCCTAGGACCCTTAGGTTGGTGTGCGTATTGATCGATGGAAGTTTAACAGATCTAAGACGTGTTCTAACCCTTCATAGCGGAACTAGGGTTCACGAATTATACCTACAACGGGAAGAAGAAGACAGTTTCTAGCAACCTCGAGCAGTCACGACCCCAAGATCTTATGCATGTATTCCTTCCTCGGATTGGACGTCGTGTGGGCGACGATCTTCCAACCTTTTTTTCTTCTTGGCAGCCCTCCTTTTCTCTCCTTACGTGAGTCACGAATTTAGAGAAAGCTTCTTATTTCTGATCAGATCGTGACGGCCAGAGAATAGAGGATATATATAAGGCTACGGTAGGGACCATGAGGAGAAATTAGGGTTATGTCTCCTAACGGATCTGGGTATCCCGTGTTCAGCCCGAACACACAATCCAGGCCCATTAACAATAGCTCGGTCCACTAAAGAGCTATTGTTGTACTACCTTTCTAATCCCAAATTATGATTGTGGGCTCCTTTTATTATATGCTCGTTTGGCTTCCCATGTGAAGATATCAAATGTCTGTCGATCAAATTAAGTTACTGACAACTATATTGATCGACATCTTTTATCCGTAAGTAGTACCACTCAACTTTATTTGTCATGTCGGATATAACCCACCTGCAGGGTTTACATGACAATCCTTATGAGCTCCTTAAGGGGACATTGTCAACCCGACGTACCTGGACATTGTCAACCCGACGTACCTGGACATTGATTCCTTTTATAATCAACAGTCCATCATACATACAATGTTATTACCCAATTCATAGAGGTTGTTGACCCATAATGAATCTCACTCTTTTATGAGTCAAATTAATGCACACTGCATATACATGTATGTTATTATATCCAGATTAAGAGCACAAGTATCTATAATAACGGAGGTGTTTGTTCTCTTATGTAGTCAGCACAAAGAGAACAACCTCAAGTGGTCCTGTTCAATACACACAAAGTGTACTAGTGTAAACCTATAGTCAAGATAGATACCAGATTACACTACAACCTTTCCAATGGATTGTCCAAGTCTATCTAGGTTGTGAACTATTTATATATTCCATAGGGAACTGATAATATGATTTTCTGTGTGACACCACACCCCATATTATCTACAATATATAATATCATACACTTGCATTTACACTTGCAACAAATACAATATGCAAACATTTGCCCATATGATTTTCATTCAAAATTTAAGAAAATAAAGTTAATACAAAAGTGATGCTTTTAGTATATAACCCTAACAATCTCCCACTTATACTCAAAGCATTGCTTTTCAGTATACTGTTACAAATCTCCTACTTATACTTAAAGCCTTGCTGCTACACATCTGACTCCCATTCCCTTAACATGACTATCAAAAGCCTTAGCTAGTAAGCTCTTTGTAAAGGAATCATCTAGGTTGTCGGCTGATGCTATCTTGATAACAACTTTTTCTTTCTTTACGAAATCTCGTATCAGGTGGTACTTGCACTCAATGTGTTTACCTGTCTTATGGGCTCGTGGTTCCTTCGAGTTTGCAACTGCACTACTATTATCACAATAAAGTGTCATAGCCTTGGGCAAACTATGTACCACATCTAAGTCCAACAGGAAATTTCTGAGCCAAACTGCTTCTTTGGCTACCTCAGAGACTACCACATACTCGGCTTCTATGGTGGAATCATCAATACATTTTTGCTTGATACTCCACACAATGGCTCCACCTCCAAAAGTAAATACGTAACCTGAGGTAGATTTACTGGAATCCCTATCTAACTGAAAATCTGAGTCTATATATCCCAAGGAAACTAAACTATTTGCCTGGTAAACTAGCATATACTCTTTAGTCCTTTTCAGGTACTTCAAAATATGCTTTATGGCAGTCTAGTGCTCTTGTCCTGGGTTAGACTGATATCTGTTGCCAATGCCAATGACAAAGTAGATGTCTGATCTCGTACATAGCATTGTATACATTAAGCTTCCTACTATTGAAGCACAAGAAACTGCTTTCATGTTCTCTCTCTTTAGGTGTCATCGGACACTGCTCCTTTGATAGAGCAATCCCATGCCTAAAAGGTAAGAAACATTTCTTAGAATTTTGCATGCTAAAACGAGTTAGTACAGTATCGATATAGAAAGCTTGGGACAAGCCCAACATCCTTTTCTTGCGATCTCGCAGAACTTTGATCCCAAGGATGTGACCTACTTCTCCCAAGTTATTCATATCAAACTGTTTGGATAACCATACCCTTACATCAGATAACACCTTCACATTATTTCCAATGAGCAAGATGTCATCTACGTAAAGTACTACGAATACCACCACGTTTCTGCCACACTTTCTGTATACGCATGATTCATCCTGACATTGATCAAATCCATATGATTTTATCACCTAATCAAAACATATGTTCCAAGATCTGAAAGCTTGCTTAAGTCCATAAATGGATTTCTTGAGCTTACAAACAAGATGCTCTTGGCCCTTTTCAATGAACCCGTCTGGTTGCTTCATATAGATGTCTTCCTCAAGACTTCCATTAAGGAAAGCTGTCTTGACATCCATTTGCCAAATCTCATAATCGAGATGAGCTGCAATAGATAAAAGAATCCTGATAGACTTAAGCATGGCTACTAGCAAAAATGTTTCCTCATAATCGATACCCTCTCTTTGAGTAAAACCTTTTGCACCAAGCCGAGCTTTAAAGGTTTCAACCTTACCGTCTGATCCTCTTTTTCTCTTATAGACCCACTTGCATCCAATGGCTTTTACACCAACGGGTGGTTCTACAAGCTCCCAGACCTGATTGGAATCCATAGATTCTATTTCAGATTTCATTGCTTTTTGCCAAGACTCTGCATCTTTATCTTGGAGTGCTTCGTTGTAGGTACAGGGATATAATCTTGTTCCTCAGGGACAAAGTCTGACGACTCTCCCAAGAACATATATCTATCAGGTTGTATCACAACCCTCCCACTACGACGAGGCACTATCGGTTGTGGTGTAACATTTGTGACACATTGTGCAGTTTCTTGTGGTTCATCCTCTTGTACTATTGGTACTGAAGTACTTGGTGTCTCACCTCTCAGTTCTTTTAGAACAACTCTACTTATGGGTTTATGGTTCATCACATAGTCTTTCTCTAAGAATCGGACATTGGTGCTAACAATAACCTTCTGATCCTTAGGACTATAAAATAAACCTCCTTTTGTTCTTCTTGGATAGCCTACAAACAAACGTACTTCTGTACAAGATTCCAACTTATCTGCTTTCCCATTCAGCACATGTGCTGGACTACCCTAAATTCGACCATGTTTCAGACTAGGCTTACGCCCAATCCACAGCTCAGTGGGAGTAAGAGGTACTGACTTAGAAGGAACCAAGTTCAAAATATAAGATGCAGTCTCTAAGGCATATCCCCAAAACGAATCTGGTAAATCCGAATAACTCTTCATTGATCTAACCCCATAAGAGTTCTATTCCTTCTTTCGGCTACACCATTCTGTTGAGGCGTTCCAGGTGCAGTCAATTGGAATGTAATTCCAGTCTCTGATAAATAATCCCTAAACTCTCCAAAAAGGTACTCGCCCCCACGATCTGAACGTAATGACTTGATACATTTTCCATGACGTTTCTCCGTTTCAGCCTTGTACTCTTTGAATTTCTCAAAGCATTCAGATTTACGGTGCATCAAATAAATGTATCTATACCTTGAATAACCGTCAATAAATGTGACAAAATATTCAAAGCCACCTCTAGCCTGGATAGTCATGGGTCCACACAAATCAAAATGAACCAATTCCAACACATCTTTGGCCCTATACCCTTTTGTCGTAAAAGGGCTTTTGGTCATTTTAGCTTCCAAGCAGGATTCACAAACTGGTAGTGCCTTCACTTCCAATGAACTCAAAGGTCAATCTTTAAAAATTCTTTGAATCATTCTTAGGTTAATATGTCCCAATCGCAAGTGCCAAAGATATGTTTGGTTCATATAAGAAGGTTCTTTTCTCTTATTTAAGTTAGAAGACATATTATTCATTTCCATAAGTTGCATTGTGGACGAAATAGGATAAATAACATACAGATTATCAACTAATGTACCAGAACAGATAAAATGTTTATTCTTTCTAATAACAATATTGTCATTAAAATAAACTCAATATCCATCCTTAACTAACATAGAAAAAGAAACTAAAGTCCTTCTAAATGAAGGTGCATAAAGACAATCTCTCAATGTCAAAGACTTATTTCTTCCAAAAGATAAAGTAATATCTCCTATTGCAACGACCGCTACTTTTGTAGCGTCACCCATGACAAGCATATCTCTCCATCACTGAGCCGTCTGGTTTCCTGGAACCCCTGCAATGTATTGCATATATGATTAGTGGCTCCTGTATCTACACACCAGGTGCCGGTAGATAACACCGCTAAACATGTTTCAACTACTAGTAAATTAGATATACCTTCTTTGTTCCCTTGTTTGAGAATTGGACAGTCACTCTTTCAATGTCCTGACCCTTTGCACTTGAAACATGTGCCTTTCGGCTTTTTCATAGCGCCTTGAGGTCCCATGCCCTTCTTTGCTGAGTTTGCTTGTTTCTGAAAGTTATTCTTCTTCTTACCGCCTTTTGGCTTAGAAGTAGAAGGCTTTTCAGAAACATAAATATGATCACTCTGCCTAAAGAGAGCTTCAACATCCTGTAGCTCTTTCGCAAGTTCTGTCAAACTATACAACATTTTGTTCATGTTGTAGTTAAGGCAAAAATTGTCAAAACTTTTAGGCAGTCCCGAGAATGATATCGACCTGGGATTCTCCATCGATTTCAGCTCCAAGTATCTCTATCTCATTCAGATGACCCATCATCTTGAGAACATGATCCCTTACTGGCGTACCTTCAGCCATTTTTGTATTCATCAAACATTTCATTGCAAACTGCCTAGCTTCTCTACTCTGATGTCCGAAGCGCTCCTTGAGGTTATACATCATGTCATAAGCTGTGGCCATGGCCTGATGCTGATGTTGCAGTATATTTGACATAGATGCCAGAGTGTAAAACCGCGCCATCCCATCTGCCTTTATCCACTTCTTATAAGCCTCTTTGAGTCATTAGAATTAGCATCAGGCTTAGGTGAATATTTCTCATTGAGTACATATTTGTACTCCTCAGCAGTCAAGACAATGTCCAAATTACGTTTCCAGTCAATATAATTAGGTCCAGTAAGTTTGTTTTTTTTAAAAATCACCATAAGTGGACTGAAAGAACCCATTTTTGAAATTCCGAGAATCACATAAATAAAAATTATGTAGGACAAAAAAACTATTAATTAAATATTGATTCCCTCAAAACAATAATAAGAAATTCGCCGACACCTTGAACACCATGAATTTAGTATGCTACGATAGTGTGGACGTATACAAATTCAACTTTGTTAGAGTAGGTTTTTTCTATTAATTTTACTATCATGTCAACATAATTTTATGACAAATAAAATTAATCCGATGGGAAGGATATCATTATTTGTATTTAAGTGTATACCATTACTTAATACTAAGTCCATTACCTTGTAATGAGTTCCTTCAGATGGAGAAGTAAACACATACTAGGTAACTTTATATAATTATCTCTAAGGAAGTTTGTACTGGTGATCCACAATTATACTCATCCGATATGGAGGAAGGCACTAAAGCCAACACGCAAGTATAATCACCTATAAACCAGTAATGGAGATCATGAGATTTATACTAAATAAATTCCTTCTCCCACTTAGTTATTTAACAAAAGGGTTTTTTTTACGAGTTAATATTATTGTCCATGTTGTCTATTATTAATATAGGTTTAGTTTTTCATAAAAAACGTCCACAGAATAATAAACATGCATAATAAAAAAAAGCAAAATAACAACAAACAGAAGAAAAATATCCAACTATTATGGTCATCTTTCCTGCTCCGTCCTCAACTATCCGAATCCAAAATCTAGCGCTGCGCAGACTTATTCGGAGATAAGTTTTTTTTAGGTTTTGGTTGTCGATTCCTTCATCGAAAATTATCCGTCTACCTCTGGATTGCTTAAAACCAACATCTCGTCCGGCTTCAGAAACAGCCACCACCGCCATCACAATTGATCAAAAAATAATTAAAATTACATCAATCCTATGCCTCCCGAAGGAGTTCACACATAATCTAGATTGAAAGATTAAAATTATAAGCACGATCAACCCTCGTAAGTTTAATTACATCCCCAACAACAACAACATCCACGACATATCCGTAGTTTAAAACAACACAAACAAAATATGCATTGGACCATAATAGTTGGATCTAAAATGCCTGCAAAATCGAGTTAGAACAGATCTACATCTACCGACTATTACATAGCGCAAGTTTTATTGGACAACATGGATGTATCAATCAATACGCTGATCCAATACCGGCTCTGATACCAATTGATGGAACTGGGGATTCCTAGGACTCCTAGTTTGGTGTGCTATTGATCGATGGAAGTTTAACAGATCTAAGACGTGTTCTAACCCTTTATAGCGAAACTAAGGTTCACGAATTATACCTGCGATGGGAAGAAAAAGACAGTTTCTAGCAACCTCGAGCAGTCACGACCCGAAGATCTTTTGCACGTATTCCTTCCTCGGATTGGACGTCATGTGGGCGACGATCTCCCAACCTTTTCTTCTCTTTGGCAGCCCTCCCTTTCTTTCCTTACGTGAATCACAAATTTAGAGAAAGCTTCTTATTTCTGATCAGATCGTGGACCAGAGAATAGAGGATATAAATAAGGCTACGGCAGGGACCATGGGGAGAAATTAGGTTTAGGTCTCCTAACGGATCTGGATATCCCTTGTTCAGCCCGAACACACAATCCAGGTCCATTAACAATAGCTCGGTCCACTAAAGAGCTATTGTTGCACTACCTTTTTAATCCCAAATTATGATTGTGGGCTCCTTTTATTATATGCTCGTTTGGGTCCCCATGTTAAGATATCAAATGTCCGTCGATCAAATTAAGTTACTGACAACTATATTGATCGACATCTTTTATCCGTAAGTAGTACCACTCAACTTTATTTGTCATGTCATATATAATCCACCTGCAGGGTTTACATGACAATCCTTATGAGCTCCTTAAGGGGACATCATCAACCCGACGTACTGGGATATGGATTCCTTTCATAATCAACAGCCCATCATACATATAATGTTATTACCCAATTCATAGAGGTTGTTGATCCATAATGAATCTCACTCTTTTATGAGTCAAAGTAATACATACTGCATATACGTCTGTTATTATATCCAGATTAAGAGCACAAGCATCTATAATAACGGAGGTATTTGTTCTCTTATGTAGTCAGCACAAAGAGAACAACCTCAAGTGGTCCTGTTCAATACACACAAAGTATACTAGTGTAAACCTATAGTCAAGATAGAATAATACCAGATTACACTAGAACATTTCCAATGGATTGTCCAAGTCCATCTAGGTTATGAACTATTTATATATTCCATAGGGAACTGATAATATGTCTTCTGTGTGACACCACATACTATATTATCTACAATATAGAATATCAGACACTTGCATTAACACTTGCAACAAATACAATATGCAAATATTTGCCCATATGATTCTCATTCAAAATTTAAAGAAATAAAGTTAATACAAAAGTAATGCTTTTAGTATATATCCCTAACAATTAGGTCAAAAGGCTACAAGGTCAGCGAGGCCGTTAAGTGTGATTATACGAAGTTCGCTGATGATAGAGGAGTCATCCTTTGTTTCTATGTGGATGACATACTGATGTGTCACTAGAACAAAGATGTTCCTCATGTCCAGATTCAATATGAAGGACATGGGAGATGCGAATGTCATCCTGGGGATTTAAATAATTCGGACAAGAGTTGAGCTTGCTCTGTCACAAGTTCACTACGTAGAAAGTTGCTCACACGCTATGGATATCAGGATCTTCCAAGGATCGATGCTCCTTACAGGTGTGGTCAAAAGCTGAAGCCTGATCTTGGAGAAGAGTCAGACAGTTGGTGTACTCGAACATCATCTGAAGTTTGATGTAGGCTACAAGTACCACCAGGCCTGACATAGCTTTTGTTGTAGGCATGTCGAGTCGGTTTACGAGCAATCCAAGTGTTGATATTTGGAAAGCTGTGAAGAGAGTGATGGGATCTCTCAGGGACTCAGAAGGATGCACTACAACGATTACCCTGTAGAGGTAAAGGCTTCAGTAATGCCAGTTGATGCTCAGAAGGAAAGAAAGAAGAGATTAAATCTTCTACATGAGTGAATCTGCTATATCGAGGAAGTCGAAGAAGTAGATCTGGTGCTCCTATATCGAGGAAGTCGAAGAAGCAAACATTTTTCTCAATGTAGAATCTGAGTTCTGTCAGATGCATCGGATTAAGCGAAATTGCTTCGTGTATGAAGCAAAATGGCTTCAGGAGCTCAAGAACAATCTTCATGTGGTTGGTGCGCAAATTCGGGTGATGTCGATTGTCATAACCCGCAACTGAATAATCGGGTACGAATCGAGTCATGTCCAGCCTACGCTGTCGTTGACAGTGGCAGCCAGCCGTCTAGACTTTAGTAACCATCCAATAACATTTCATATCCATTACTCATCACAGCATCTATCACGATATAACTACTACTAATGCCACCACAGATCACTATATGTAGTTATTATAGCCTTTTACATGAATATCCGGGTACAAAACTAGTAACGAATATAAAGGCTAACTAAAATCCTGCAACAACCTCAAATCACAATACATCAAATCTACAATCCTAGTCATCAATCTACATCTCAGGAATATAATCCTAGTCCTGCTGAGCATCCGGAGTGAGCTCCGCTGCTGGATCTCCCTATTGTCCATAGTACTCTGGGTAAGCTAACTGATTAGTCTCACCTGTAATCAACGATCATGTCAGAAAATAGAACAAAGTACATAGTAGCTCAACTAAATCACAACGGAGTATCAAAGGTAATAGAACATGAACAATCAATGGATAAGAAGAATATCTGACATATGCACTAACTACATGAATCATGCATAAGAACATCTTTGAGCATGTAGGACTATCAAGTCCAGTGTACAGGACAATGGTATGCTAGCAGTCTAGTAGGTATATAATATACCATGTACGCTATACTAACAGGGATAGGGTATAAAGTAATGATATGCTAGCAGTCTAGTATAATGTAAGGCATATCATGTACTATATACTAGTAGTCAAGTAAATGGACATAATGTATAGCGCAATGATATACTAGCAGTCATGTATAGGTATAAGGTATATTATGTACTCTATACTAGCAATAGAATATATGTCCAAGCTTAGGTGACTACATACTTTATAGTGTTCTTTCCTCCCCGACACGACACGATGAACATGCAAGCAAGTGAAACAATAAGCAAGAAAACATGTGAATTATGAATATGCATGCAATGTGTAATTTAATTGAGTTTCAACTACTTGCCTCTCTCCGGAAAATGGCGATGTCTTCTAAATCACCTAACATAGTGAAAAAGAACTTTAGATAATACTCTAAAGATCTCTCCTAATCGACTCTTAATGATTAAGGCTAACTCACTAACCAATTAATTATCTATTAACTAATTCCTTCATTCTATGAATAACCCACATGTCCAGCACTAAACAAAGCCCAATTCATCTGATCTGGCCCAATCTCTTTGTTTTAGAGAATTAAGCCTTAAACTAAACAGGCTGGCCCAGCCACTATTCGAGAGCCCAAAGTTCTGGCCAGCCTTTACTCAAACATCTCATCGATTCAAAATCCGAACCCAGCAATAATTCAAGACTACACCTAACGGCTATGGCACAGTTCTATCTATTCAAATCCTAATAACCCCTCCGTGTCCAAACTGTTATATGGACACGAACATAGTGTCGGCCTGATATGATCTCTTCATCCCTGTGTCCCAAGTACTGGTGTCCAAACTCGTGCACGTGTCAATCCGACTGACCATGTCACCGTGTCCTATAGAAAGTTTCTAGGAAGAATTCGAACCTGCATTGGAGATTCAAGTTTCAGAAGTGAGAACACCCCCCTGCCCCCCCCCCCCCCGCGTCAGACACGACCTCGTGTGTCCAGAGCGACTCTGAATCCCTGGTTCGACCATTTCGTCGAGCACCACATGCATTAACAAGGAACGAAAAATGATATCAAGTCTGGATCATTTCGATCAGGAATTTCAAAGGACTTAAGGAAAAAGGAATTAGATCAAGAAGCAAGATTAGAGAAACTCACCAGAACGAATTTGAACTTCTGCCTTTGTGATCGATCAATTGGTCCACGCACAGCCTCACCACTGAGATGTCAAAACAAAAACTAATTGATCGGCCATTCCTAAACAATCTCAAGGAATTGTGAGAAACAGGGATTGCTCACCGCCCGATCGACTGCGATCAGGAAATCTTCCAGTCCCCCAAGCAATGGCATAGACGATCTCCACGCAATGAGGAAGAGTCAAGCAACGACACAGAGTCGAGCACCAACGGATCTCTGCGGCCAAGAACAGGGTCAATAGATGAACCTGGCTGTTGTCTATAGAAGAAGATTATCGAACTGATCAAAGGAATTTCGAAAGAACTCGTACTTACCGATCGTTCGTCTCCGAGTCACCGCGGAGTTCACCGGACTGTCAAGGAAGATGACCAGAGATTCGTAGATCGGGAGGAGAACGAACAGTGTCCCCAAGTTCGTCACTGAAGAGTCGAACGCTCCAACGCTGCTGACAGAGATGAAGAATTTGCCATGACAGAAGCTCAAAATTAGGGTTAGGTCTTTGGGACTTAGAGGAGGAAGAAGAATGGGTTGGGAATGCTCGGGCAGGGCTTCGCCATGGAGAGTGGAATGGAGAATTGGAAGTCGAGAGGTCTATATAGGCGCGACGAAGGGATCGAGAATCATCGGCCGTTATCATCGGACGACGATGATCGTCAGTGGAAGGTCGGTGGAAAATGAATGGTGAAGATGGACAGGGTGTAGGTCGGTGGAGAGGAGCTTCTAGAATTCTCTAGGTCAGTCGAGGAGGAGATGGTCATCGTGACGCGGTCGAGGCTCCGCCGCTCCACAGCCGTGTGATCGCCTTTGTCGACATGAAGAAGAAATAGGAAGAAGACTTCTGTTGAAGTCTCAAAACTAATCAATTTAATCACATGTTTTGGGCTTAATGTCCAACCCATGGGCTTGGCCCAAGTCAAGTCTGGCTTTAAACCTAGGCTATGGGCTTAGCCCTAAAGAGCTTAACATAATAATCCCATAGGCTAAAACTAAAGCTCCTAATCCTTTAAAGTTCTAAAATATTTAGATAAAAATAATAGCTAAAAATAAAAATAGATAACTACAATAGATAGATGAATAATGCATAAATCTTTATTTAGGGAAGGTAGGGTTACAAATCTATCCTCCTTGAAAAATTTAGTGGGAACATCACATCTCAAACAGATAGGGGTATCTTACTCTCATCTCATCCTCTCTCTCCCACGTAGACTCCCCAGGAGAGTGGTGTCTCTAAGCAACTCGAACCAGTGGAATCGTCTGACTGCGCAGCCTCTTCTCCCTGCGGTCAAGTATCTCTACCAGTAAGTGAGGTTGGGGCCTACTTCAATCTCTGAATGGTCCAACACATGGCTGGGGTCAGTTATATACCTCCGAAGCTGGAAAACATGGAATACATTGTGTACTCCCTCTAGGTTTGGTGGCAAGGGTAATCTGTAAGCAACTGTCCCTACCTTGCTCAATATCTCAAAGGGTCCAATAAACCTTGGACTGAGCTTCCCCCCTCTGCCAAATCTGATAACACCCCGAGTCGGTAAAATCCTCAGAAATACAAGATCTCTAACTGCAAACTCCAGGGGTCTTCGACTACTGTTTGCCCAATGTTTCTGTCTGTCCTGGGCTATCCTGAGATGATCTCGAATCTGTCTGACCTTGTCCGCAGCATCCATAACCATCTCGGGTCCAAGTAATGGTCTCTCTCCAACGTCATCCCATGACAAAGGTGTGCGACATCGACGACCATATAATGCCTCGAAAGGAGTCATGCCAATGCTAGTCTGATAGCTGTTGTTATAAGCAAACTCAACTAAATGCAAATGATCCTCCCATGATCCTCCAAAGTCCTGAGCACAAGTCCTCAGCATATCTTCCATTGTCTGGATGGTCCTCTCTGACTGCTCGTCAGTCTGGGGATAATAGGCAGTGCTGAATTTGAGTTGCGTCCCCAGACTCCTCTAAGCTCTTCCAAAAGTAAGAACTGAATCTACTGTCTCGGTCTAAGACGATGCTGACTGGCACACCATGAATCCTCACAATATGTCTCATATATAGCTCTGCTATCTTCTCCGTAGTCAACCCCACTTTGAAGGGAATAAAGTGTGCTGACTTGGTCAACCTGTCCACTATCACCTATATGGCATCCTTTCCGCTCGACGATCGTGGTAACTCCGAAACAAAGTCCATGGTGATATGCTCCCATTTCCATTCAGGAATGGACAATGGCTGCAATAATCCTCCTGGTCTCTGGCGCTCCGTCTTTACTTGCTGACAAACCAGACATCGGAAGACAAACCTGGCTATCTCCCTCTTCATTCCATACCACCAAATGTACTTCTGAGATCCTTGTACATCTTCGTAGCTCCTGGATGCATCGAGTACTGCGACTAGTGGGCTTCCTGCATGATTTCCTCCCTCAAGATCCCTTTAGGCACACACAACCTAGTACCGTGCCTTAGGATACCATCATCTGCTTTGACAAAGTCATCCAATAATCCTGCTCGTACTTGTTCTCTGATACAGCGGAGACCCTCATCAAGAATCTGGGTCTCCTTGATCTTCTCTATCAACCCGAACTGGATCTGCATGCTCAACAGTTGTCCCTCTATCCCTAGAATGATGATCTCTATCCCCAAGCTCTCTAAATCCTCGAGAACATGTCGGTCCATGGTTAGAAACATTGCCACACGATACCGACTGAGTGCATCTGCTACAATATTAGCTTTCTCTGGATGATACTGAAGGTCGATGTCAAAGTCCTTCATCAGCTCTAACCATCTCCTTTGTCTCATGTTTAATTCCTTTTGTGTGAAAACATACTTCAGACTTTTATGGTTTGTGAATATCTCCACTCTCTCACCATAGAGATAATGTTTCCAAAGCTTCAAAGCAAAAATGATCGCTGCAAGTTCCAGATCATGGGTGGGATAGTTTTTCTCATGGGACCTCAACTGCCGTGAAGCATATGCTATCACCCTCTTGTTTTGCTTTAGTACACAGCCCAAGTATTTACCTGAAGCATCACTGTAAATGGCAAACCCTCCTGATCTCGAAGGAAAAGCTAAAATAGGGACTGAAGTCAACCTCTTCTTCAATTCCTCAAAAGCGGCCTGACATGCCTATGTCCAAACAAATTCTTCATCCTTCCTTGTGAGCCTAGTCATCGGCTCTGCAATCTTAGCAAAGTCTTGCACAAACTTCCTGTAATATCCTACTAGGCCCAAGATGTTCATGATCTCTGCAACTGAACTAGGAGTAGCCCATGACTTTACTGCCTCGATCTTCTTCGGGGCCACTGTTATACCTTTCCCAATCACTACATGCCCCAAAAATTCTACTCTATCTAGGAAGAACTCACATTTAGAGAGTTTTCCATATAGCTTCTCCTTCCTCAAGGTCTCCAGAACTATTCTTAAATGTTCCTCGTGCTCCTCAGGTGTCTTGGAATAGATCAATATGTCATCTATGAAGACCATTACGAACTTATCTAAGTACTGGTGGAAAACCTTGTTCATAAGGTTCATGAAGACAGCTGGGGCATTAGTGAGTCCAAATGGCATAACCAACAACTCATACTGTCCATACGGGTGTTGAAAGCAGTCTTAGGAATATCATGTTCCCTGAATTTCACTTGATGGTACCCGGATCACAGATCTATCTTGGAAAAGGCCTTCGCTCCACTCAACTGATCAAAGAGCTCATCAATCCGAGGCAAAGGATATTTATTCTTAATTGTGATGTAATTGAGGGCTCGGTAATCAATGCACATCCTGACGGTCCCGTCCTTCTTGGACACAAATAGAACCGGTGCTCCCCAGGGTAAAATACTCGATCGAATGAAACCCTTTCCTTCCAACTCATCAATTTATGCCTTCATCTCCTTTGTCTCCTTAGGGTTAACCCTATAGCAATTCTGGAAAACTGGTGATGCTCCGAGAACTAAATTGATAGTGAACTCGATGTTCCGGTCTGGCGGCAGCCCCGACAAATTCTCAGGGAAAACATCTAAGAACTCTGCTAGGATAGGGTGCGGTAGTGTCTTCCCTTCCATAACTGCTCCGAATCTAACTCCCTCTGGTCTCTCTGCAGTACTCCTCGTGACCTCAAATTGTAGCTCTTCTGGCGACCTGAATATTACCTTTCCCTAGTGGCAATCTATAAAGGCAAAATGCTCACTCAACCAATCCATCCCGAGGACTACATCGAATTCCGGAAGTGGCATTACGAGGAGCTGGGTTCTATATTCCCTTTCGACTATGCTAATTGGACAGTCACAAACATATCTGACCGGTACTGTACCTCCACCAGTTAAGATTCTATAATTATTCCTAGCAAATGCAGGTACTATGTGGTGTTTATGCATGAACTCTAGTGATATAAAGCTGTGTGAAGCTCCGGAATCGAACAGTGCAATGGCGGAAAAGGAACAAAGCAATATATTGCCTGTAATCACATCTGCTACCGGCTCTTCCTCATCTATAGTCATAGCAAAGGCTCGACCATGTAGCTGTCCACCTCTCTGCTGCTGATGCTGGACAAACCGCTGCTGCTGAGTAGGCAGGGGTGGTCCTCTCGGTAGAAGTCCTGGTGCAACTGCGGGGCCTTTCTGAGGTGGAACTGTGCCTGCTGGTCGGGAAGTAGTGCAATCTCTAGCCTGATGGCCAGTCCCTCCACCAACTAAACACTGCCCCAATCGTCGATGGCAAACCTCCTAGCTATGCCCCTTCTTCTGACAATGGCCGCAAGTAGGAATATGTACAGTCTGTCTCTGCTGAACTGGGGCTCTTGGGGGTAAGTGTGGTGTAAAGGTCCTCATCTGGGTATTGGGACGCTTGGGCGGTCCCGGGTGACTAGCTCCTCCAACAGTGTCACGGTCTCTCTTCGAGCGAAGATTTAGGTCAACCTCCACCCTCTGGGCAATAGAGACCATACTCGCATAAGTACTCACACCTTTAGCAGTGACCAAGATGCGAATCTCATGATTCAGTCCTTGGCGAAACCTCCTAGCTCTAACCTCCGGGTCTCTAGCCCTACCCTTAGCAAATCGGCTAAGCCGGCCAAACTCCGCTGCATATTCATCTACTAAGCGGATCCCCTGCTCGAGGGTCTGGAACTGTCTCTCTAGGGCCTCCCTAGCTACTGCGGGAAAGAACTTCTTCTTGAAGATCTCCACAAACTTGTCCCAGGTGAGCCCGGGTTCCGCGAGCTGAGGCTCATTTCGAAACCAAGTGTGGGCTAGGTCGTGCATCTGCAATCCTGCTGCCTCTATCTTAAGGTCCTCCGGAAGCCTAGACAGACGAAGTATCCTCTCCATGTCTTTTAACCACTCGTCGGCATAGAGGATGCCCTCAGTGCCCTGAAACTCACGAGGAGCCATCCTCTTAAAGTCTAGGATAGAGCCCTCTCTAGGCTGGGTAGATATGGCCTGAATCTGAGTCAATGGCTGTGCTGGAATCTGTGACGGGGTCGGGGGTATGATCTGGGGTGGTGGTGGTGGTGGAGGAGGGGTTACTAGCTTCTCCATGGCAGCTAGAGTTGATAGTCGGGCATTCTCTATACCTTCTCGGAGAATGGTAGCCTGCTCCCTCTGAGACTCTAATAATCCCTGGGCCTGATCCCTCTGAGCATCTAATAAACTCTAAGTCTGCATCCTCTGTGCCTCAAGTAATCCGTGAATCAACTCGTACATCTGAGTTCCTCCCATGGAACTAATAGATCGTTGGGTGGAAGCTCCTATGGTAGGAGGTGGGGCATGAGTGTCAGTCCGCTCTGGACCCGCAGGTGGGACAGAAGATCCTCTCTCGGAGTTGACCATACCAGGAGGGCGGCCACGCGGCGGCTGGTCTCGCTTTCCCTTTGCCATTTTCTGAAATGGTAGGAGTGATTATTGGTGTATTGTGTATTAGCAGAATAAACAGAGACAAAAAAGCATATCATAACGGTCCTATGCTGTAATGAGTTTCCTAAGGACATGCATGGGCCACCACAAAAATATGTCACAACCCGCTCCCAAATAATTGGGTATGAATCGAGTCATGTCCGGCCTACGCTGTCGTTGACAGCGGTAGTCAGCCGTCTAGACTTTAGTAATCATCCAATAACATTTCATATCCATTACTCATCATAGCATCTATCACGATATAACTACTAGTAATGCCACCACAGATCACTATATGCAGTTATTACAGGCTTTTACATGAATATCCGGGTACAAAACCGGTAACGAATATAAAGGCTAACTAAAATCCTGCAACAACCTCAAATCACAATACATCCAATCTACAATCCTAGTCATTAATCTACATCTGAGGAACATAATCTTGGTCCTGCTGAACATCCGGAGTGATCTACGCTGCTGGGTCTCCCTGCTGTCCATAGTATTCTGGGTAAGCTAACTGATCAGTCTCACCTGTAATCAACGATCCTGTCAGAAAACAGAGCAAAGTACATAGTAGCTCAGCTAAATCACAACGGAGTATCAAAGGTAATAGAACATGAACTATCAATGGATAAGAAGAATATCTGACATATGCACTAACTACATGAATCATGCATAAGAACATCATTGAGCATGTAGGGCTATCAAGTCCGGTGTACAGGGCAGTGGTATGCTAGCAGTCTAGTAGGCAGGTTATTACCGGAAGTTCGTACAAGACTTTTCCAGGATTGCCGAGCCGATAACCCGACTTACCAGGAAGGACGAAGAGTTTGTTTGTCTGAGAAGTGTCAGGCCGCCTTCGAGGAGCTGAAGAAGAGGTTGACATCGGCTCCTATTCTGACGTTGCCATCTGGGTTTGGAGGATTCACGATCTACAGTGATGCTTCGGGAAAGGGTTTGGGATGCGTTCTTCAGCAGCATGGGAAGGTGATTGCATATGTATCCAAGCAGTTACGTCCGCATGAGAAGAACTATCCGACTCATGATTTGGAGTTCTCAGCAGTCATTTTTGCTTTGAAGCTGTGGAGACATTATATGTACGGAGATCGTGTGAAGATTTTCACTGACCACAAGAGCTTGAAGTACATGTTTACACAGAAGGAAATGAATATGAGACAGAGGCGATGGTAAGAGCTGATGAAGGATTTATCATGTACGTTATTACTAACATGGATAAGGTATAAAGTAATGATATACTAGCACTCTAGTATAGTGTAAGGCATATCATGTACTATAAACAACAGTCAAGTAAATGGACATAATGTATAGTGCAATGATATACTAGCAGTCATGTATAGGTATAAGGTATATCATGTACTCTATACTAGCAATCGAAAATATGTCCAGGCTTAGGTGACTACATGCTTTGTAATGTTCTTCCCTCCCCGACATGACACGATGAACATGCAAGCAAGTGAAACAATAAGCAAGAAAACATGTGAATTATGAATATGCATGCAATGTGTAATTTAATTGAGTTACAAGTACTTGCCTCTCTCCGGGAAATGGCGATGTCTTCTAAATCACCTAACATAGTGAAAAAGAATTTTGGATAATACTCTAAAGATCTCTCCTAATCGAAAAGATCTCTCCTAATCCACTCTTAATGATTAAGGCTAACTCACTAAACAATTAATTATCTATTAACTAATTTTTTCATTCTGTGAATAACCCACATGTCCAGCACTAACAAAGCCTAATTCATCTGATCTGGCCCAATCTCTTTGTTTTTAGAGAATTAAGCCTCAACTAAACAGGCTGGCCCAACCCACTATTCGAGAGCCCAAAGCTCTGGCCAGCCTTTACTCAAACATCTCATCGATTCAAAACCCGAACCCAGCAATAATTCAAGACTACACCTAACGGCTATGGCACAGTTCTATCTATTTAAATCCTAATAACCCCTCCGTGTCCAAACTGTTATATGGACACGAACATAGTGTCGGCCTGATATGATCTCTTCATCCCTGTGTCCCAAGTACTGATGTCCAGACTCGTGAACTTGTCAATCCGACTAACCGTGTCACTGTGTCCTATAGAAAGTTTCCAGGAAGAATTCGAACCTGTGTTGGAGATTCAAGTTTCAGAAGTGAGAACACCCGTCCCCCCGCGTCAGACACGACCTCGTGTGTCCAGAGCGACTCTGAATCCCTGGTTCGACCATTTCGTCGAACACCACATATGCATTAACAAGGAACGAAAAATGATATCAATTCTTGATCATTTCGATCAGGAATTTCAAAGGGCTTAAGGAAAAAGGAATTAGATCAAGAAGCAAGATTTGAGAAACTCACCAGAACAAATTCGAACTTCTGCCTTCGTGATCGATCAATTGGTCCACGCACATAGCCTCACCACTAAGATGTCAAAACAAAAACTAATTGATCGGCCATTCCTAAACAATCTCAAGGAATTCTAACAAACATGGATTGCTCACCGCCCGATCGATTGCGATCAGGAAATCTTCCAGTCCCCCAAGCAATGCCAGAGGCGATCTCCACGCAATATGGAAGAGTCAAGCAACGACACAGAGTCGAGCACCAACGGATCTCTGCAGCCAGGAACAGGGGTCAATTGATGAACCTAGCTGTTGTCTATAGAAGAAGATGATCGAACCGATCAAAGGAATTTCGAAAAAACTCGTACTTACCGATCGTTCGTCTCTAAGTCACCGCGGAGTTTACTGGACTGTCAAGGAAGATGACCCTAGATTCGTAGATCGGGAGGAGAACGAACAGTGTCCCCAAGCTCGTCACTGAAGAGTCGAACTCTCCTTCGCTGCTGACAGAGATGAAAAATTTGCCAAAGCAGAAGCTCGAAATTAGGGTTATGTCTTTGGGACTTATAGGAGGAAGAAGATTGGTTTGGGAACGCTCGGGCAGGGCTTCGCCATGGAGAGTGGAATGGAGAATTGGAAGTCGAGAGGTTTATATATATAGTCGCAGTGGAGGGATTGAGAATCATCGGCCGTTATCATCGAACGGCGATGATCGTCGGTGGAATTCGGTGGAAAATGAATGGTGAAGATGGACATGGTGTAGGTCGGTGGAGAAGGAGCCTCTGGAATCCTCTAGGTCAGTCGAGGAGGAGATAGCCGTCGTGACGCGGTCGAGGCTCCGTCGCTCCACAGCCGAGTGATCGCCTTCGTCGATATGAAGAAGAAATAGGAAGAAGACTTCTGTCGAAGTCTCAAAACTAATCAATTTAATCACATGCTTCTGGGCTTAATGTCCAACCCATGGGCTTGGCCCAAGTCAAGTCTGGTTTTAAACCTAGGCTATGGGCTTAGCCCTAAAGAGCTTAACATAATCAGCCCATAGGCTAAAACTAAAGCTCCTAATCCTTTAAAGTTCTAAAATATTTAGATAAAAATAATAGCTAAAAATAATAAATAGATAACTACAATAGATAGATGAATGATGCCTAAATCTTTATTTAGGGAAGGTGGGGTTACGTCGATGTATTGCGACAACCAGATTTGATCTTCCTATGGTTGGTGCACAAACCGGGTGATGTCGATGTATTGCGATAACCAAATGGCTGCAGCAGTGGCATTAGATGATCTCTTCAATAATTAAAAAAAAGAATTGTGCGTCTAGGGCACAAAGCACTGAATGAGCGATCAAGCGTGGATCATTACCGTGGGTGATGTTCGGAGTTAGAAGAATCTGACGAATTCGTTCATCAAGCCTCAAGCACCAACTGGTCAAGGACTCGGCAAGAAAATAGGCTTGACGGATCTCTGATATTGTGTCTCTGTAATCCTACCATAAAGTTTCATGCTGTTGGTTCAAAGAGAAATCTACCAGGCATTACTTTTGGTTCAAGGGAGGACCATGGACTAGGAGAATATCAAGAACAGTTGGTAGTCCTTTGAGACTTTGAGGGGTTACGGACCCAGAACCGCTGTTGTCTACTGTTTATTCTTTGTATAGAACAAAATCCTGTGGGAGGATGGCTTGGAAGCCTTAATGAGTTCTTGGACATTTGGAATGTCCGACGTGCTTTACAGGAAGCACGGCTAGCACAACACTACAAAGGAGCATAGTACTTCATGCTACAGTGGGACGATACCATCAAGAGGTATCTCGTGAGGGTAAAGCCTCGGCTTCGGACCATGTCACAGCGGTGTAGCACCGCACATAGGCTAGTGGCCTAACGTTGTAGAATGAAAAGTGGTAGGCAGCACTACAAAGAGTCTGGGATCTCATGTTACAGTGGTGTGACACCACCAAGAGGTACCTAGAAAGGGTAAAGTCTCGGCTTCGCGAGCCATGTCACAGCGACGTAACACCGCAAGAAAGCGAAAAATTTCATGCTGAGTAGGTTGGCGCTACAAAGAGGATGAGTTCTCATGCTACGGTGGTATGACACCATGATGAGGTATAGCCTTAGTCTTGGGCCATGTCATAGCGGCGTAGCACCGCAAGGAAGCGAAATGCTTCGTGCCAAGACTCTTTAAAAGAACTTACCTAGAGTGTATAGAAAGAGATATAGGCCGTCCCTTGAGAAAAAACTTGTAGACACCCAATATACATACACTGAAACCAAGCTGGCACATGGCCTTTAATGTGCAACCAGAAGCACAGTTAATGTCATTATGTGAGTGGAAATAATTGCAGTTATGGAGAATTCAAGGCTTAGTCCATTCTTGTATATTGCTGTTATTTAACCCATGCGAAAAGATTCAAGTCGAAGTGACATCTATCCTAATGTATGATTGACAATCACTGTGGGGAACGCTCAACCCACATATTAAGATATGTGGGAGATTGTTGGTGTTTTTGTCTTTGGACTAGTGTAAAATAGTCCCATATCGGCTACACCACCAAGTGGGTACCTTAATATAATGCTTTGCATGTGTTTAGGTATGTACATGGGTGTGGTGGGGCACATGTGGGTGACATGTGGGGGTGTTTTCATAGAAGGAAAAATGATTAACTCCTCAAGAAAGCATGTTGCTTTTTGTCGCTCAAACGTGGACTCAGACTCGGACACAGGCTCACAGGCGCAAAATGGCGCATCGTGCATGCACGGGCGCATGCGCGGGAGTAGGCGCGGAGTAGCGCACGACTCCGCTGATTGCGGGATGATCTAAAATATCAAACTCATTTTTTGAGTATTAGTATTTTAGTCTCACATCGGAAGGAAATGAGGTGAAGTCTTTTTTCTCTCTATAAATAGAGCTCTCTGGCCTCCTTTTGGAGACACACAAAAATATTAAAGGAAAGGGAGCCTGTTGATTCCAGGAAGTCCGTTAGAGTCACAAAAATTTGACTACGAGAGTTTCATAAGTTTTTTGAGAACCTGCTGGTTCCTAGAAGCAGATCGTGGTGGGCAAATCTTGCTTTGAGCTACGGTGGTCTTTACCACCCCAGCAAGAATAATAATTTATTATATCTTCTTCTCCATTCTTCTTCTATTTTGTAGTACGTTCTGTCCCAATTGCAACACGTTTGCAAGGAAGAACGCTCTCTTTCTATCATTTTGTATTTGAGAGATGAAGTTGTAATCTGAAAGGATAGTAGTATTCAGTGGATTCAGGATCTTTTGGAGAGGAAACTTGTTTGCCAGAATCTTCAAAATTCTAAGGATCTTTTTGGAGAGCAAACTTGTTTGCCGAAATCTCCAAAATTCAAGGATCATTTGGAGAGCAAACTTGTTTGCCGGAATCTCCAAAATCCTAAAACTCAGAACAGAGAGCAAACTTGTTTGCGAGAAGTCTTTGCTTATGATCGTTTTACTCAGAACAGAGAGCAAACTTGTTTGCAAGAAGTCTCTGTTTCTGATCGTTCTACTCGGAATAGAGAGCAAACTTGTTTGCGTGAAATCTCTGCTTCTGATCGTTCTAATCAGAGCAGAGAGCAAACTTGTTTGCAGGAGGTCTCTGTTTTCTTATCGTTCTTCCATCTAGATCTGTTTCGGAAACAACATATGTATCATCGCATTATCGGCAAGCTCATTTATTTCTAAGTCACTCGCCCCGACATCTCCTTTGCTGTTAACATTGCCAGTCAGCATATGTAGTCACCTCAGATTTCTTGTCTTCATTTTGTTGAGTGTATTCTTCTGTATCTAACAAAGCCCTTTTCACAATGACTCATTTGCTATCATTTTTTTCTTGCTTTTAATTATGACATATGTCGATGCCGATTGTAGGTCTGTTGATGTTTGGTGGTCGACTAGAGGATATTGCTTATGCTTTGGTGGTAATCTTGTCTCGTGGCAAAGCAAGAAGCAGACTTTTGTGGTTCGTTCATTGACGAGACCGACTATTGCTCGATGACCAACGGGTTTCTGATCTAATATTGGTTGAAACGCCTTCTCTTTGATCTCGGTACATCCTATGTACCAAATATAATAATCCTAATAAGTATATTTAATCCTAGAAATCAACCACGTGTTCCTGTGTAGTTAAAACGAATCACCCAAATAAGTGCACAATAAAGTAAACCCGGAGTTTAAATTCTCAAATCTTAATATAGGATCCTTGTGCTGACAGGTACTCCACTTCTACAAAAAGGTTAACATACATAAAGATATTCTTATACCAAGCTGAAATATAGGCTAAACATTGTCAACAGAAAAGGAAAAGGGCACTTTGATAGGGTTGAGCTATATTAGAAAATGTCCCAAAATAGTCAACATCGTAAGTCTGAGTGAACCCCTTCACAACTAACCGGGCCTTATAGTGATCTATAAACCCGTCAGGTAGATATAAACCCAACAACAACAAAATCACAGGATTATACACCAAGTCCCTTCGTGATAGGAAGATGTTAGGGCGGCTGGAATTAGGAGAGAGGATCTCAAGTGGGCAGTGTGGGAGGAGCTGGATTCAATAGTGTCGTGGAAGTAGGGATATGCGCGGGAGGACTAGGATTAAGGTTTTGGGTTGTTAGCATGTAGGGTGAGGATTAGGGTTAGAGTTTGGATACATATTTGTTTGGTTAGGGATCGGTTGAGTTAGGGCTAGGGTTAGGTTGATTGTGGTGGTGACTCCCGTGAGGAGCGTGACGATATCACCCGGAAGGTCAAGCTCGAGTTACCGGACTTCTATGGCAAGATGAATCCTACCGTCTTCCGTCATTGGTTAATGACGATGGATGATTATCTTGACTGGTATGACCTCTCTGAAGAGAAGAAGCTTTGCCAGAGCTAAACTCAAGGGAACCGCCCGTTTATGGCCTTGGAGGACAAGATGGCTAGACTGGAACAGACCCTTGTCAGCACATCGGAGGAGATGAAGCTAAAGGAGCAGTATCTTCCCGTGGAGTACAAACAGATCATGTACAACAAATTGCTCCAGCGGAAGCAAAGAAGTCATACTATACTGTGGAAGAATAGACTTCGTCGGAGTTCATGGTCCGCAACCACCTTCCAGAGTCAGAGCACCAGAAGTCGATATCGTGGGCTTAAACAACGCCTCGACATCCAGAGCAAGATGGCCTATACTAGGCTTTGACGGATGCCTTTGGTGTCAGGTAGAGAGAGAGCTGGTGCTTGATACCATGTTGAGGAGGCTAAACACAAAGTTGTAGTTTGTTGATGTGATTTGAGTACATATTCACATGAGATCCTTCCTCGTTACTACATAGCCGATGTGGGACCAGAGATGGAGAACATTGAACTACTAAGTATAGACGCACCAAGACTAACAACTGTAACCCCTTCAATGCTTCAAATACTGGTTGTTGTCTTCCTTCATGTTGCCTCGTTAAAAGCAGAGAAGACAAAAGGTCACTTTATGTTTGCATTAACATGACTTGGTCAATATGATTTCTAGACTTTGTCCATGATTTGCAGTATAATATCCTGCTGGCATTGGACAAATAACACGTCCAGTCTGTGTAATTGTTCTTGATTGCAGTATACTTTCCTGCTTTGTTTGACAAATAGAAGAGCATAATGAAAATTTATTCAGAATATAGTTAGAAACTATCTTCATTTCAATTTCTCTAAAGATAATAACGAGTAACAAAAATGCCAGTTTGTCTATTGTCTAATATTAACATGTCAGAATTTTGCTCTTGTTTGCCAGAATCTAAACGACAAATTCCTCTGAAGGATTATCGCAACATAGGAATTATGGCTCACATAGATGCAGGAAAAACTACAACCACAGAGCGTATTCTCTACTACACTGGAAGAAATTACAAGATTGGTGAGGTACATGAGGGAACAGCTACAATGGACTGGATGGAACAAGAACAAGAGAGGGGCATCACTATAACCTCTGCTGCAACTACGACTTTCTGGAATAGTCACAGAATTAACATCATTGATACTCCTGGCCATGTTGACTTTACACTTGAAGTAGAGCGTGCTCTTAGGGTCCTGGATGGAGCTATATGCTTGTTTGACAGTGTTGCTGGTGTGGAACCACAGTCTGAAACCGTGTGGAGGCAAGCTGATAAGTATGGGGTTCCTAGAATCTGTTTTGTTAACAAAATGGATCGCCTTGGGGCTAATTTCTTTAGAACGAGGGACATGATTGTAAAGAACTTGGGTGCTAAACCTCTTGTGGTTCAATTACCAATTGGTGCAGAAGACTCCTTCACAGGAGTTGTTGACCTGCTGAAAATGAAAGCTGTGGTCTGGTCAGGAGAAGAATTAGGTGCAAAGTTCAACTATGAAGACATACCCTCTGATCTCCAAGATTTGGCTGAAGAACACAGAGCCCAGATGATTGAAACTGTTATTGAACTTGATGATACGGTTATGGAAGCTTATCTTGAAGGAGTTGAACCAGATGAACAAACATTAAAAAAATTGATCAGAAAAGGCACAATATCTGGCAGTTTTGTTCCAGTTTTGTGTGGCTCAGCATTTAAAAACAAAGGAGTCCAACCTTTGCTTGACGCAGTTGTGGATTTCTTGCCGTCACCGCTTGAATTGCCACCAATGAAGGGTTACGATGCTGATGACCCTGAGATATCAATTGAAAGGCGACCAGATGATGATGAACCATTTGCTGGGTTGGCTTTCAAAATCATGAGTGATCCATTTGTTGGATCTCTTACATTTGTTAGAGTGTATTCTGGGAAGTTAACTGCAGGATCATATGTTCTGAATTCTAACAAAGGTAAGAAGGAGAGAATAGGAAGGCTTCTCGAGATGCATGCTAATAGTAGGGAGGATGTCAAATCAGCTTTAACTGGTGATATTGTTGCCCTTGCTGGTCTCAAAGATACAATAACAGGAGAAACACTTTGTGATCCAGAGAATCCTGTAGTGCTCGAGAGAATGGACTTCCCAGATCCTGTTATTAAAGTTGCCATAGAACCCAAAACTAAGGCCGATATAGATAAGATGGCAACCGGACTAATTAAACTTGCTCAAGAAGACCCATCGTTTCACTTCTCCAGAGACGAGGAGATCAACCAAACTGTTATTGAAGGAATGGGGGAGCTGCATCTTGAAATCATTGTAGATAGACTGAAGAGGGAATTCAAGGTTAGCACTTTAATTTGATAACTATGTCCCTGATACTTCATCAACATGAAAGTTTTTCATTGCTAGTAAATGTGGTAAACAAACCTATATTGATCCAAAAAGTTTGCATATAATTCAGAGTCGAGCATGCGCCAAAGACACCATGTTCATATATAACTATACAGTTATATTTCAGCTTGGTGTATACCTTTGATATCATCTATAGGCGTATCCTACTTAAACCGCATCAGCTGGTATCCTCTGTGTAGCACGAATTATATTGAGAAATCTCTACAATTTTTTGGTTCTCTGATGTCCTTCCAGCCTAAACAAAACAAACCCAAGGTTTAACCGTTCTCAACCAGTTTTCATACATTTTGGTTCTCTAATGTCCTTCCAGCCATAACAGCCATAATTCTTCTCTCTTTACTCTCTTAATTAAACAGGTCGAAGCAAATGTAGGTGCTCCTCAGGTGAACTACCGTGAGAGCATATCAAGAATTTCAGAAGTGCAATACATCCACAAGAAGCAGTCTGGTGGGCAAGGGCAGTTTGCAGACATCACTGTTAGGTTTGAGCCCTTGGAGGCAGGGAGCGGGTATGAATTCAAGAGTGAGATAAAGGGTGGAGCAGTGCCGAAAGAATACATCCCAGGAGTAATTAAAGGGCTAGAAGAGTGCATGAGCAATGGTGTACTAGCTGGGTACCCTGTTGTTGATGTCCGAGCTGTTTTAGTTGATGGCTCCTACCATGATGTTGATTCTAGTGTTTTAGCATTTCAACTGGCTGCCCGAGGTGCTTTCAGGGAGGGAATGAGAAAGGCAGCACCAAGATTGTTGGAGCCTATTATGAAGGTTGAAGTCGTCACTCCTGAAGAGCATTTGGGAGATGTTATTGGTGATCTAAACTCAAGAAGAGGTCAGATCAACAATTTTGGGGATAAGCCTGGTGGTCTCAAGGTATAGTATGAGCAACTTTTCCTTCACCACTTTCTCTTCTAAGAAAGCCAACCCATTGGTAGTATGTACATTTTAGAAACTCACTGAATAAACTGTTTTGTTTTCCAGCCGACTTATTGATGCACAGTATGTTCCAAAATACACTAGTACACACCAAAATAGGTACCGAATATGTGTCCGGGGCCGGCCCTGAGCTCATGGGGGCCCGAGGCGAACTTCTAAAATGAGGCCCCCATACATAATGTTAAAAAAAATGAAGCAAAAGTAAATTAGAAAAAATTGTTATCACCAAGAATCGAACTAAGGACCATATATGCAAGCCTAACATAGTAACCACTGCACCATAGTTGTTTAGTGTTAAGTGGGGTCCATGAAACATATCAGTCCTATTTTAAATATAAAAATATTAATATATTTATATCTAAACTAGTTTTTTTTTGGGTCCTCCGGATTCTTGGGCCCTGACGGTCGTCTTGGCTGCCCTGGGCCAGGGCATGCCCTATCTGTGTCATCGTGTCTAAAATGTATCGTCTTGGAAGATGGTAGATTGTCACTAGGGAAAATGTTTGTGAATGTTTCTGTAAAAATATTTGGTTATAGTGTATTGAATTTTCTTAAGGGTTTAATGTTAATAGTTTGAATTTTTGATGAAATTTTTTAAAAAGGGAAGGACTTGTGTACTAAACTAAATTACTAATAACCATTTATAATAGAAGAGAAAAATGGTCTTTTTACTGTTTTCAGTTGCAGGATGTCGTGGTACAAAACTGCAAAAAAAAGTTTAGGGATGCAATCCATTAATAGAAATAGGTTAGGGTATCAAGTTGCAAAACTGAAATAGTTGATACTTTGAGGGTATTTAAATGCAAATAAGGAGGCGTTTGATACGCGTTATTTTTTTTCTTATTCCTGAAAAAAATTAGGGGGGGGGGGGGGAATCTAGTACCATGTTTGTTTGGCTCTAAAAAATTTATTTTCGGGAATTAGGAATACCCGGATAAATAATTTACTGAAAATTGCTGAAATATCCACTTTCGGGGTAGGTGTTTATGAAAATCCCACCCGCATGGTGGATTTTATGAAATGCCCAAAATTATGTATTTTCACGTTAAATATTTCAAGATTCCCTTTAGATGCTCTGTATTTACAAAATTGTCATTTTGATAATATCAAAACTACCCCTTCGCATAAATTTGGTCATATATATATATTTGAATTCACAAACTCAGATTTGGATTGCAATTTTCGTCTTCTTCTTTTTCACGAGAGATCTGAATTCCATTACTTTCACCTTCAGCAAAGATCGTTCGTAGTTCACTATGCTTTTCTTCAGTCGAACTCTGATCATCGCTCATCATCATCATCATCACAATCATCATCATCGTCATCATCATCGTGGAGAGATTTAAAAAATTTTGGCGATTAGGTCAATTGTGGAGAGAATATCTTCTTCTCTTTCTGTAGATCTTAAAACAAGGTGAGAGTTCATATATGTAGAAATTCATTCATCATCTTCGTAGATCTTGAAATTTTTGCTGAATTTTAATTTGCTTTGAAGATTTTTAATTCAGAAACGATTAGAGAGATCTTTAATCTGGTTCTTTTGTGTTGATTTGAGCTTGAATAACCCCAGAGAACTTCTATTTTGGTTTTTTTTTTTCCTGAAAGTCTGATTTCAGAAGTGATGCAACTTTTTTCCTGATATTCCTCGTGCGAATATGACCATTCGCCGTGCTAATATGACGAAAAATGGTCATCCTCCGTTCACTTGTCACAGAGAAAGATCATTCTCTGTTTACCTCTCACGGAGAACAACCGTTCTCCGTTTTATACATGATGGGGAATAGTCGTTCTCCGTTACCGGAAAACAGAGATATCATTCTCCGTGACTAGTAAACGGAGAATGATCATTCTCCGTTATATTAGAACGGCGAATGATCAGAAATGTGTTGTTCTGATTTGTGATATCTTCTGTTTTTATGTTTTCAGGGTGATAGATTCAAGCTGTTTAGTTAATCTTTGTTTCAAGGGAGACATACTTTCCTGCCGTGTCACTTATGAAAGTACCGTAGAATTTTTAAAGCATCAAGTGTGCGATCGATGGACTTCTTTGGATCCACTTTCCTTTCGTTTCAAGTTTTTGCATTCTGATGGGACTGAATTGTACGTTGACAGTGATTTTTGGCTTCGGTCATTGATTGGTGGTTTCCACGGTACCCATCATGTGAGCTTTGATCTATTTGTGGAGCAAGTATATCCTCCATGTTCTTCATCGACATCTTTTCCTTGTCAAAACATTCCCATGGTACCTTCGTCTTCCTCTTCTAGATCTTTGAGTAGATGTTCTCCTACTGTAAAGGTTAAACGAGTAGTAGATTTTTATGAGTACTCGCTCGAGACAGTAAAGAAGAGGAAATCGGATGTGGCCTGGATCAATTGCCGGCGTTAGTCAGATTTTTCTAAATGGTGTTGAAGAAGTTAAGCATGCTGTTAGAAATGTTTGTTTTGAATCTCGTCATCCATTCCATATTTTAAAATCTGAGCCGGAGAGGTACACTATTTGCTGCAAAAATTACAAGACCCATGCGTGTTCGTGGAGCTTCCATGCTATATCTATTTCAGAAGATAATCAAATTTTTGAGGTGAAGAGGTATGTGGGAGAACACAATTATGGAGCTGGCTATATGGATAAAGGTCATCTAGTTGTACCAGCAAAGTTTGTGAAAAGTTTGGTTAGTGACATTGTTCGGATGGATCCTAAAAAGTCGGTAAAATCAGTTGTTGACGAATTCAAGGTTGACTACGGTTTATCTCTTACCTACGGGCAGGCATACCACGACATTAGGCTGGTGCACCAAGAAATGTACGAAGATGATGTTAGAGCTTACAGCGACTTGTGTTGGTATGTCGACAAGGTAAAGGAAACCAATCCTGGTTCCGTTATCGACTTTCAGAAAGATGATACAACAATGAGGTTTCAGCGGCTTTTTCTTTCATATGGGGTTTGCGTCGAAGGCTTTCACTATTGTCGACCGATGCTATATTTGGATGCGACTTTCCTTACAGGAAGGTTTAGAGGCTGTTTGATGGCTGCTACAGTGAAGAACGGTAACCAACAGTTTTACCCTCTTGCCTATGGTATGTATAGTCTCGGGCGAAGATGGCGACAATTGTGAATGGTTTTTTAAAAATTTCAAGAATGTTGTTGGATGTAGTAGGCGTATGGTCTTTCTTTCGGATCAAGGTACCGATTTAGTTTCTGAAGTTCCTAAAGTGTTCCCTACTGCTTACCATAGCTATTGCTATCATCACATGAAGAATAACATACCGCTGAAGGAGAAAGGAAATGAAGGAGTGTATCCGCTTGTACTTGAAGCTTGGAGGCAAGGAGTATATGCTCTAACACCAAGTGTGTAAATCAGACAAATATATGCAGCTTTTCTATGCATTCTCCGTTATTTTAACACGGAGAATGACTATTCCCCGTGTAATTCTCATGAAAAATGTCTGCTCTCCGTTATGCGTAGCACGACGAATAACCATTCTCCGTTATTTTTGAACGAAGAATGTCTGTTCTTCGTGATTTTAACACGGAGAATGGTCCCTGTTTCTTTCATCTGCTTGTGTCTTGACTTCCTTCTTTCTTTTCTTTTTTTGTATAAAGGTGGGTATAAACAAGCAGTTAAGAAAATTTATGATCTGAAATGTGGTCAAGTTGTGACTTGGATGGATAAACAAAGACCTGAATATTGGTCAAATACATTCTTCCCCGGATGTAGATACGGCGAGGTTGCTTCTAGTTGTGCGGAGTCATTCAATGCATGGATAAAGGCGGAGAAGAAAATGCCTATTTCAGCACTTGTAAACGTTATCCGAGTGAAGATGATGAAGATGATTTCAGATCGCCACAAGGATGCAATTGATTTCAATAACAAATTGACTCCATACGGCGAGAATATGCTGAAGCAGCTTATAGATGATGGTATGTCTTATAAGGTATATCGGTCTGGTAATTTTGAGTTTGAGGTGATGACATATACTTACTCCCACCTGGTGAATCTTCTTGATTGGCATTGTAGTTGTTGTAGATGGAAGGTAAAGGGATTCCCTTGTAGCCATGCAATCCAATGCATCAGATTTGGTTCGGAGAAATTCGTTTACGATTTTGTGGAGCAGTATTGGACATCAGATTTCTACAATAAGCTATATTCATGTGCAATTCGTCCAGTTTCAGATTGTGAAAAACGGTTTGAAAATAATCTCACTGATTTGGTTCTACCCCCTGTTCCAAAACGGGGCCCCAGCCGACCAAAGGGGGACCGTTATAAGAGCAAATATGAGAACAAGGGAAAATAGAAGAGGAAGATGAGGTGCTAGAATTGCTTTGAATTATGTAATCACAATCGCACCACTTACCCTCTCCCTCCACGTGCTGCTACGAGGGTCGAGAGGGCAGCGCCCCCTCGTTAATACATATACATATATTCTTTCTTTTATATAATTGTTTTTTTAATACATTTCTTATATTTTGGATATCAATGGTGCTATTTTGAAGTCTCTATATCTACTGTTTCATATTTTTTTGACTGCATAAAGGCCATTCTCCGTGAGATTTACACGGAGAATGGCCATTTCCCAGCATTTTAACCCGGAGAGTGAACATTCTCCGGCACTTTAACACGGCGAATGATCATTCGCCGTGAACATTACACGGGGAATGTCCATTCTCCTGCATTTTAACACGGGAAATAGCCATTCTCCATGAGCTTGACACGGGAAATGGCAATTTTTCGTGATTTTTGAGACGGGAAATGGTCATTCTCCTGTATTTTATGACGGGGAATGGCCACTCGCCGTGATTTTAGGACGGCGAATGGCCATTCTCCTGCATTTTAAGATGGGGAATGGCCATTCTTCGTGAGATTTACAGTGAGAATGACCATTCTTGGATAAAAAAAATAAAGATAAATTTGCTCTAAACTGTTTTATATATATCATTTTTGAATTACATTTACATTGTTGTTTACAATCTCATTGCTAGGTTGGTACATATGGTATTACATGTTCACTTGAAAGCAACTTCTTAGCCCATCTCAACCTTGTCTTTGTAATCTTCTGGTGAATGACATTGTCTTTTTCTCTCGGGATTTCGAAGGGATTATTCACCAAGCACTTCATATAAAATGCCGTGTACAAGAGGCAGTTGGGTCCTAGCTGTTGTGGGCATCGTGGAGAACATTTCAGCTATGTGCTCTCATACTCCATCATCACCGGGCTTTTTTCCCTCATCATTAAAACTTTCCTCCTGACGATAGGCTCTAAGGTCTTTTTCATTAATTTTGCATCATCCTTGCTCTTTTTGTACTGTTTTGCATTAAGGACTTGTAGTGTGTCCAATCGTAGGAGCTAAAGTTGAATGTAAGCAGCGTATAGTGTTTGGAGGTTGTATTAAAGAGTGGAATGAATAGCCACTCTATGTCGTCCTCTAAACCCATGATGAAGTCTTCTACATTTTGTTTAAAATTTTCATGGGCGCCGGATGTTGCTTCTGGTTGAATGGCAAGCTCCACGGTGGTCTGTTTCCCAAAAACAAAACACAATATCATGAGTAAGTTTTTACGTCATTTTTCATCGGTGTACACATGAATAGGAATTTTTCAGTTTTGATTCTTACGATTGTGTTGGACAACATGAATGCAGGCCACTTATATTGCACGACCTGTGAACTTTGGCTGGATGTACGTTCTTGCCAAGTCTTGAATTGTGTTCATCTTCTTTATTATTAGGTTGAGTATGCCAGCCTCCATGTTTTCATTGTTGAGTATGTCTTGTATGTCTTTTGCTGACATGATGACGGCAACTCCCTTTTCTCCCTCTTTCGGGATATTCATGTATACTATATCACTGCACATAAATTTAGCTTAGATTAACTTAATAGAGATTCTCAAGATATAATTGTAAAATAGACTAGAAAGGAAAAGGAAAAAAAGAAGAAAAAAGAAAGGAAAAAAAGAGTCATTTGACGTCCAACTATCACGGAGAATGATCATTCGTCGTCCAACTGTCACGGAGAATGGTCATTCTCCATTATGAATTGGACGGAGATTGGTCGAGTTCAGAATACATACGTTGGAGCCATCTTTCTTGGGAATATGATGCCCCTGTAAAGCTTCTTCAGCTCTTCATCCGCATCCCCCTAAAGTTTGAGGTCATCACATTCCCTTAGTATTATTCTCTTTCTCACTAGTTCAGCCGTTTCGGCGTCTTGTCCGGATTCAGCAGATTCTTTCGATTCTGCCTGCTTATTTTTTCCTCGTCCCCCGATTTTGGCTTGAGGTTTTGGTTTCGGAGGGGCAGTTGTCTTCCGCTTTTTATTAGCCTCTGCTAGTATATTCTTCCCCATGTAAGTGTATTTTTCATCGGCTACTGCCGATGATGGTTTTTTCAACCTCTTTTGCCCCCTTGCTCTTATTGTGATTTCTTTTAGAGCAGCAGGTTCAGCAGCTGGTTGAGTCTCAAGCTGCAATGCTACAGCCATGGCTTCGAGATTAGCGATCTTTTCATCCTTTTTAATGGTTTCATTCTGCAACGATTCAACTTATTTTTGAAGCTCTCTTTTCTCATTCATGAGCCTTTTATTTGTTTCTTTAAGCTTCTTGGTTGTTTGCACTGATATAAAACAAACAACAATGAAAAGTATAATATCAATCAATATATACTTTGAAAAAAGAAGGAAAAAAAGATCATTCTCCGTGATTTTAACACGGAGAATGGTTATTCTCCGTGATTTTAACACGGGGAATGGTCATTCTCCAGCATTCTAACACAGGGAATGGCCATTCTACCTGATTTTTCGTGATTTTAACACGGAGAATGACTATTCTCCTGCATGTTAACACGGGAATAACCATTCTCCGTGATTTTAACACGGAGAATGGCCATTCTCCGTGATTTTACAACGAGGGATGGTCATTCCCCGTGATTTTAACACGGAGAATGGTCATTCTCCTGCATTCTAACACGGGGAATGACCATTCTACATGATTTTACAACGGAGAATGGTCATTCTCCGTGATTTTAACATGAAGAATGACTATTCTCCGTGATTTTACAACGGGGAATAGCCATTCCCCGTAATTTTACAACGAGGAATGGCCATTCTCCTGCATTTTAACACGGGGAATGACCATTCTTCGTGATTTTAACAATGGAGAATGGCAATTCTCCGTAATTTTAACACGAAGAATGACTATTCTCCTGCATGTTAACACGGGGAATGGCCATTCTCCTGCATTTTAACACGGAGAATGACAATTCTTCGTGATTTTAACACGGAGAATGACCATTCTCCTATATTTTAACACGGGGAATGGCCATTCTCCGTCATGACTATTCTCTGTCAATTTAACAAGGAGAATGACAATTTTTCGTAATTTTAACACGGATAATGACTATTATCCTGCATTTTAACACAGAAAATGGTCATTCTCCGTCATTTAACACGGAGAATGACTATTCTCTATGATTTTAACACGGGAAATGACCATTCTCCGTTATTTTAATACGGAGAATGACAATTCTCCGTAATTTTACAACAGGTGTGAAGATTACGAATGGAGAGTCACTGAGGAGTTTTTGAAGTAAAGTTTGAAGATTTTGGAGGAGAAAACCTAGATTCGAAAGTGAGCAGCATATGGAAGAAGAGGAATAATCGAAATATTTTTTTTGAAGAGTAGGTTTCATGGATGTTTTCAATAAATTAGAAGGACAAAAATGTCATTCTTTACCCTTTTATATATTTTTCGTTAATTCTGGGCACGATAAAATATTTTTTTGCGGTGGATTTTTCATAAAACTTTTGCGATTTTTGGGCATTTGATAAATTTTTCCAATAATTTACCCATAAAGCATGGGAATTATGGGTGAGCGTCGGTATATTCGGTCAGTATTTGGTCAAATTTTTTGGTTTTTTTAAGTCGGTATTTAAAATATCAATACCAATACCGTACCATTTAGAATCGGTTTTTTCGGTTTCGGTTAAATCGATATTCGGTCGATTTTTGTTCGTTATCGGTATTTTACCAATTAACATTTGGTCACTCAACACACTTAATATTGTAGAACCTCTGAACCTATAATTTTTTTTGAAGCATTAAATTTCAAAGTCAAGTTTCTACCAACCAAACTACTCACCAAAATTATTAGAACAATATGTAACAAGTTACAAACACCTAAAAATGAGCTTAAAAGATCAAACACTGTCACTAAGTTTAAGCTTTAGTATAAGTTTAAGTAACTAAAATTCTACGAGAACACAAAAACATAAGCTCAAAAAATCAAAAACTCAATTCTCAGCATTCTTGACATAACTTCAAGTCCATTAAAATCCATTCTAAGTTCTAAGAAACTGATTAAAACAAAGATAAAAAATAGTATAAAATTAATCACGAACAACATTTTAAAAAAAGTTTATATATATATATATATATATATATATATATATATCGGTTCGGCTCGGTATTTTCGGTATGGTATTACACTCAAACCGTTACCACTACCATTATACCATATTTTAGTCGGTTCGGTAATTCGGTATCGGTACATATTTTTGGTTCGATTTTTCGGTATATTTTTAGTCGGTATTCGGTCGATTTTTCGGTATCGGTCGGTATTTGCTCACCCCTAATGGGAATCATATCCCTTAAGAATATGTGGGTATATTTTTTGCCATTTTTTTCGTTTTTTCGTTTTTTAATTTTTTTCGTTTTTTTTTCGTTTTTTTTCGTTTTTGATCGTTTTTGTCGTTTTTTGTCACTTCTTTTTGTCTTTTTATCTGTTTTTCTCTCTTTTTTGTCTTTTTTAGCTTTTTATCGTTTTTGTAAATTTTTTGTCATTTTTGTTGCTTTTTGTCGTTTTTGTTGTTTTTTCAATTTTTTGTAGTTTTTTTGGTTTTTTGTTATTCTTTTGTCGTTTTTTTGTTGTTTTTGTCGTTTTTTGGTCACCTTTTTGTGATTTTTATCGCTTTTTGGTTTTTTTTTTTGTCTTTTTGGTCTTCTTTTGTCGTTTTTATGTCATTTTTGTTGTTTTTGTTATTTATTGTTATTTTTTCTTTTTTTATAGTTTTGCCTTTTTTTGTCACTTTTTGGTGTTTTTGTCCGTTTTGGTTGTTTTATTTGATTTTTTGTGGTTTTTACATTTATTTTCGTTTTTGTCGTTTTTTTGTCATTTATTTCATTTTTTGTCGTTTTTTGTTTTTGATTGTTTTTTGTCCTTTTTTCTTTTTTTTCTTTTTTTCGTTTTTGTTTTTTTCTTTTAGTTTTCTTTTATTTTGTTTTTTATTATTATTTTTTATTTTTTGGGGAATATTTATATAGTCACCAAACATGAGAATGTAATTTTTAATGGAATTTAATTATTTTGAATTTGATTTCCAGAAACATAGAATTTTCGGCTATATAGTATTCCGCATACCGAACGTCCCTAAAAAAAAAAAACCAAACTGCCTACCCTCTGGCCTCGTTTGGTTCGCGGAATGGAAGAAAGGAAATCAATTCTTTGGTATTTCCTTTCCTTTGGGAAATTAAATTTTTTATTGATTTTCCTTTCCAATGTTTGGAAATGCCAAAAAATTTGGAAAGGAAAGTGAATATTTCAATGTGAGAAAGTAATTCCTTACTTGGATGGATGGAATCACTTTCCCTCCTAATTTCTCTTCCATTGGTAATCACTTTCCTTTCCTACTCAATTCCTTTGGCCCCCAAACATAGAAAAGTAATCGCTTTTCTTTCCCAATCCGATAATTCTGTGTAAGATGGTGATCAGAATTGTCTCCACCTGCTGAGCAGAGTAATATGGCTTTTAAAATCTTTTGCCTTAAATTTTCACGTTTCCGAACTGATAACCCTACAATACAGGTGGTTGATGCTTTGGTGCCACTAGCTGAAATGTTCCAATACGTCAGTACCCTCCGTGGGATGACGAAGGGCCGTGCTTCTTACACAATGCAGCTTGCCAAGTTTGATGTTGTTCCCCAACATATCCAGAACCAGCTCTCTTCGAAGGAGGAAGCAGTCACAGCTTAAAAAGCAAAGCAGAATTAGGATGGAGGTGCAAGCAACTGATCCAACCCTCACATTTTTAATTGTGGTGCTTATATTTACTCGAAAATATGTAAGAACATATTGGGGCTCACCACAAAAGCCCCCTACTGAATTGTATAAAAGAGAAAATTTTGAGCCTCACTGCAAATGACCCTAATGGAGTATTATTGCTTCTCCAAACCTTTTTTATGCTTGTAATTCCTTTTCCATAATTTACTGATTCATTTGTCCTTGTCGAGATAAATACAGTTGATGAGGACATGAAGACCCATATTTGTCACCGTTGGCGTGTACACAAGACGCAGAAGATACGGTAACAACCATATTTGGCTTTGATATGACAACTTTATTTTGTTTTATTTTATTTTAATAAGTTCTAGGCTTGTTAGTAGCTATTCTTTAGTTGAATTTTACTCTCTTTTTAGTCCTACGTCGGATTGTGCCACCACCTTCTTGTTGGTGGAGAATGTCGTCCCCAGCAGAGTTATCATTTTAGTTGAACATAACAAAAAGTTTCTTTCTATTACAAATTTTGATTATTGCAAAGAATTCCAAGTACAAGCAAAGAAGATTTTGTTGTATACAGCTAATGTTGTAGTAAAGAAAAATCAAGTCCAAACTTTTCTTCTCCTTCAATGCACATTTGGAACGTTGGAAATTTTCTTCTCCTTCAATGTACATGTGTATGTTGGAAATTAGTTTACTCCAACGGCTAGCTTGTAGGAGTATTGATTTTATTTTTTAATTCACTAAATCATATTCATTGCTATTGATTTCTTTTTAATTCACTAAATCCTATTCATTGCTACTTGTTTCATTTTAATCCTATTCATTGCTATTGATTTTATTTTAATTCACTAAATCTTATTCATTTCTCTTATATATGTGCCTACACTATATATACTTACCTATTCTTTTGTTGTTGTGACATGAAAATATTTCATTCAAAAAAATATCTCCCTCTTTTCACATTTCTGTTCATCATTTTTGTGCTCTGGACAAGGGCTAAGTCATGGTCAATCTCCTCGAGTTGTATGCGACGACGGGATACCGGTAGAGCGAGAGTTTTACCACTATGAGCATTCAGAAAAGTCTGAACATAGATCCAGATTAACTTTTAGAGCAGTGTTTCGTGCGCGACTTTTCCGGAGGCCGGTAACATTAATTTATATTTATTCTGTTTGCAAATTTCAACAAGAAAAAAGATATTTTTCTACCAATCTAATAGTTAATTCTATATGTTATGTTAATCTTACATTCTGAATATCCACATGTGATCAGAAGTCATAATATCTGTTTTCTAACAGAACCATGTGTTTCTAGTTCTATAGATTACAATTAGATCGTATATTTTTCCAGTACATATAAAATATATATTTGTCTTCATGCCTTTAGCTTATAAATTTTTCTGGCCTTGCAAGGAGCTTCTGTAACCTCTCAATAAATGCACTTTTGGTATTGTCGATTCTTATGCAACTTTGTAAAATATATTTCTTTTTATGCTGATGTAAAACAGAGTCCTAGATGAAATGGATAGTAGTTTGTAGCCATATATGGGTGTAGTGCATGCATGGTCTCAAGGAAACAATGTCTTTTTTTGGGGTTAATTGTATTAACTATCCTTATGTTTTACACTTATTACACGGACCACCCTTGCTTTGAAACTAATTACACGGACGTCCCTATAGTTTCTATTTTCTATAAAAACTAATAACACTGACCACCCCTATGGTTAATAAAATTTACAAAGAAGGGGGTGATCAGTATAATTATTTTCGGAATATGGGTAGTCCCTGTAATACTCATGAAACATAGGGAAGGTCAGTGTAATTAACCCTTTTTTTTGAGTTTGAAGCTAATTCTGATATACTTAAGGTATACCAAAGTGATATTGCATTAAGCCAAACATTGATAAAAGAAAATGACTTGACACTGACTACATTAGATGATGACAAGGTTCTTGAATTCCCGAAACATTTTTTTTCAGTTACTTTTTTTTAGAATAGCAAGTTTAATTCTTCCGATCTCAATTGCCCTTGAGGAACACCTCCTTAAAATTAGAGAAAATATTTGTGAAGTTGATAAAATACAAAACTTTGATTTTGTCACGCCCCAGAACCAGAATACTGGAGAGCGGAGGCAGACATAGCCAGCTACGTATATTGAAGTGCAACCCACCTCGCTATACGGTCACGGCTGTCTAGATACATGAGGGTTTAACTACAATCCATCAGTCCCTTATGGTCATGAACAAGCCTAGTGTCTCAATCACAAGTAAGTAAGTAAATGTTACAAGATGCAAGATCACCAAATATACAATAGTAAGGCATCCCAAACATTACATATTCAGCTGACCATGAAGCTAGTCGTTACAAAATGTGAAGACTAGCAAGAGTTTAGTCATACATGATCAACCCCAGGATCTGTCAATCATGTTACAACCCGTAGGCAGACAGTAAATAAAGATGCAATCGAGCTAACACGTGCTCGTCGGCTAAACGCCTCAACAGAATAATTTTACAATAAAGTGGGAGAGCCAAAAATAAACCCACTCGTTGCCAGGGTTCCGTCTAGTGGTCACCATCTGGCTGGAAAGTTGGTAGATCCTCTGGAGCTGCTCCGGTATCTGGCCATACAAAACCAGCTGGGTCAGATCCCAGAAAGAGCAAGTGCCACAAAGGAAGCTTCACTTAGGAACTAAAACCAGCAATTAGCACAAGATTATAATCTTATAATAAAAGACAGGAAATATGGAAAAGCATAACAGGATGATATACGATGAGATAGCCATGGGACTATTAAGATAACCAGGTTACAACCCGTAAACCAAACAAGGACCGGGGTTATAACCCTTCGTCTGAACAGAACTTGGATTCTCACCATTTATCGGTAAAATAAATACAAGCATTCTAGTCATGTAGCAATCTGGAGCAGGATCAGGACAAGACAAGACTGGTTGAACTCCATCCAATCATTTCACGGCCAAGCAAGAAGTACGGCTTGATACTTTAACTAACTGGGGTTATCACATGCCTAGTTACTAACAAGATGCAATGAGATTATTCCACAGCCACAAGTCCTGCAGACTATCCAAGTTATCCAGGTCGAAATATCATGTCAGGGGTGCAACACGTGGCAGTGTGCTGGAAATGTGCCCTACTCGTTGGCAGGCTACAAGTCCTTGAGTGCCCAGATAACGGGATTGCCTGTAGCTAGGAAATCTCTTCATGACTACTGGATTATTCTAGTTATTAGCCTTAGTCAATTTCAGAAGGTGCCCTTGATCGTGGTACTCAGGGGTCCCTGTCCTAGACATGATGCGAGACAATACTGATTTATTTGTACAAGCACAATCGCCCACGGTGTCCAGGTCATTCATTCTTGTCATGTCATGCCATGTCATGTTTAGCCGTCGCAACGATAATTCGAGGTATATCATGTCAGGTATACTTGTCAGGAGTGCGCCACGGCGGGCCACTATCAGGTCATGTCATGTTATTTGTCAGGAGTGCACCACGACGGGTCACTATCATGCATTATCATGTCGTGCCCATGTATCGTGTCAGGTTTATGTATCACGTCGTGTTCATGTCACAATTATCCTACATTATACTAAGGATCAAGAGAAACAACACGGATAAGGTAACAAGATTTGTCATGGCAAAACAAATGGTACAAGAGATCAAAAGGGGTGCCAGGGACAGCATGCACCAGCAAACAGCATGCGCCAACAAAATAGCATGCGCCAGCAAACAGCCAGCAACAGCATTCACCAGCAAACAGCATGCGCCAGCAAAACAGCATGCGTCAGCAAACTGCCAGCAACAGCATACGCCAGCAAACAGCATGCGCCAGGACAACATGTGCCAGCAAACAGCCAGCAACAGCATGCACCAGCAAACAACATGTGCCAGGACAGCATGCGCCAGCAAACAACATGTGCCTGCAAACAGCAGGCAATAAATTTTTGCCAGCAAACATCATGCGCCAGGAAACAACATGCGTCAGGACAGCATGCGCCAGGACAGCATGCGCCAGCAAACAGCGTGCGCCAGCAAACAGCAGGCAACAGCTTTTTGCCAGCAAACAGCATGCACCAGGAAACAACATGCGCCAGGACAGCATGCGCCAGCAAACAGCAGGCAACAGCTTTTTGCCAGCAAACAGCATGCGCCAGGAAATAGTATGCGAGAGGACAGCATGCGCCAGGATAGCATGCGCCAGGACAGCATGCGCCAGCAAACAGTATGCGCCAGCAAACAACATGCGCCAGGACAGCATGCGCCAGGACAGCATGCGCCAGGACAGCATGCGCCAGCAAACAGCAGGCAACAGCTTTTTGCCAGCAAACAGCATGCGCCAGAAAATAGCATGCACTGCTAATCTTCTCCAACCAGCCTCCAATGGCCATAAAAACCCATGAACAAAAAGACTATAAATCACTCAAAATAAGTCGAAATCAGGACTTCTAATGGTCTAAATTGGATAGAATCAAATTTTCTACAACATGGAACCATCAAAACTTGAAAACAAGAAGGTTTGATAGATCAAAACCATAAAAATCCGAAAATGGCTAAAACGTAGATCTACAAGAAAATATAAAATGACAAGAACTAAGGTGGATTAGAAAGTTGCATAGAAGAGTTTAGAACAATAAATGGTGGGTTCCTTCATGAAGCAAGTTGTACTTGCCTAGGCTAGGGTTCTCTTGGTTGGTGGTGGAGAGTAAATGAAGAAGGAAGGAAGTAATGATGAGAGAGAAAGGGAAGGAGTTATAAATAAGGAGGGTGGTGGTAGGTAGGAGAGTTCACCTTTGGTTCATGATGAACTAAAGCAAACCAAGCCAAGCCGGACCAACCCAAGAATAAACCAATCAATGAAATGCTAGAACAAATCAAGCATGGAGACATGCAATATGAGTCAAAATACGTATACGTATTCCAAGATACGTAATACGAACCATAGGCATTACATATTTACATAGTATACATTAGACAAATCTCTGGCTCTACAATATGGGATCTCTTACATGTTAGATGACAAAAAACTGTGGTTAGAAGAAGGTATTTAATTTTTCTTGTCTATCTAGTAGAGAGGGACATATGATAAACTTTGTCTATCCTGTTGACAGTATCGCTCCATGTCCTCTATTAGCTTAACTGTATTTATGTAAGACTAGTAATGTTCAAGTATTATACATGTGTTGGCTAAATACTGCTCATTTACAGAAACTTTGCCAAATCCCTTTAGTAGTGACATGTATAGTGATTGGTAATGTTCAATTGATGGTTATTTTCCAGTATTATATCCATGTCCAAGACATATTTATTCTATTAATTTGTTTACAAGTTGTATAACACTCTTATAATTGGTACGTGATCCATTTTTTAAAGTTGTTAAAATCCTTCTTGATGTTGTTAACACAAATTTCTTTGACATAGAAATAGTCTCTTGAGGTCAACAATTTTTTTAAGTTGTTAAGAAATATTACACAAGAATACTTGTATATAATGGATGCATAATCATGTCAAAGTAATGTTAGTAGGATTGCTTACAAATATCTGATTGACGGTTCCTTAAGTTGAGCAAATCGTCCCATCCAACTAGTTCTTCATATAAACCTATTATTCTATTTCAGCTACTAAAACGTATGCTTGGATTTTGTCATGCCCAAGATTTCCCATTTAAACTATGCTTTGAAACCAATGTTTGACCAAGTACTATTGTTTGTGTGCTTTTGACAATTCATTGTCCAATAAAATAACTAATTGAATTTTTTTTTCTATCAAATTTGTTTATGATGTTACAATATTTACCGACCTTCACTTCCTGGTCTTGTCTACTACATGTTCAACTTTGCCCATTTCATAGTAAACCATTTATCAGGTGGTCTTACAAGTTCTGCTGATTTTCCTTTTTCTTTTTCAATATTGTTGATGTCATCCTTTTAAAGGATCAATGGGATGACTAATAAAACATTTATTTTGAGAAAAATAGTATTAGTCAAAATATTTGACCATTATTATTCTATACCAGCTCTATCTATAGTTTTATGCACTTCAATGCTTTGTCCACATTGTGTACGTTAGTCAACTTTTACCTCTTGAATCATTTAGATTCTTCAAATGGGCCTAACGTTTCCAATTGAATTCTCCATTTGTTTGAACATTAAATGGTTTAAATTAATAACCATGAATTCTCCTTCATGTCCGAATACAAGCATGCTATTGTGGAGTCTTCCTTTTTGTACAACAATATAATCTGTTATGCTATTGGCAGGCCCACATAATTTTGGATAAGACACTTCTAATGCATTCTCAAGGAGATCAACAATTCATGATGATCTCATAATTTCATATTTATGTTTCTTTTAAAAACAAATATGTAAGGTCTAAATTATTTGTTAAACTATTCCATAAAATGATGTCATCATTAGCATTTTCATATACATATACATCTTTCATGCTCGTATCAAATGTGTAGCAATACGGATCGTAAACATTCATAAATTGTTGCTTTTGTCAGAGACTCAGACGTATGCTTTGTTATGTTTTACTTGCCTAAAACTAATAATTTTCTTTTTAATTATTTGATAAACTTATTTTAGTCTACATAAATTCTACATGCTAGCCCAAATAGTTCATATTGTTGTAAAGGACCTTAAACATATTCAAACATTGCTTCCTATTGACTAAAGTCATTAAATCATTGAACACCATTCATATGCTTCCATTCATTAGTTTGTCATATGTTATATGAGTTCTGCTCACTTCATTGGGCACTAGTCCATTTTTCTAATATTAGTTTGTCATATTGATATTTACTCTACAAATATAGTTGTGGAGCTTTAATTCGAATAAACAAGTTGTGTACTGTTTATTTACATTTTTATTAATATGCAAACTTATCTCTATTTTCTTGAAGGTAGAATCATTAGAAATATTTCAAATGTTTAGGACATTAGAGACATGTTAACAACAGTGACGCTAATACAAATTTATTTTTGTACTCTCTTATTCTTAACATGATCTTTGTAATGTTCTCTCTCTAAGCCAGAAGCATTAGAGATTGTGACTCGTTAGAAAAGACTCAAACATGCTAAGGGTAAAGGTAAGTAATACAAAAAAATGCTATATTATTATAAACTTGATGTTTGTAAATCTTATTTTCCAAATTTTGGATAATAATGGGTGTTTAGCGAGAATAATGAAACTATCTCTAAATATTATATAAAAATAACATATCTTTTGTATTGTTATTAATAAGTCATGATCATTTGGAAATGATTATGGTATTGTACATTATTGTATTAAAATGATGTTATATGATATATTTTTTCTAGGTCGGTTTGCATGTTTGAACCTTAGCTGACCATATGTCACGACTCGCATCCTAGAGTAAGGGCACGAGACGTGGGTACGTCCAGCCTACGCCACAGTATCGGCGGTAGAACGCTGTCCTAGGTCAATCATCTAACAATATAAAGGTACATGTACAGTATATACACTCCGAATGGAGGTGACATAGCAATATACAGTCTCAATCACATCTAAGGTAGAAAGATAAGATAGAAAGATAGATAGAATAATGCTGAAATGAAAAGATCCACATAAGTACAACCAGAGAGTCTAAGTGTCTAAAGATATCACAAAACCACAAAATCCCAGATATCATAATACAGTCATCCAGAAGTAAACATAAGAAAATCCTAGTCTAGAGGAGTGTCGTCCACCGCTAAAGGATCCGGCTGCTGGTCCAAGTCACAGCTGTCATCTAGGGTAGTCCCATAATAGGTGGGACAGCCAACCTCGTCCTCATCCTCTGTAATATTTTAACAGGTCTAGTCAGGACAGGAGTGAGCACAGTACATCTCACGCAATTCATATATTAACAGGAATAAAATACAGACAATAGAGTAAAATACATGAAACGCTGAAGAGTATACATGAGTAAAAAGAAGACTGTAATGAAATATCTACTATAAGTAAAGAGCTATAGTGAACTAGTGATTTAGAGTACAAGCTAGACATGTGAACGGCTTGATAATAAACATGAGAGGTCGTACATGGAAATTGTCCACATGACTATTTATACTCCCCCGTACCCCAATAAATACACAAGGATCCGTTCAAGTTATGTTATTGTACATGATATTCACATGGGGGCCCATAAATGGGTGCACATGAATATAAACATGGGGGCTCCATGATCTTGAGAGTACATGAATCACGAGAGTGCACATGTAAGGTGAAAGCACAAGAGTACATGATGAAAGTGAAACGCACATGACATGATGTATCTGATGCTTCCGAGGGGGATAACATCGCATGAAAAGATCCATATAGTACTAATCTGTGTTTTCATCGTGTCAGCATCAAGTAAAATAATCTAGAGTAAGAAAATACTCCTAGCAAGTATGAACCAGTCAGAAAATGTACTCGCCTGATATCCTGGATGTCCGGAAGAAAATACTACCTGAGGAGTGGTGTCTGTCTCCTATAGAACAGTACAAGTCACTATATGTCTAAAATAATAAAATAGACTGCTACAATGCATCTATATGATGTTTGGGGTCAATCTAGGCTAAGGTCAACCTTTGGTCAACTCTAGTCAACTCTGGCAGTCAAACTAGGTCAAACAAGGTTAAACTTGGTCAAACTAGTCTAGATTGGTCAACACTAGGCCATGTCATCTAGGTTATAGGCCATAGGCCCTATCCCCTAGGAAAATAGCCATACACTAGGCCATATACCTATGTACACATATAGCAATATGTATATCACATATAGCTTTACTTTACACATATTTATTCACATTCACTTATAGGTAATTTTATATACACATAGATAGGGCTATGAAAATAAAGGCAATGTGTGAGTATGTGTGTGAACATGTTCATGTGTGTGTGTGAGAGGTGTGAGAGTGATCTGTGTACAGGGTTCATAGTGTGTTTGTGTAGTAACAGTGAAAACATGTGTGTACAGGAAAACAAATGACAGTGTTCACAAGCTATCTCACTGAAAACTGAATACAAACAATGTGAACCCATGTGTGGTCATGTGTCTCAGGATTTGCCTTTTGTGTGTGTTAGCTAATGTGTGTGCACCGAAAAAACATGTGAAACAGTGAACTAGTTAGCTATAGGTGTGTGTGTATACATGAGATTGTGTGTGTGTAGGAACAGTGAGCATGTGTGACTGTTAGCTAGTGAAGGGAACATTTGTGTGTGAACATGTGCTCAGGTGTGTGTGTGTATACATGTGAACATGTGAGAGTGTGGCATGTGTGTGTGCTCCTGTATTCAGGAAAATATAAACAGGGTGTATAATGTGAACTGTTGACAGGGATTAATGTGTGTGTGAGTGTAATCCCAAGAAATCCAAAGACAGGAAAACAGTGTGCAGGAAAACATATGTGCTGGAAAACATAAAACAGGGTGTATAATGTGTGTGTGTAGGCAATGTGATAGAGTGTTAGATTTCAGTTTGTGTGTGTTCTCATGTTTTAAAATCCAACTTGACAGTTCAATTATTCAAACTGATTTCCACAACTACTGCCAACACCAAACTTAATTCATATCCTATAGTCTAATGCATAACAGTGAACTAAACAACCATTAGAGAATCAAACAAGATGCCATCAACTCAGGAAAATGAATTAAAACTGAGGAAAATATCATTCAAGGTGTTCTCAGGCTCAAACTCCCAATCAATACACAATGTGAATCTCAAAGCCAACACATAACACATATAATCTAAACTGATTTATACCTAGACAGGAACCTACTCGATTAATCATGCTATAACATTATTAAACAGTAAAGATCCAATTTAAAACTGAAAAACAGTGTTAAACATGAGTGTAAACGAAATCAATGTGGCAGGAACAATGTACTGCATCATTATATTGCAACCACTGAAAAACTGATTCGAACAACCCATTGAAACTCCTCAATAAGAACCTACATATAGCTAACATGTTAACTATTGTTCAGATTATTAAACATAGCTAAATACATGGTTTAATTCATTAAATGAATGAATCAAAGAACAGTGAAATCTCACTGATACATCACTGTATCAGTCTAAAGGGGGAAGTCCCCATCTATCATTCAATTTAACATTTACTAATGAAATTATGGTTGGTAATGAACAATCAACATGTATACATGTCGCACAAGAAATAATGTGTCCAATATCAGGACACAACGTGTCCAGAACCACACGAACCCAATGCACAATACAGAACACTAGACTCAGTGAACCCGTGTCCTGTGTGAGTTGAATTCCTCACCCGACACAAAATAATAGGACACGAGACTTCGGGGGTGTCATGTTAGACACCGCCCCTCCCTTCGTGTCCAAGTACACGTGTCCACGTGCCCTGTGCACTGAGCACGAGGCCCCGAGCAGCAAGGGAACGCAGCTCGCACGCGTGCGGGCGTGTGCACGGGTGCGACACGACACCAACACGACACAAGACACGCTCAGTCACTTAGAAACTCTTAGGCGACACTCAAACCTAATTTCCTATTCAATTACTTCCTGAAAAATCGATCGAAATGCCCACTGTGGCATTTCGCCGAACACCTGCGACTGTCCACTGATACGTGTCCGGTACGGACACGTAAAGGACACGAGAGGGTGCAAAACCTATCCCTATAGTAAGAGGACACCTAGGGCTTGGTGTTCATTCAAAGAAACCAAAATTTTATGGAGGTAAATGGGATTTACCTATGTGTGTTCCTTCACAAGAAAAGCTCCCAAAAGTGAGATCTCATAAAGCTAGCCAATGGCTCCAAATTGTATCAAACCTGAGAATGGCCTCCACCAACAGTAGGGGGACACTAATTAGGTTATAATGGAAGAAGTTGCAATGAAAATGGACTAATATTGAATAAACTATGAAGAAGTTTCATGAAGAACAAACCTTTCCTTAGAAAAATGAAGGGATGAATAAAAAGAAGGCACAAACTTTGAGAGGGATTTTATAGGGTGTTGTTCCCTAGGTGGCTGGCCATAAATGCTAGGGTTAGGGTTTTGGGATTAGATCTAATGGCTCTCATTCCATCTAGCTAACCAATGGCCTAAAATCTAGGTTCCCTTTAATCAAGTTGCAACCTAGTTTATTCTAACTAGTCATGACTTAACCAAGACTAATCCATACTCACTAATACTAACCATGGCTAACTAAGACTAGCTATGACTAATCTAGCTTAGGTCCAAACACAACACATGGCAATCAATTAAATAATATTTAAACCACACCATTCCAATAATCATATTAAATTCCAAATAAATATATATTAACTCAAATAAATTAAAAATGACAAAAATACCCTCAAACTAGAAATGTGGTAGTGACACCATATTGTCACAATGTTAGAATTTCTAGTCAAAAAGAAATCACAATATTGTTCTGTCACAATATTTAAATTATATTAGGTAAGCATTGGTTTGCATATAAACTATGATATTATAATTTCTTTTGATAAGTTTAAACAATTTAGTTAAAAAAATAGTTTAGTGATATTGCAAATCCCTATAGATCTAAAGTTTTAAAAAGTTAAGATTATTTTGGGTACAAACCGAAAGGGTCCTTCTGTCAACCGTACGTAAATAGCTCTAAGAGACACGGTATTTAATCGTCCCCCTGTGGACCTCCGCTAGCTGGGAACCTGTCCCTACAGCTAATCCAAGTTGATCAAAACTTGATAAACTAAAGATTTGATAAGGTCAATTAGCAAAAATCACTTAAACTATTATTCTACTACTTTAGACTGTCATTTTTTGTAAAGATGGCTTGTAAAGATAAATCTTTAGAGCCAAGGCTGAAAGTTACTGTATTTTATTTTAAGAGGTGACAGAGTCAGATGAGTTTTGGCTCCACTATCCTAAGGTTTATATTAGCAATTAGTGAAACCACATACTTGTTAAATAATTATGATGTCACCAAATCTTATTTAGGAAGTAACTAAATCAGTCAAAGCAGTTATTATATTCTATATTAGAAAGAATATTTTTAAGGATATTCTAGACTATAAATTGTATCATATTAGATACTCTTATGTCATAGAAGGTCATTCAAATACAAACTGGGTAACTGACTCATATGACATTTAATCCATTTATAGATTTTTTTTTTTTGCTCTATGAGGAGTTGTCATCTCTTGAGGTTTATGTAACAAATCTATCATAGTTAAGAGTATTATATACTTTGGAATGTTATCTTCAGTCACATCTTTTACTGAAGTTGTATGGCTCATACTTTTATACTTTACATGATCTATATATTTCTGCACCTATTATTTGTTTTAAAATTATGCTAAAAGCATAATCTTATGAATTATAAGATGAACATGTACCTACAGCTGCATTTTAATACATTAAAAGAGCCTAAAAAACAAAAATGTAGTTCTTGACTATAAAGTCGTAAAAGAACTTTATAGATCTCTTGACGAAGAGGCATAGTCCATCAAGCTCTTCTTCAGACAAAGATAATAGTCACTAAGTGAGATTCAAGGCTGCAGTCCATCTCATATATGCGTAGTATACACTTGCCCGGTTTTCTTTTCTCCCTTCTTTCAGAACTTTTTTTTTGGGGGGGGGGGGATTGTTATATACAACTAATGTTGTAGTAAAGAAAAATCAAGTCCAAACGTTTCTTCTCCTTTAATGCACATTTGGAACGTTGAAAATTTCCAAACGTTTCTTCTCCTTCAATGTACATGTGTACGTTGGAAATTATTTTACTCCAACGGCTAGCTTGTAAAAGTATTGATTTTATTTTTTAATTTACTAAATCATATTCATTGCTATTGATTTATTTTTAATTCACTAAATCCTATTCATTGCTATTGATTTCATTTTTAATCCTATTCATTGCTATTGATTTTATTCTAATTCACTAAATCCTATTCATTCCTCTTAGATATGTGCCTACACTATATATACTCATCTATTCCTTTGTTGTTGTGACATGAAAATATTTCATTCATAAAAATCTCTCCCTCTCTTTTCATATTTTTGTTTATCATTTTTTGTGCTCTAGGCAAGGGCTAAGTCATGGTCAATCTCCCCAAGTTATGTGCAACGACGGGACACCGGTAGAGCGAGGGTTTTACCACTAGGAGCATTTTTAAAAAGTATGCACATAGATCCGAATTAATCTTAGGATAGTGTTTCGTGCGTGACTTTTCCCGAGGCTGGTAACATTAATCTATATTTAGTTTGTTTGCAGACTTGGACAAGAAAAAGGATATTTTTCTAACAAATTTAAAAAGCGGAAGCATAGCATTGAAGATTAAGTCAGCGCGTGACTTCTTTACTCCGTTGACGATTCGATGCAACGACATGAGAACTTGCTAACCATGGCTCAGGGTAGAATTTGGCAGCAAAGATGTAAAACTTTCGACAACACACACAACCTTTGATGCACACACAAAGCTTTCAATGCCTTGGCAAGCACATGTCCCAAATACTTATATTTATTCACACTATAACAGCTATATGTGTGCAACATATACAAAATACACAATTTTCAACTCTATGTGCCGGCGCATGGAATACTACATTAACTTCAGCGTATAATATGGATCTGAATGCTTGCGCATATCATGGGGTGCACGGCACATGCCATCCGTTACGAGGAATATTAAATACACATTTTAATACGATGATTGTTGTTTCATAATTTGAAAAGAGCGTTATAATATGTGCAATCAATGCGCGTGATCTCCTCGTATTCCAACTGTTTACTAACAATATCTTATGAATGAGGAAAGAAACTTGAAATTCATATGCAAGTATCTCTACGTGTCATACTCAATCGATTGGCTGTGCATAGAGCCACGTGGCACTGCTCCACTGTAAAGTAATAAAGCATAATAATTATATTGACGCAACTGCCATTGTCGCCTCGATGCCTGTATAATCGTCATACGTCACAGATTACGAATTGTCAGTGATGTGACAGCTTGTACTAATTTTAATGTAATGCATTGAATGCACTTTGCCTCCGGCGCATAGCTGTTGGCATACAACATATCCATAGCACATAACGCATAGACTTCTATATATAACCCAAAAATTTCTGTCACGACCCGCACCCTGATATACGGGTACGAATACGTGGGCCACGCCCAGCCTACGTCGCAGTATCGGCGGTAGAGCGCTGTCAAGTATACTATACTAACTACAACATCTAAGGATCCATAACTAGAATGTACTCATGTCACATCACGAAAATAAAAAGGAAGATAAGACAAGAATTAATAACAATATCACTAGAACAACTAGAATCTACAATGATCATAAGATAGGAAAATAAAGAAGGAACAACAAGACTAACTAAGGATAACTACCAGGCAACTCACATAGAAGAATAGTGAGATCCACCTCAGCTAGCAACATCATGAAGTCCAATACTGAGGGCACAACTACTCCTAAAATTTTATCAACATATCCAGTCAGGATGGAACGAGCACAAATCTCAAATAACAGTTCTAATTATACGATATTGAAAATGTAGCAGTAAATAGAGAGAATATATAAGAAATCATGAAATGTACATGTGAGTATCATGGCAAGGTCAGCTGTAAATCTAGAGCTAGAACAAGGCAAGTAAAACTGATCATGGCATGTACAAGAATCAAGAATCACCTATCTAGGTGTGTGAGTACTAGCTACAATACGTGACCGGCTTGGGAACTTGTACAATAGTAACAAGCCTGGCTAACCATACGTGGGGTGTATGATCAACACTCACAATCAATAGGTGCACAAGGGGTGCACAATAGGCTTTGACCACATATCTACACTAATACTCCCCGTCCCCCGACTAGTATAGTGGATCCAACCCTGACACATCATGATGCACGATTCTCTGAGAGGGTAGCTAGCCTTCGCAGGAATCGTGTCTATACAATGCACAAGGAACAAGAAAGACTTGCACAAGATATACCAAGGAAAGCGAGGAATAACATCTCATGACGGGATCCAGAGAAATACCAATCCGTGTGAACAATGTGTCAAGAGAACAAGGATATCTACACTAAATACAAGAAACATAGACGATATCATAAAACAAAAATATTATCAGAGAATGTACTCGCCTGTGATCTGGTGGAATATGTCAACTGGTCCAAGAACAGTGCCTCGAGGACCTATAGGTGGAATACTGTATCAATATAAGGGTTTGAAAGTAAAATCAAGTCATACTAAGTCAAACTGGGTCATGGCAAGTCAAGGGTTGATTTACAGTTGACTTTTGGTCAACTGGTCAACTCTAGGTCAAACTAGGTCAAATGTTGACTCTACTTTGACGTTCAGTCAAAGTAGTCAACCATGGTCAATCTGGGTCAAAGCTAGTCTCTATAAACATCTACAGGGTCAACACATCAATTTCAGTGATGGTAAAATTACTGGAATCGACGGATCTCAAAATACCACAAAAAGAGAAGGATTATAATAATAGGGTAAAAACCTACAGATGTTGTCGGATGGTGAAACAACCATTACCAACGTGTCCAGAATGGTCGAAATAGCTAGAATAGCCTGTCCATAAGTCCAATTTGGACACAGGGGCAAACAGGTATTTTCGGGTCAAAACGGTATCCGTATCGGACCCGCTTTGCACCGAAAAATGTGCAAGAATACTAGTCTACCAAACCTAACAAATTATATGTCCACGAATCCAGAATGACGATACGAACCCAACGGTATATCCAGAATTGGATTCCGTTGACCCGATCTCAGATTGGTCCGTTGACCCGGATATTGAAAACCGATTTGCACGAAAAAGCGTGTCGGAGCCAATGTCCTCAAAACTCAGAAAATTATATGTCAACGAGTCCAGAATGACGATATGAACTCAACGGTATATCCGAAATTGGATTCCGATGAGCCGATCTCAAAATGACCCGTTGACCCAGATATTGGTATCCGACTTGCACCGAATGCGTGCCGGAACCAATGTCCATCAAATCTAACAAACTTTATATGAAAATATGCCAGAACGACGCCACGAGTCTACTTGTGGTGTCAGAAATCGAATTCGGAGTCCCGGATTCAAAAATGGAATTTTATAAGTTAGAAATTACGAATTCGGACGGCCAACTTTGGCGTCGAATTCAACCAATCAAACGTACTCACAATAAAACGAAACTGGAGAGGTAGGAAAAGGGTTATACCAGCTTCGCATAGGAACTGGTAGCACACCAGACGGAGCTGCGATGGAGGAGATACGAACTGACGAAGTTGGCTCCGCGAAACTGTCCAAAAATTACACAATTTAAACGGTCAAATTGGTGGCCGGTTTTGATATATCAAACGACGAAATTAACGGGTGAAATTTCAGGGGAGTGAAGGGCTATATACCGAGATTGTAACGGAGCGAAGAAATGGCCGATCCAACTGTCGGATTTCAAGAAAAACGTGTGCGAAGTCGCTGCGACGGAACGCTATTTCTGAATCTCGTTCGCGCGCGCGTCGACGGAATTTCGTACAAAACGCACGAATCGCCTAGACGGCGCGTCCTAGAGGACGTTGGCCGCCACGGAAAGGTCGCTGGTGTTTGCCGGAGTGGGGTTGGCCGGTCATGCGGCGCTCGGCGGCGCACGGGGGCGTGCGGCGGCCCGTGCGTGCGCGGCCTGCTGCTGTACGCGCTGCTGTTTTGTGCTGCTGTCGCAGCTGCTATTTTGTGGGGCCGGCCTGGCCGGGCACGGCGAAGGTGCGGCAACGCGGCGGCGGATCGAGGGTGATGGTCACGGTGGTGTTGGTAGTGGTGGTGGCGGTTTGAGTTGGGGAGGAGGTGGTGGAGAAGATGATCATGAAGGTGGTGTTGATGGTGTTAGATGATGTAGAAGAAAAGAGAATGAGTGGAAGGAGCTGTGCTTGGGAGGAGAAGGAAGAGAGTGGTGGTGGTGTTTGAAGAAGAAGTGAAGAAAAAGAAGAAGAAGGAGAATGGAGAGGTCGGCCGAGCATGGGGGAAGAAGGAAAAATGAAATGAAAATGGTGATGGTGTTTGAGTAATAAAGAAATAGAGAGAGAGAGAGAGAATTATTAATAAAAAGATAGAGAAAGTAGAGAAAGAGAGAGGAAATAGAGAGAGAGTCGGCCACATGGGGGGGGGTTGTTGCTGTTGGTGATGGAGGAGTGGGTGATGTGTGTGAGTGAGTGTAATAAAGGGGAGAGAGATATTTATGTATATATATATTATGTATATATTTGAATGGAGAGAAAGAAATAGATATTTGTATATAAGAGAGATATTTAGAGTAGAGGGAAAATATCAGTAGGGTGTATGGACGGTCATGATGGAGGGTAACATGGAGCTGGGGTTGGGTTCAATCGAGCCGGGTTGGGTCAAAATCGGACATGGTGCAATATTTGAATTAAAATAGGTATTTATGATCATGGAAAAATAAGTAGTATGTGGGGGCTCAAATAAATGCACTACCAAAATTTATCGATTTAGCGACGGCCCTATCCGTCGCTAAACCGACGGTAATTACGATTAGCGACCGATAACCGACGGATTTTGGCCAAAAACATCCGTCGGCAATCAGCTCGTCGCTCATAACGTCCGTCGCTAAGTTGTCGTGAAGCGACGGATTGTCGACTTCATCAATACGAAGCATTAGCGACGCATTTCCGACGGACTGTCGTCCATTTCAACTATTAAGTACTGAACTGTGCAGACAATAGCGACGTAAAATTCTGTCGGTAAACCGTCGTAACAGCGTATCAGAGCGTATCGTTCTGTCGGTCATCCGTCGATATTCGTCGGTAACTAACGACGGATTAGCGACGGCTTGCTGACGGACTATCCGTCGATCAGGTTCTGGAAATGCTTGGCATTTCCAGTATCATGGCGACGGAAGAATAGTCGCTAAGCCGTCGCTACGAAGTCGCCACAGCGACGGATTACTGACTGATTATCCGTCGCCATGGTTCTGGAAATGCCTGGTTCTGGAAATGTCAGGCATTTCCAGAACCATGTCGACGGATAGTCCGTCGCAAAGCAGTCACTAGAGCGAGCGACTGCGTAGCGGCTGATTATCAGTCGCCCTGGTGACGGACAGGCCGTCGCTATTCTGTCGAAGTTTATACCACCAGAACCTTGCCGACGGATAATCTGTCGAGCATCCGTCGCTACCTGGAAACACTTTAGAAACTCGAGATAGCGACGGCTAATCCGTCGATGAACCGTCGGCAACTGGGATTATCCGTCGCTAAACGGTCACTAGTCCGTCGCTAACTGAGTTTTTTGGAAAAAAAATTGTAGCACTTTTCCTGTTCACAAATATATGCATAAACCAAACCAATATATAATGCACACCAATTATCCAACAATCACACAGACCCAATATATAATGCACACCAATTATCCAAGAATCACATAGACCAAATATGCACATACAAATTTAATGCACACCAATTATCCAAGAATCACAGACCAAACCAAATTAATAGAAAATAAATATCAATTATCCTAAAGAGTAACATAATATCCGGTACTATAAGCCGATTATAGCACAATTAATCCAAAGCTCTCACAAATAATCCAAATTTTCTTAATACAACATTTTAAGAAGGAGGAGGTCGATTGACCGGTGGTGGTAATCCCATATGCGACCGACGAATATACTCCTCCACAAGGTACGCAGGCAAGCTGTCGTAGACACTGCTCGGAAGTCGACGTAGCTGCTCTGCGGACATGAGATCCAGGAGTGACGTCACAGTCGTAGGCGGTACCACAGGGGCATCAGGGTTGAAAGAAAGATGGCCTACGGAAGTTGGACCGACACCTGCAGTCGACGGACCAGTAGAAGACGGACGAGCACCATCAGCAGACGTACCGGCAGCAGCAGACGGACCGGCAGCAGCAGACGCAGGCGGAAAGTACGTGGCAAATTGCTTCCGCAAGGACGATACCGCCTCGTACAGCTGCGTAAGCTGCGACCTAACATCATCGTCTGCCCGGGCCACGGGAGGAGGCGGTGTCGGTGGAAATCTCTGCGTCGCCATATGCAATGGCCCTAGGGAGCCGACTCCGTACAGGAACCCTTTCTTAAGCCGCCGACGGTATCTACGAACAAGTCGTTCCGAGCGGCCAAAGAAGAGGGCGTCCGGAAGGGCATCGTTTCACCGACATCCTCGGTGTCGGTTAACTGAGCCCGACTAAGGGCCTCACGATACGCAGCCTATCAAATGAATGTGTTTATATTATAAGATTTACCTAAGTTGTAATCTAAATCCTATGTTTCACTAAGTTAAGTATGAATCCTAAGTTTACCTAAGTTATAGTCCGAATACTTTTAATTCTAACGTTAATCTCATAAACATAAGTACTTACATCAGTCTCCTTGGCCCTCTCGTCGACGAAGCTCCCGTCCTTCCGTCTTTTGTGCGTATGCTGGAACACGTCGTGCATGGTGACCGAGTCTGGCGTCCTTCCCTCCTTCACCGCCCGTTGGGCCTGCATACGAAATTTCCGTAGAAACTAATTAACTCCTTTAATTAATAATACCTAATTCGATAGTGAAATAAATTTACGGTTGCTCACCAGATCTGCAAGTGTCGCTGTGTGGGACCTTGATCCCCCCGTATGAAGGCCCGCGGCAGATCGGCTAACCTTCGCCTTCTCCGATTTTTCCTTGTACGCAAGGGTATCCATCATGCCTAAGAGGTCCTCATAATACTCATGCCGGATCCAATTCGGCCTCGTATGCCCCATTTTTAGGTCATGAATCATATCCCGTATCTTCTTCGAACAAGCGCTTTTGTAGGTCCTGCGGATCCCCTCCTCGCGATGGGGGGGCCACCAGTACGTTGTCTAACACAGAAAATCAATTATCACGTAATTTAAAAAATGGTTGATTAAAGAATCACATAGACTTAACCAAAAGATATAGATATATACCCTCAACTCGTCGAGCCAGACGTACTGCACGTTTGGGGGCACCGACGAAAAGTTGAGGTAGGGACCGTGGAAGTTAGCCCTGATAATTTCTCCAAGGGCCCTGCCAACATTAAACGGAAAAAACCTACAAAGAAGAAACGACTGGATTATTAACTTGAATAAATGAAAGAAATTTAATAAATTAACTTAAATTTACTTACGAGGTCCCCGCGGGCCATAGCTCTCGTCGGAACTCGCCTCTCGGCCTCTCTGGTGCCGTCGGAGGATCCGCGGGTCCGCGTATATACTCCCCAGTAACCGGATGGAACCGAGTATGGGGGTACTTCGGGGCCCACTGTGCAGTAACTGGGGCATCCCCTGGTGGATCCGCTGCTGGTGGTTCCGATAGTGGAACGGATCCGCTAGCAGATCTGGACTCATGTCTCGATGAAGTGGTCGATCGAGGGCGGGATGCGTCTGTGCCCGGGGTACTCTTCGGGTCGGGCTCGCTCGATGGGGTCACATCCCGGGAACTTTGAATGCGACCACGACCACCAGCACCAGTACGACCACGACCACGACCCGCACCACCACCACCACGACTAGTACCACGACCACGGCCAGCCATCATGACCTGTAAATAGAACACATAAACATAATTAATAATATAAAAGTGTAAATGAATATAAAAAACTAAACTAAAATATACATACCACCAGTAGGGAGACGAGTGCCGTCGCGATGAAAAAGACTAGGAGTGCCATCTGCAATAAATAAATAATCGAATGAAAAAAACATGAATTCACGTAATTGCCTTTATAAGGTCAAACTTAATTCACGTAATTGGAAGTGTTTTTAATATACAACAATATTTAACCTAATCATCGTCTTCGTTCTCATCCTCGGCCTCGTCTTCATCATCATCCTCCTCATCCTCATCCTCATCCTTATCTTCATCGTCGATTTCATCTGTATCCTCATCCCCATCAAATTCTTCTTCTTCTTCTTCTTCTTCTTCTTCGTCTTCTTCTTCTTCTTCTTCTTCTTCTTCTTCTTCTTCTGCCTCAAAATTTAGGACAAGATGCCTCTTTCTCCCCTGGTTGACAGCTAAATCTTGTGTATCAACCTCTTCCTCCCCTCTATTTTCTTCAATAATATCTTCAACATCCATTGTATCTGAGTGTTGTCCCAAGTATTGGGACTTTTCGATCTGGTCCTCTTGGTATGCTGGGTCTCCAACATTGAATGTATTTCTAGATTTAATCTTGCATACTGCCCACCAGTCAAATCGATCTCTACGACGCCTTGGGTAGCTTGTATAGTAGACTTGAACAGCCTGATTTGCTATCGCAAATGTATCGGACCCTCTATACCTCCTGCGATAATTTATATCGACGAATCCAAATTGTTTATCGATTCTCCAACCGATATTTGGTGTCGTATCGAACCACTCACATTTGAACATCACAATATGCATATCATATGGGCCAGTATATTGTAAATCTACAATATCCCGAAGCACTCCATAATAGTCAAAGTCCGGCTCGTCGTCATAGACGGTGCCTCTTATGCAAACACCGGAATCCTTGGTATTGATGCCGTCATTGATAAATTCGACATTTATAGCATTCTGAGTTGACTTAAACCTGAAGCCATTAACGACATAGCCTGGCCAAGTCTTTATTTGCTTCTTCGGTCCCAGTGCCAGATAACGAACATTCTCATGAGTGAGTGTTGTTTCAGGCAATAAAACCTGTAAACAAATATTTATAATTTAAATGTTTCAGATTATATATTAATAATCTAAATTATAATCACAGTTACTTACGTATTTGCGAAACCATGACGGAAATTTACAATCAACCTCTCTTTGAAGTCCCTCATCGGTAATATTGGGTCTCCTCATTTTGACATCATCTCTAAATACACTATTAGAGAAAATAAGAATATATAAGTGTAGTCACTTACTTCATTAAATTCGAGATTATAACGAGTGCAAGTGTACTGACTTACTTCTCCAAATCTCTCACTTCTTGTATGTCACAGTTTAACAAGACATATCGGTGAGCGGCATCATACTCGTCGTCTGTCAACCACCGTCTTTTACTAGCCCCAACAGTCTTGCCCCTTACATTGAATCTTCCTCCATCCTCAACGTCCTCGTCATTCCTTTGAGGTCTATTTCGATTTGTTTTAACATGAGTATCGAAATAAATGGAGCAGAAGTTTGACACCTCTTCGATAAGATATGCTTCGCATATCGAAGCCTCTATATGAGCTTTGTTGCCAACTTTCTTCTTTAGATGGTGTAGGTATCTAGAGAGACAAATTATCTTGAGAATTAAGAAAGAATTTTAAAATCCACTAAAATTCAGCTTAAATTATATCGATATTTATGTACCTTTCAAATGGGTACATCCATCGATAATGAACAGATGCACCGACACGGGCTTCGTATGCTAGATGAATCGGTAGATGCTCCATGCTGTCGAAGAAGCCAGGAGAAAATATTTTCTCCAACTTGCAAATTGTTAAGATAATCTTCTCCTCAAGTTCAACCATGTGTTGCACATTCAACTTAGTTGAACAAATATCCCTAAAAAATATTGATAGTTCGGCCAACGAAACCCATACAGCAGAAGGCAACAACTCTTTCAAAGCAATGGGCAGTAATCTTTCCATAAACACGTGGCAGTCATGACTCTTCATTCCCGTTAGCTTGCGTTCATTGAGGTCAACGCATCTAGACAAATTCGACACATAGCCGTCGGAAAATCTTAAAGTAGATACCTACTTGCAGATTATTAATCTATCTTTCTTGCTCAATGTGTATTGTGCTATCGGCTTACTTAATTGTCCAGCAGCTCCCCTTTGTATCAAGTTCAGATAAGGATGCTTGCATATCTCGGTAATGTCTTGTCTTGCTTTTGGATTGTCCTTCGTCTTTCCTTTAATGTCCATGACAGTATTGAAGACATTATCGAACACATTCTTTTCGATATGCATAACATCAAGATTATGCCTTATAAGATTATCTTTCCAATAAGGCAAGTCCCAAAAGATACTCCGTTTGGTCCAGTTATGGGTTTGTCCGAACCCATCGACACGATTGTTCGATGGATCTTCCATTACAGTGGACAAATCCTTTACATCTTCCCAAATATCGTATCCCGACAATCTGGCAGGCGGATGAGAAAATTCTTGTTTTTTAGCTCTGAATGCGTCCTTGTTCTTTCTCCAAGGATGACTCGCGGGCAGAAATTGACGATGACAATCAAAGAAAGAAGTTTTTCCTCCATGCTTAAGGCGGAACGCCTTACTATTTTGCATGCATATCGGACAAGACAGGGTGCCGTGTGTACTCCATCCCGACAGCATACCGTATACGGGAAATCATTGATTGTCCACATCAGTGAAGCTCTCATCTGAAAGTTCTGTTTCCTGGAAATATCATACGTCGTGACGCCGATCTCCCACAGCTGTTTTAGCTCATCCACCAGCGGCTGTAAATATATATCGATATTCTTCGTCGGATTTTTGGGACCCGATATGATAGCTGTCAAGAACATATAAGGAGTCTTCATACACATCCATGGTGGCAGATTGTAAGGGGTCAGAATGACCGGCCAGCAGGAGTATTGAGATCCCGACTGCCCGAAAGGGGTGAATCCATCAGAACATAGCCCCATGCGTACATTTCTGGGCTCTGCAGCAAAATCTGGATGGCAAAATTCGAAATATTTCCACGCCTCTCCATCCGAAGGATGTGACAATTCTCCATCGTCCTTTGTGCGTTCTTCGTTATGCCACGTCATGTGTTCTGCTGTATTCTGAGACATATACATCCTCTGCAAGCGCTTCGTGATCGACAAGTAATGCATATACTTGTAAGGACGTCGTTTTCTAGTTGACTTTCCTTTTTCCCTAACTTCCTTGTAACGATCCGCATTACAGAAGCGGCAACTTTCTACATCCTCGTTCTCCTTGTAGTACAACATGCATCTGTTGCGACAACAATCTATCTTGTCGTACCCCAGTTCCAGTTGTCGGACCATCATCTTCGACTTGTAGAAGTTTTTTGGAAGCTCTTTTAGTTCCTTCGGTAACACCTCCTTCATTAGTTGTGTAATCTGATCATAGCAAGTTTGTGGCAAGTTAAAATCGGACTTTATGTTCAACAACCGCATCGTCACTGACAGTACGGAATGTGGATCACAACCAGGATATAAAGAAGTTTCAGCATCCTGAAATATATCATAGAACTCCTTCGCCTCGGGATTAGGATCCTCCGGATCAAAATTAGGCCCTGCCGCGTCATACACCATATCTCGTGCAAGGTTCTGCACGTCTCCATAGAGCATTCGTCGTCATCGACGACAAAATCTGCTGCAGCATTATCATCAAAAGCATAAGTAGCAGCATTCGCAACCTGTCTTTCGGCATATAGTTTACCTTGCGATGACCACAGGCCGTAATCACGTACGAAACCCTTACGGGTCAAATGATCTCTTACACTCACCACTTCTTCGTAACGTCTATTGCGACAATTACGACATGGACACTTGATTTTGTTACCGTCCATAAACTGAGCTTTGCTCATGGCATACTTAAGAAACACTTCCACGCCTGCCTGAAAATCGTCACTCACACCTATTCTGCTCTCATGTTGTCGTTTGTACATCCATGTACGATCAACGAAATAACGATCCATCACAGATTAGATATAAAAATCTGTATAGTAAGACAAACAAAACAGAATTAGTATATAATCATGTAACTGGTGGATCCGCTAGTATTCTAGCTCGAGAAGAAAAAAATCTAAATACAGTTGTTACTAATAGTTCGATACCGATAGTGCGATACCGATACCGATAGTTCGATACCGATAGTTCGATACCGATAGTGCGATACCAATACCGATACCGATAGTGCGATACCGATACCGATACCGATACCGATAGTTCGATACCGATAGCATGGTTTAAAGTATCGGCCGATACCGATCCGATACGGCCGATACCGATACGGTTTGGCATGTTTCGATCCGATACCGACCGATACCAAATATTGACCGATACCGACATTGGGGGTCTTTGTTCCGGTCAATTCGGCAAAACCAATCGGTAAGGGTGACTACTATTTCATATAATTTCAAAACTACTAAGAAATAACGCTGAAATACTTAAAAATATGCCTAAATGTATAAAATATATGTTTTTAAATATAAATAATTTATTAATAATTATTTGTTTTTCGATACCAAAGTCCGATACTCCGATACGATACCGCCGATACTACCGATATCGCCGATACCAATACTCATAGGAATAGTCCGAAACCGATTTCGATACCGATATTGTGAACCTTATCCTTATTATCTAGCAAGCACTACCTTAGTCTAGTCATACTAGCATTAATTACCTATAATTCCTACCATGTCTACAATCACACATTACACCCCAAGCCGTGGCATGGTAGGCCTGCCTTTCATTCGTCACTCTCTAAAGCACACATACACATATATATGTATATCACAGTTAGATGTATAGATATATACATCTATATAGAAGCACACAACTGACTTATGCAGATGAAGAACTGGCACTGTCCTTGACACAATGAACATATACACCATGAACCCAAACTCCATATTCACATTTACAAATCCAAACACCACCAAAGTAATGGATAACACCCAATATGGATAACACATTATTTAGCCAATATATAAACTCAGATGAATTTGATAAGCAAAGTCCCCCGCCGCCCCCGACCAAAGCCCGCCGCCCCAAGCCCGCCGCCCAGCCCCCGACGCCCCCGCCCAAGCCCGCCGCCCAGCCCCCGACGCCCCCGCCCCAAGCCCGCCGCCCAGCCCCCGACGCCCCCGCCCAAAGCCCGCCACCCAGCCCCTGACGCCCCCGCCCAAAGCCCGCCGCCCAGCCCCCGACGCCCCCGCCCCAAGCCCGCCGCCCAGCCCTCGACGCCCGCGCCCCAAGCCCGAATGTCCCCAAGCCCGCCGCCCTCGCTGCCCCTACGTCGACAAACCGCGACACAGAGAGAGAGAGAGAGAGAGAAAGAGAGGGGATTACCTTCGGGAGAGAGAGAGGAGAGGACGCCGACGCCGTTCACCGAAGCCGCGCGCGAGAGAGAGAGAGAGTGAGAGAGGAGAGAGATTGAATTTGGGAGGAATGCGAAAAGTTCTCCCCGCCTTTTCATTTAAGTCTGGAACGTAAATTTAGCGACGGAATAGCGACGGCTAATAACCCGTCGCCAATTAGTCGCTATTATTGATTATCCGACTGAATATCTGTCGCTACGTAGTCGAAGAAATGTACCGCCAAATTCCTACACAATTCCCGCCAAATAATCGACTACGTAGCGACGACTAGACATCCGTCGCTATAATACCGACAGTCTAGCGACGAACGTGCGACCTTTCCTCCCCCTAAAATTAAAATAAAAAATGGCAAAGGCGTGTAGTTGGTACTCAGTCGCTGAGCGGCCACGAAGCCGTCGCTAACACCGACGGAAAATTACCGTCGCTAAATATCCGTCGCTAATTGAGTGTATTTTGGTAGTGATGGGACACAAGTGTCAGCCGGGTAGTAGGCTTCGTGTGGGCCATGTCCATATTTGGGGTCGACTAGATTGGATCGATGTCGGGTCCCGAAATTAAATTGGAATTTAAATTAGGTTTTACGGTAGATAATTAATCGGCCCAAATTGACCCGAAAGTTGTGCGAAAGAAATGGAGCACAAAATGGAGTGTCTGAGTGGGATACGAAGGTCATGGGTGAAGAGCGTCTCGAGTAGATCATTCATAAGAAGTTGGTTCTGAGAAAACGACTGGTCTGATGCTCCTAAATTAAAAGTCACGGTAACGTGCATATGATGATCAAGAAAAAGTGTGGAAATTCTATTAATAATTAAATGGTTTAAATTGACCCGAACTTGTGCGAAGCAAAAAGAGTACAAGGGAACAAGTTCGAGTGGGACACGAAATATCAATGTGAAGATAATCTCGTCTACTACAAACTCCAAGAAGGAAGTTTCCAGAGACTGGCATCCCTGATGCTCTAGAATTCCAAGTCACGGTAAAGAGCATTTAATGATCAAAATTAATTAAATCAAAATTAATTATCGAGAATAAATTATTTAGAAAATTTCAAAAATAAATTTCAGAAATTCAGGGGGGCTTACATCCTACCCACCTTATAAAAATTTCGTCCTCAAAATTAAAGGTTGGTAGTGGGGTTAAAACAAGATAGAAGATTTAGGCAATATTTTAGGCACGATCCAAGATTGACGAGTTTTGCACGATCAAGAAATTTAATTCAAAATTGTTCAGACACGATAAGGGATTTGGCACGATAGAATCATGATACGAACAAAATCATATGTGCATGATTTCAAAATAAGTCAAGTCATTGGGGCACGATTTTAGAGACGATTAAGAGAATCGAAGATATACATGAAGTTCAAGAACGGGGTGATCCATAGGACTTAGGTTGATGGAAATCAACCCGAAAGTCGCATAGAGTCTTATAGGCCCGATCAAGGATTAAGGAGTATGATTAATAAAATCATGAAATACGATCCAAGTTCGAATGTGATTAAAATTAGAATTAGTCTAAGTTCACTTGGCACGATAGAGGTATGATAACGAAATCAAACTTGAGCTTCGTCCGATTACAATCAAGTCAAAATTTTGATTAACAGGATTTCAGCTCGATGAAATTAGATTATAGGTCACATAAGCACGATCAAGATCCAAGTTCAGTTGTGAAAGACGATAAATCATGAATTCGAAATCAAGGTCCTAAAAGCACAATTTAGGAAGGAACCCAAGTCAATTAGGCACGGTAGAAAGTCAAGCATGTTCAATTCTAACACGAATAATTTCGTAGTCACACTAGTTAGTCGTGATTGAAAGTCAAAAATTTTAGGCACGAGTTTGAGGCAAGATAAAATGTATAGTTATGATCGTTAAAATCACGGTCAAGGAAATCCCAAGTTGTCTTAGTCATGCCAATCATCTAGGTACGACTAATCACAAGGAATTTGGATGTAATCAGGAAATAAAATCAAGGTCGAAAAGAGTTTAGACACGAGTGTCCAAAATCCAAACATGATCAGAATCAGAAGTCAATGCACGAGAGTTAATAGCATTGAAATCCAACCACAATAAAGAAATTTGTTTCAATACGATCTAAGTTGATCAACTTTCGAGTAAATCAGAATTTGGGCAAGATGGAGAATAAGATCAACGAAGGCTGGGCACGAGAATCCAAGGATGAAAATCCAAGTCACAAAGGAATTAGAAGTCATCTAGAGTCTAGTCAGCAACCAAGACTCTTTGGAACGATAAACAAGACGACCAAAATTGATTGGTCATCAACAGAAGGGAATCAAAATCTTAACAGTATCGAAATTTAAGAAACAATTAAGATATGAAAATTTTAAAATTTTCAGAGTTTTTAAGTGTAGATAACAGATGTTGATATGAGATAATTGATTTGTGTAATCAAGACATAGCTAAACAAGGCAAAGGAAATGACGGTAAGATGAGAAAATCATCATGCGATGGGAGAGAAAATAATGATAAACAAGAAATAATGGTAGGAATTATCTTGCTCAATTGGTAAAAGAAATGAATCAACTTAAGATATGACCTGATAATCATACACGTCTATCCAAAATCATGTTGCCAGAATTTATGCCACGCCAGTAAACATAGCTGCAATAAACGATAGAGTCCATAACTAAGGTATACACCCTATAATCATGTCATCTAGATTCCTTACCACGCCAACCGGTATGGCTGCAAGAGAATCTAAATTCCATAACTAGGATAGTATATCCAAAATCAGGCTCCATGTCCCTGTCAGGCTAGCTAATATGACTGCGATAAATTCTAAACTCCATAAGTAAAGTAGACATTTATCGTTCCCATCGTCTCCATCAAATATGTTTATCAGGATATCTTAACTCAATCCTTAAAAAAACTTATCTCAAACAAAGTCAAAATCGAAGTCAACAACGAATGAACATCAAGATTCAAAATTTTCAACAACGAATCAAGGATAAGTAGATGGAACCTAACGAAAACAGATTCCGAGATAGGGTTTAGAAGAAAATTCTCAGGAGATGTCCAAAGGTACTATCTAGGTCAAGATAAAAGGAAATCATTAGAATATAATCTAAAACAATCCCAACCTGATATGAGACTGATAAATCATATTCACGTCTCAACCTAGAAGATATATAAGTCAACTTATACCTTCCCTCTGGGTCCACAAACTCATTCCAAGAAAGAATAAAGTTGATAACGGACAGATGTTTCAGAAATCAGGACAGACAGACACAAATGAGAAAAGTTTCAAAAAGTTCAAAATAAGATTCCCAGGGGTCATCCCTGAATCTACCAAGAGTTCCTAATATGTGACTGAGTACCAAAATCCTAAAATATTCCATGACTCAACCTTAATCCTAGGGCAGGCTCGTAGTAGTACAGATAAGCTCAAGTACTACCACGACTTCGCATTAATAGCAAAGACAGACCTGCATGGGCCACCACTAAAAACGTGTTACGACCCGCACCCTGATATACGGGTACGAATACGTGGGCCACGCCCAGCCTACGCCACAGTATCGACGGTAGAGCGCTGTCAAGTATACTATACTAACTACAACATCTAAGGATCCATAACTGGAATGTACTCATGTCACATCACGAAAATAAAAAGAAAGATAAGACAAGAATTAATAACAATATCACTAGAACAACTAGAATCTACAATGATCATAAGACAGGAAAATAAAGAAGGAACAACAAGACTAACTAAGGATAACTACCAGGCAACTCACATAGAAGAATAGTGAGATCCACCTCAGCTAGCAACATCATGAAGTCCAATACTGAGGGCACAACTACTCCTAAAATTTTATCAACATATCTAGTCAGGATGGAACGAGCACAAATCTCAAATAACAGTTCTAATTAGACGATATTTAAAATATAGCAGTAAATAGAGAGAATATGCAAGAAATCATGAAATGTACATGTGAGTATCATGGCAAGGTAAGCTGTAAATCTAGAGCTAGAACAAGGCAAGTAAAACTGATCATGGCATGTACAAGAATCAAGAATCACCTATCTAGGTGTGTGAGTACTAGCTACAATACGTGGCCGGCTTGGGAACTTGCACAATAGTAACAGGCCTGGCTAACCATACGTGGGGTGTATGATCAACACTCACAATCAATAGGTGCACAAGGGGTGCACAATAGGCTTTGACCACATATCTACACTAATACTTCCCGTCCCTCGACTAGTATAATGGATCCAACCATGACACATCATGACGCGCGATTCTCTGAGAGGGTAGCTAGCCTTCGCAGGAATCGTGTCTATACAATGCACAAGGAACAAGAAAGACTTGCACAAGATATACCAAGGAAAGCGAGGAATAACATCTCATGACGGGATCCAGAGAAATACGAATCCATGTGAACAATGTGTCAAGAGAACAAGGATATCTACACTAAATACAAGAAACATAGACGATATCATAAAACAGAAATATTATCAGATAATGTACTCGCCTGTGATCTGGTAGAATATGTCAACTGGTCCAAGAACAGTGCCTCGAGGACCTATAGGTGGAATACTGTATAAATATAAGGGTTTGGAAGTAAAATCAAGTCATACTAAGTCAAATTGGGTCAAGGCAAGTCAAGGGTTGATTTACAGTTGACTTTTGGTCAACTGGTCAACTCTAGGTCAAACTAGGTCAAATGTTGACTTTACTTCGACGTTCAATCAAAGTAGTCAACCATGGTCAAATTGGGTCAAAGCTAGTCTCTATAAACATCTACAGGGTCAACACATCAATTTCAGTGATGGTGAAATCACTGGAATCGACGGATCTCAAAATACCACAAAAAGAGAAAGATTATAATAATACGGTAAAAACCTACAGATGTTGTCGGATGGTTAAACACCCATTACCAACGTGTCCAGAATGGTCAAAATAGCTAGAATAGCCTGTCCATAAGTCCAATTTGGACACAGGGGCAAAAAGGTAATTTCGGGTCAAAGCGGTATCCGTGTCGGACCCGCTTTGCACCGAAAAATGTGCAAGAATACTAGTCTACCAAACCTAACAAATTATATGTCCACGAATCCATAATGACGATACGGACCCAACGGTATATCCAGAATTGGATTCCGTTGACCCGATCTCAGATTGGTCCGTTGACCCAGATATTGGAAACCGATTTACACGAAAAAGCGTGTCGGAGCCAATGTCCTCAAAACTCAGCAAATTATATGTCAACGAGTCCAAAATGATGATAAAAACTCAACGGTATATCCGAAATTGGATTCCGATGAGCCGATCTCAAAATGACCCGTTGACCCAGATATTTGTATCCGACTTACACCGAAATGCGTGCCGGAATCAATGTCCACCAAATCTAATAAACTTTATATGAAAAAATGCCAGAACGACGCCACGAGTCTATTGGTGGTGTCAAAAATCGAATTCGGAGTCCCAGATTCAAAAATAGAATTTTACAAGTTGGAAATTACGAATTCGGACGACCAACTTTGGCGTCGAATTCAACCAATCAAACGTGCTCACGATGAAACAAAACTGGAGGGGTCGGTAGAGGGTTATACCAGCTTCGCATAGGAACTGGTAGCACGCCAGACGGATCTGCAATAGAGGAGATACGAACTGACGAAGTTGGCTCCGCGAAACTGTCCAAAAATTACACAATTTAAACGGTCAACTTGGTGGCCGGTTTTGATGTATCAAACGACGAAATTAACGGGTAAAATTTCAGGGAAGTGAAGGGCTATATACCGAGATTGTAACGGAGCAAAGAAATTGCCGATCCAACGGTCGGATTTCTCGAAAAACGTGCGTGAAGTCGCTGCGACAGAACGCCATTTCGGAATCTCGTTCGCGCGCGCGTCAACGAAATTTCGTGCAAAATGTACGAATCGCCTAGACGGCGCGTCCCGGAGGACGTTGGCCGCTACGGGAAGGTCGCTGGGTGTTCGCCGGAGTAGGGGTGGCCGGTCACGCGGTGTACGGTGGCGCACGGCGGCCCGTGCGTGCGCGGCCTGCTGCTGTGCGCGCTGCTATTTTGTGCTGCTGTCGCAGCTGCTGTTTTGTGGGGCCGGCCTGGCCGGGCACGGCGAAGGCACGGCTGCGCGGCGGCGGGTCGAGGGTGGTGGTCACGGTGGTGTTGGTAGTGGTGGTGGCGGTTCGAGTTGGGGAGGAGGTGGTGGAGGAGATGATCATGAAGGTGGTGTTGATGGTGTTAGATGATGTAGAAGAAAAGAGAATGAGAGGAAGGAGCTGTGCTTGGGAGGAGGAGGAAGAGAGTGGTGGTGGTGTTTGAAGAAGAAGTGAAGAAGAAGAAGGAGAATGGAGAGGTCGGCTGAGCATGGGGGAAGAAGGAAAAATAAAATGAAAATGGTGATGGTGTTTGAGTAATAAAGAAATAAAGAGAGAGAGAGAATTATTAATGAAAAGATAGAGAAAGTAGAGAAAGAGAGAGGAAATAGAGAGAGAGAGAGTCGGCCACATGGGGGTGGGGGGTTATTGCTGTTGGTGATGGAGGAGTGGGTGATGTGTGTGAGTGAGTGAGTGTAATAAAGGGGAGAGAGATATTTATGTATATATATTATGTATATATTTGAATGGAGAGAAAGAAATAGATATTTATATATAAGAGAGATATTTAGAGTAGAGAGAAAATATCAGTGGGGTGTATGGGCAGTCATGATGGAGGGTAACATGGAGCTGGGGTTGGGTTTAGTCGAGCCGGGTCGGGTCAAAATCGGACATGGTGCAATATTTGAATTAAAATAGGTATTTATGATCATGGGAAAATAAGTAGTATGTGGAGGCTCAAATAAATGGGACACAAGTGTCAGCCGGGTAGTAGACTTCGTGTAGGCCATGTCTATATTTGGGGTCGACTAGGTTGGATCGATGTCGGGTCCCGAAATTAAATTGGAATTTAAATTAGGTTTTACGGTAGATAATTAATCGGCCCAAATTGACCCGAAAGTTGTGCGAAGGAAATGGAGCACAAAATGGAGTGTCTGAGTGGGACACGAAGGTCATGGGTGAAGAACGTCTCGAGTAGATCATTCATGAGAAGTTGGTTCTGAGAAAACGACTAGTCTGGTGCTCCTAAATTAAAAGTCACGGTAACGTCCATATGATGATCAAAGAAAAGAGTGAGAATTCAATTAATAATTAAATGGTCTAAATTGACCCGAACTTGCGCAAAGCAAAAGAGTACAAGGGAACAAGTTCGAGTGGGACACGAAATATCAATGTGAAGATAATCTCGTCTACTACAAACTCCAAGAAGAAAGTTTCCAGAGACTGGCATCCTTGATGCTCTAGAATTCCAAGTCACGGTAAAGAGCATTTAATGATCAAAATTAATTAAATCAAAATTAATTATCGAGAATAAATTATTTGGAAAATTTCAAAAATAAATCCCGAAAATTCAGGGGGGCTTACAATTTCTGACTTTGGCGTATAGCGCATGGAGCCCCGCGTATGAAGTTATTTGGATGCTTCTTCATAAGGGTTTGACGCATAACTGCTCGGGTATGTCTTTGTCTATCATCCTGCACATAATGTGGAATGCCCCTCTACTCGCACATAGACTTGAAATTTTCTATGCTTCTACAGGGTAGAGGCGAGAGACGGCGAGCGTCAAGCGGGGGAGTCATCAATGTAGGGCAGAGGCAAGAGGCGAGCGGTGACGACGTCGAGCGTCGTGCCATCGAGATCTACGATCTCCGTGACATCACCGAGCGCCGGCTTCGTCTCCGCAAGCGTCGTCGGGGCCCGGGAAGCGTCGAGCGTTCACGAGAGTGCAACCGCTCGATGGCATTGGGACGGTCAACAATTGAGACGACCTGGACCACCACTGTCATCTCTAGGGGTGAGCAAATACCAACCGATACCGAAAAACCGACCGAATACTGATGAAAAATATTCTGAAAAACCGAACCGAAATTATGTACCGATATCGAATTGCCAAACCGACTAAATTATGGTATAATGGTAATGGTAACGGTTTGAGTGTAATACCATACCGAAAATACCGAACCGAACCGATTCACACACACACACACACATATATATACACACACACGCACACACATTTTTTAATGTTGTTCATGATTAATTTTACACCACTCATTTTTATTTTTATCTTTGTTTTGGTTGGTTTCCTAGAACTTGGAATGGATTTTAGTGGACTTGAATTTATGTTAAGAATGCTAAGAATTGAATTTTTGATCTTTTGAGCTTATGTTTTTGTGTTCTCATAGAATTTTGAAGTGAATTTTGGTTACTTAAACTTATACTAAAGATTAAACTTAGTGACCGTGTTTGATATTTTAAGCTCATTTTTAGGTGTTTGCGACTTATTACATATTGTTCTAATAATTTTGATTAATTGTTTGGTTGGTAGAGGCTTGGCTTTAAAATTAATGCTTCCAAAAAAGTAAAAAATATATATTATAGATTAAGAGGTTCTACAATATTAAGTGTGTTAATTGATCAAATATTAATTAGTAAAATACCGATACCGAACTAAAACCGACCGAATATCGATTTAACCGAAACCGAAAAAACCGATTCTAAATGGTACGATATTGGTATTGATTTTTCAAATACCGATTTTAAAAAATATCGAAAAAATCGACCAAATACCGACCGATTATTCCGACGCTCACCCCTAGTCATCTCCACCTGCAACAACTCCGACTTGGACTGCCAGAGCGACAAGCTCCGCGACGGCAAGTATAGGGAGTCAGGGGGAGGTGAGAGAATAGTTAATAATAATAATTAATTAATGATACTAATAGTTAATAATAATATTAATAATTAATGAGAAATAATAAATTTGTGAGAAATATAAATTTGTGAGAAATAATTAATAATAATGATAATGATAAAATTTTGTGACAAATAATAATAATAATAATTAATTTATATTATTTAGTAATAATAATGATGATTAATTAATTTTGGTTGTAGTATACACTAATAATAGTTCCAAAATAAAATAACTGTATTCAAAAGTGGCAAACCATATTATTTCTCAACTAACACTTCATTACAAATCAAACATAGGAACTATAAAGAGTTACACTTTACAACTCACTTCAACAAACCATCCAAACGAAGGAATTCATGGAATATGCATGCATGACGCACATACACAATGCGTACGCAGACTCTCCGCTTCCAAATATTCCACTTCGTCGAACCAAACGGCCCCCTACTATTGACAAGTAGCTACAAAAGTTATTTGAAAACAATAATTTATTAACTTTTAAAAATTAATTTATATTCAAAATAACTTCTAAAAATAGATATAAAGCATGTGCCAAATGTTTTTTTTTTTTTGAATAAAGGGGATTTATATTAAAAAAGAACATAATTTGTATCTACAGAGAGAAGTGCTTCTTCAGAAAGGAGGTGGGCAATATAGCTAGGAGGAGAGAAAACATGAAACGAAGAAGAGTTGATGAGGCTAAATACAATTAATTCATGCGCAACTCTGTTGCTTGTTCTTCTCACGAACGAGTACTCAGGTGTCTTCTCCAAACTTTGGGCTCTTCCTTGGATAGGTCTTGCAGTTTCCATGGGATAAGAGACTTCTTCCCCCTAGAGATCCTTATCGCTGTGATAGAGTCTCCTTCCTTCTATAATGATGCTGGCCTTGTCAAAGTCCCTTGATAGTATTAGTCCTTGATGAATGGCTTGTAATTCAGCAATGAGGCTATTCTCCTCATCGTATGTAGCAGGAGAAAACCATGTTCTAGCTGCTAAGAAGGTTCCGTTGGAATCCCTGGCAATGGCCGCTGCTGCTATAGAGGAGGAGGTTGCCCCATCGATGTTTATTTTGATCACCCCCGGAGGAGGAGACGACCATTTCAGACACGTTGAGGCCCCCCGACGCGTGGAGTTAATTTGAGCAAGAATTTCTTCTTCCCTGCCATTACTATGGGCATGAAACAAATAGGATGCTTTCATAAGTATCTGGTGGACGCTTTTATTCACCTGTCTAAACACATAATCACATCGTGCTTTCCAAATGGACCAGATAATCGTTGAACCCATTCTGAAGGCCTCATGGGAGTCAGGGTCCTCCAACCACGATGTAATTAAATCGTGTATGTTCATGTCCCCATTCACGCGAAGCCCCACCGGAGTAGTGAACCATGAATCCATGGCTAACCGACAGTGAAGAAAAAGGTGGCTCGCGTCTTCATCGTGTATCTGACAAAGGGGGCACGATTTGTTGATGGTAGGTATGCGCTTGTTAATGGCAGTAAACAAAGGGAGTGCATTTTGTAACAACCGCCATATAAATAATTCGATCTTAGGGGATATGTCCTTCAATTTCCATAGCTTTCCCCAACAGTTATGAGCATTATTGCTGAGGGGTCCTCCTGGTTCCTGTCTCCTTAATCTTTCGTAGAGTGATTTAGCCGTAAAGATCCCGTTCCTTGCACTCGTCCAGATGAGTGAGTCTGCACCATCTCCTTCTCTAAGGCTTATGCTAGTGATGGCCTTGGCTTCCGTAGGAGGAAAGATCGAGTAGATAATGGAATGATTCCATGTTCTTGCTATCGGATCAATAAGGTCTCGCACAATCTTAGGGTCGTTGTGCGGCATATTGCATTGCTTAACTCTGAACCCTGGGAGCCCAGGGATCCAAGGTTCATCTATAATATTCAACCAGCCACATCTAATCTTCCAGTAAATGCTTCCCTCCATCTCACGTCTCATATCTAATAAACTCGCCCACGTAGGGGACGCTCGTTTAGTCTTGTGAGCAGACCAAAATTGTTGATTATGTAGATAAATGCCTCGCAATAGGCGAGCCCATAGCTGTTGAGGTTCATCGAGGAAACGCCAAAGAAGTTTGCCAACTAGAGCCTTATTTACAAGATCCAGCTTCCGAATCCCTAATCCTCTGTTTTGCTTCGGTTGAGTGATTGTCCCATTTCACAAAATGCATCTTCTTCTCCGTGGAGTCATGACCCCACCAAAAAGCTCTATGTTGCTTTGTCAAGGTATTGAGAACGTCTTTGGGGATTTTGTAGGCCGATAAAAAGTAGATAGGGATAGACCCTAAGGTGAATTTGATGAGTGTAGTGCGGCCTGCATGCGAAAGGAGCTTGGATTTCCAGCCATGAAGAATGGATTTGCATCTGTTGACGAGGGGGAGAAGGATGTGATGCGTCTTTTGGAAAGTAGAAGATTATGCCCTAGGTATTTGTCTTTCGCTGCCATCTTATTTAGTTGAAGAGTGCCGGCAAGCGTGGCTCGCTCATGAACTGAAACACGTTTGCTAAATAGAATACTCGACTTCTCGAAATTAATTCTCTGACCCGACCACAAGGAGAATTTATCGAGGATCTCCACTACCAAAATACAGTAAAATAGCGACGGACACCCGACTAAATGGCGACGATTTGTCGCAAATCTGTCGCTATATCGTAGCAAATATAGCGACGGACAAACAAGCCGTCGCTACGTCGTCTCCCAGTTGTCAATAATTGGCGGAAAAATGTTGAAAAAATTGGCACAAAATTTGGTGACCACATAGCGACGGATTATCCGTCGGCAAACTAACAGGGGTATAGCGACGTCTTGGCGACGGATATATCCGTCGCTAAAGACTGTGCCCTAACTTAAAACGAACCGACAGGGGGGGGGGGGGATTTTTCATTCCCCCCAAAAGTTTCTCCCACCTCTCTCTATCTCTCTCGTGCGCGCAGCTCTCTCTCTCTCTCTCACTCAGGTACCTCTCCCTCTCTCTCTCTTGGTGGTCGGGGGGCGGGGGAGGCCGCCGGGGGGGGGGGGGGGTCGGCGGGTGGAGAGGTCGCGGGGTGGGGGTAGGGGAGCGGAGGGGGGCCGGGGGGTCTTGCTGGTCGGGGGGTGGGAAGGAGGGGGTGGGGGTCTTCGGGGTCGGGGGGGGGGGAGGGGTGGGGGGTTGGGGGTCGGCGGATGGGTGTCGACGGGTGGGTAGGTCGCGGGGGGTGGGGGGTAGGGGAGCGGAGGGGGGCCGGGGGGTCTTGGTGGTCGTGGGGGAGGAGGGGGGGTAGGGGCCCGGGGGGTGGGGGGGTCTTGGGGGTCGGGGGGAAGGGAGTGGGGTTGGGGGGTCTTGGTTGTCGGGGGGGGGGGTGTCGACGGATTTTTTTTTGCAGAAGAATGTTTTTGCTAATTTTTTGAATTAGACAGCTCACTTGTAAATAATTAAGCTATGTTCATGAATTTTAACAAATAAGCTATATATTCATCCTGTATTATGAAAGGGAAGGAAAAAACAATATGATTCACATTGTGATAGTGCACACGGAGAATATATGATAATCATCAATTTTCAATTGTTCAATTACTTAAACGGGCGTAAGTCATTGTACTTCGTTACTATTGTGATGTCATTTGTGCTTGCTAGTTTGATTAGCACTTATTGTTATTTGTTGTCGATCTAACAACTTGACGTGTTTACTTCGGTATCGGTATAGGAATTTCGTTGAGTATCGGAATCGGTATCGGTATCGGACTATTTCTGTGAGTATCGGTATCGGACTATTTCTATGAGTATCGATATCGGACTATTTCTATGAGTATCGGTATCTAAACCCTAACCCTACCCCTAAAACCCTAACCCTAACCCTAACCCTAAAACCCTAACCCTAAAACCTTAACCCTAACACTAACCTAACCTTAAAACCCTGGAATCGGTATCGATATTGGTATCGGGCTATTAATCCTATGAGTTTAAGAATCGGTATTGGTATCGGTATCGGACTATTTCTATGAGTATCGGTAACGGTATCGGACAATTTCTATGAGTATCAGTATCAGACTATTTCTATGAGTATCGGTATCGGTATCGAACTAATTTTATTTAGTTTGTCTTACGATACAGATACCGATACCAATACAGATATATATATATTTTAGTTTAGTTTAAGAATCGGCACTCGTCGCCCTGTTGGTGGTGTATATATTTTAGTTTAGTTTTATATTCATTTATACTTCTATGTTGTTAATTATGTTTATGTGTTCTATTTACAGGTCATGGTGGCTAGCACTCGTCGTAGTAGTGGTGCTGGTAGTGCTGGTGGTGCTGGTGCTGGTGCTGGTGTTGGTGGTCCTGGTTGTCATGACCCGCTCCCGAATAATCGAATACGAGTCGGACACGCCCAGCCTTCGTCGATGGACATGACGAAGTAAGCTGTACAATACTAAGAAAAACTCCAAGTCACAATGTAATGTAAACGAACACAGCTATTATAATGTTCCCAAAATGATCACCAATATCCATCAAGTCTTTTAGTACAAAATCAGCCGGAGACAAATTCGGTCAAATAAAATAAAGATATAATAATGAATATCCAAAATACAATCTCCAGAAAAATAAATAAAATAAAAGCTATAATATCCAGTGCAATCACATGCTCCATGTAGCCTCAAGCTCACCTGCAACGTATCCTGTCAGGAAAAGAGCAAAGTACAACCCCGACAAGACAATATACAATGTAATCTGTAATACAGAATACAAGGTGAAACCAGAATACCAGAAATGGAAGTGAAACTACGGTACCAGAAATAAAAATATAAAACTGCAGGCAATGGACGACAATCAATATACTAGACAATGAACACGGCTATCAATGTACAAGGCAATGAACACGACAATCAATATACAAGTGTAACAATTTGAAATATTAAACTAATGTGTGACCGGCTAGAGAGCACAATCAATCAATGAGTCAATCAATTCTACAAGGTCCGGCATCATCGTACGTGAAGTGTACGATTAGGCCATCCACAATACCTATGTTGGGTGTGGTCACACAAAAGCTAATATTTTCCCCAATCTCTGCAATAAACAATGACTCACAAGCAATGAACAATGTACAAGACAATCGCGTGTATCTCGTGTCCGATATGAGAACATGGCACATGAATGTAAGACAGAAATACAAAGTACAAGTCGAGTCAGTGTACTTGCCTCGCCTTGGAAGCACAGGAGTAGTACTGCATGGTTGTAAATCACCTGTTATAATTTTTGTACAAGTTATTAGGATTTTTAAAAGATATTTGCTAATTATTGTTAACAAGTTGACATTGCTACTAACCATATACCAGCTATACATATATGCTAGCTTGATCAAAATAAGGTTTCTAGGAAAATACTTTTAAACTATCTTTAGTAAGAAAATAATTTGTGTTTAGAAAACAAATATATTACAGCTTTGATAATTATTTATTAGAGAAATACTTTGAACTATATTAAACAAAAATTCTCTTTTTAGAAAATACCTACTAACTAACTTACAAAATATTGATAATATGATTTATCTAATATTTGCAGATAATTCTTTGTAACAAAAATATATTTGTTAGCTAACTAGAAGCTTAGCAAATAATATGTATAATAAAATATAAATATTACATTATAACAAAACCTATAATTTAATAAGAACATATAAATCAAAATACCTAATGACAATTTATAATAATGAAAGCAATTTAATAATGATATTAATAACACTATTATTCAAAATATTGTTAAGGTCAATACAACTATCATTAGTTCAATACAAAAATCATAACTAAACATTAATTAATTAGATACTAATCAAACTAAATTACTAATTAGAATTAAATCAGCTAGAAACTAAAAGCATGTCCAAACTAGCCCAACTCAGTTAGGCCCACTGCTCCCTAGGCTCAGCCCAATTTAAATAAAATCTACCCATCTATTTAAATAGACATCCCAATATATATTAACTGTAATCAGCCCAGACCCATACATCTAACTTCTTATACCCGACCCACATGTTTACATCTAAACAAAATCCTTACAAATTTATTCCTTTAACTAAACCCACGAACAACCCACATTCAACCCAGCCCACTCCATGTTAACCCGGCCCACGCCCACAACCTAACAATATAATCTCTGTCTTCTCTCTCCTCTCACATTTCTAATGCTCAGCCGACCCTTCGAGAACCACTCCCCCTCCCATCGTCTTCTTCCTCCTCTTCAACCCGGCCAAGAGCAAACCCTAACCCTAATTAATGATTTCTCCCAAGTCCCTCTTCTACTTCACTTTTCTTCTTATTCTCACAGTTCGAAAACCCTACCCAGACCCATCTTCTTCCTCAGCTCTACACTCCATCCCGAAACCTTAATCCTAGATCCCAGCTTTCTCTCCAGCCTGAACTAACCCTAAGCTCGGCTCCTCTTCACTCTATACTCACTCTCTTCTTCTCAGTCTAGCCCTATCTCCTTCTTCCCTCTCGAGCCTCACTTCTCCTTCACATGAAACCCTAGCCTAGATTCCCTTCTTCTCACAGTCGACTCTTCCAAACCCTAACCTTAGGTCCGACTCCATGGCCGCACATAACTCTCCGGCTCAACTACAAACCCTAGATCCCAAATGTAAACCCTAATTTCTAGCACCAGAAGCAAGAAGGAAGGGGGGTCGAGGAGATCGAGGCGAAACTCACCGCGATCGGAGGGGATGTCGATCCTCGACATCGGTGACGGAGATGCGGCTCGAGACGACGGTCAGCGGTCGAATCTGGCCTCTGGACGGCTGGATCTAGTAGTTCCCTCCGGTGGCAAGGATGAAGACGAGCGGCGGCGCTCCAAACTGCGACGGCGGCTCAAGTCCAGGCGAATCAGCGGCAGACTCGAATTCCCACGACGGCGGAGCTCTGGTCGGCACAAGCTACAAAGAGGGACGCTGTTCATGAAAGGGCGACGGCGCGTGACTCGATGAGTCAGCTCTGGGATCGAGGCAACACGGTCTTCAAAGCGATGCACAGCAGTCGAAGCAGCTCCTCGAGATTCGAAGGGGCAACACGAACTTCGAAGGGTTGGTGCTGCTCTCGAAGCGTCACCGCGGAGATCGATGCTGGCTCTGACGAAGTCAGTGGCTCGGTCTTCAAAACTCTGACAGTGGCTCGACAGTTGAGAAGTCGTCAACGAGTGGCTCGATCCGACAGTAGCGCACGGCGGAGAAAGGCGACGGCGAGTGAACTCCGGCGAACTAGCGGCGGTGATCGGTGGTGCTCGGCCGAGTGACCAGAGGGAAGAGAGAGAAGAGAGAGAAAATAGAGAGAGAGACTGAGTGACTGGACACTGATGTGTCAAATTTTTTTGGGAAGTGTGTAGTAATAATAAAATATTATCTTGTATTTATAATAAAATATTGAGTGGTATAGCTGTAAATAAATGTAGATCTGGGGGGTGTTCTATAGTGGCAGATAGTGGTAAATAACAATAGATCTGAGGGTTTTCAGTAATAGTTTGTAACAGATTTTCAAAATTCTAACAGCTTTTCAAAATCAAATGATTTTCAAATTTAAATTGAAGACAGATTTCCAAATAGAAAACTGATTTTTGAACAGCTACAGAAATTAATTAGTAAATAAATATTCTAGTTTTATAACAGGATTGTAACTAAATGTAACAAACTAATTAATTAAGGACCCCTAAATAACTAACTATCAAAATCAGTTATTGCATTCCTCCAATAAAATTATATATCAATTAACAGAAAACAACAATGAATCTTTTAACATACTTAACAGTTAATAACTAATCACAAAAAATTAATTAGTATTAATAACAATAGCAATATTGTAACTTTTTTGGAAATACACAAATTAGTATTATTTAGTAGTTTTGAATATTAATAGGAAATTTAAGTTTTAATCATACTAAGGAAATTCAAATTAATAAACCAATATTTAAATTACAAAAATGAGACAATTTAATTATTATCAACAATTAACAATTATTCTCCATAAAACAATTAATTGCTAAGAATGATTTCTAATTATTAATAAAAGACAATTTAAGATTTGAAATGCATTTGTAACCAATTCAATAAAACATTATATATATATATATATATATATATATATATATATATATATATATATATATATTAATTAAAGAAAATTTTTAATAATACCCGAAAATAGGTTCAGGGAGTCACACTGGTCGTAGGCGTGGTCGTGGTGGTGGTGTTAGTGGTAGTGGTCGTGGTCGCCTTCAGCATTCTCGGGATGTGACCCCATCTAGCGATCCCGACCCGGAGAGTACCCCGGGCACAGACTCATCCCGCCGTCGATCTACCCCGGGGCTATCGACACCTTCGTCGAGGCCTGCGACTCCATCCGCTGGCAGATCCGTTCCGCCAGCGGATCCACCAGTTACTGCACGGTGGGCCCCGGAGTACCCCGGACTCAGTTACATCCGGTTACTAGTGAGTACATGCGTGGAGCCGCGGATCCTCCAACGCCACCACAGAGGCCGATGGGCGAGTTCTGACGAGAGCTATGGCCTGCAGGTGAATCGTGAGTAAATTTAAGTTAATTTATTAAATTTGTTTCATTTACTCAAGTTAATAAACCAGTCGTTGCTTCTTTGTAGGTTTTTTCCGTGGGATGCTGCCAGGATTCTAGGGCGCATTATTCGGGATAACTACCATTGCCCCTACCTCAATTTTTCTGAGGTGCCCCTGGACTTGCAGTACATCTGGCTCGACGAGATGAGGGTATATATATATATATATATATATATATATATATATATATATATATATATATATATATCTTGTGGTTAATTATTAATTACTCTTTAATCCACCATTTTTTTAATTACGTCATAATTGAATTTGTATGTCAGAGGACGTTGTGGTGCCCCCCCATCGCGAGGAGGCGATCCGTAGGACCTACAAAAGCACCGCTGGAAAGAAGATACGGGACGCGGTGTATGACCTTCGCTCGGCGCATTCGAAGAAGGATTAGATCCGGAAGGAGTATTATGACCAGATCTTGGAGAAGATGGATACTCCTGCGTACAAGCAGAAATCGGAGAAAGTGAAGGCAAATCGAGGGCCGTGGGTCTGCATACAGTAGGATCAAGGCCCCACGCAGCGACGCATGCAAGTCTGGTGAGATACCGTAAATTCATTCCACTATCTAATTCGGTACTATTAATATACAAAGTTAATTAAATTCTACGAATATTTCGTATGCAGACCCAACAGGCGGTAAAGGAGGAAAAAGAGGCGGAACGGTCACCATGTACGATGTTGTAATTCCTATTCCCGAATTTTTTCTAAAATATTTTTATTTATTTATTTGAATTAAATAGTTTTTTTAGAATTTTATTTGCTTTGGATTTTGTTATATAACTCGACATATAAGATAAATGATATATATATATATATATATATATATACTAGAGTTTATTGTTATAGATTATAATAAGATTCTCTTTAAAAATAAAGATACAAATGAGTATTTTCTTAAGTTTTATTTAGTTGTAAGATTTATTAAAGACTTCTTAACATATATTATGTATTAATCTTGCATTACACATGGAAACAGCAACCCACAAGAGCCGAAGTTTCCTTCTTCCCTCTGTGCGAGATCGACCATATATATATATATATATATATATATATATATATATATATATATATATATATATATATATATATGGTAACGGTTTTTAAAAAAAAAAAAAAAAAAAAAAATATATATATATATATATATATATATATATATATATAAATATATATAAATATATATATATATAGGATCCGGATCAAGAGCCCCGCCCGCGGAGCCCCGCCGAAGCCCCGCTCCCCCCTGCACCATCGGATCGAGCGGGGCCCGCGAGGGGCCCACGCGATGCCGCGCGATCCAACGGCCAAGGATCGTGGGGCTTCGACGGGGCTCCGAAAACGGGGCTCCCGATCCGGACCCATATATATATATATATATATATATATATATATATATATATATATATATATATATATAAATATGTGGCATCTTTTAAATTCCTAAAGTTTTGCTAAACTAAATATATATTAAGATAATAGAAAAGCAAACTAGTAGAATCTTTTAAATCCACTATATATAGATATGGATATCCTCCTCTCTTCCGTATTCTCTCTCTCTCTCTCTCTCTCTCTCTCTCTCTCTCTCTCTATATATATATATATATATATATATATATATATATATATATATCATTGATGGCCTTATCATTATCAATCGGACTGGGCATACATATAGTTATAAACCCAACCTTCTCCCTACTCCTCCTTCGGATGGCCACATCTATAATACAAATTTCCCAAACATCTCCGTCCTTGCTATTTGCTTCAAACCCAACACCATTGTTGCATAACACATGCCACCGAGCCCTGCGTACTGCGGAAAAAATTCAGTTCCGACGTCACCGCTAATACGACGTGTAGACGAAGACGTCACGTACGCAGCTTCAACAGGCCGGAAGGACCCCGGTGCCATCGGTCATCTCCATGTACCGAGACCTCCACAATGCGTGCAGCACCCATCTCCGCGGTCGCCAACCGGTCATTGCCAACGGTCGACTAAGGTGTTGAACGCAGAGATCGACGTGCGACCGTACTGAGTCCCCAACGGAGGAGCCTCCTCATCGAAAATTGGACCTCCACGTATCATCTCACGACCACCGCGGTGCTGCGGTGCTGAATTAGACGTAAAGCGTCGAGTTGGCCCTCGCCACCTTCGTCGCCGTGGGTGTAGGTGAGTTATAATCCTTTCAAACAACATACACACTTTTCATTTTGCACTGCGACACTCTGCACGTAGAAAAGCCAACAAATTCTTTTACGTTGTATAAATAAAGATGGGAAGCATAACATTTTACTAAGGCTATTTTGGTTGAACTTTGTTTAATATATAACCATAGGGACTCGAACTGTACTAAGAAAGGGACAAGTGTGAGAATAGAGAGAGGGAACTGCTTCCTCTTTACAAAATATGATGGTAATACTTTTCTAAACTCCTGCATGATTCTTTAGTTACAAAAGTAACCACAAAACAAATAATCATATATATAATACATGAGTCCAAGTGGGTCCCTCCCCCATGACTACAGTAGGTTAAACGAGGAAATGGAATGAAAGAATATGACAAATTTGACATAGGCTCCTAAAAGTTTAGATAATTTATAACTAATCCTTATACTTTTATTTCTGATATATATATATATATATATATATATATATATATTTTTTTTTTCTGATATATATATATATATATATATATATATATATATATATATATATATATATATATATTTTTTTTTGAAGCAAAGTGGTTCTTCTTTATTAAAAACAAAGCAGGTTACAGTACTCTCTATACATCACTGCACTCCCAAGTATCCCCATACAAACACGACCCTCATAACCATGGCCACTCAACAGGCCATTTCTTATCCTATTCCTGTCTCAACTGCTCGCAGATCCGCATAAATATTATTGAGGATACCAGAGTAGGAAGTAGCTCTACCTTCGAATATGCGGCTATTTCTTTCTCGCCATATATGCCAAATTACTGTTACCAACCGAGTACAAATACGGTGGAAATATTGTCCACGTCCCTGCAGGCCCCGGATCTCCTCCACTACCTCCTCGAGGCCGACTTGTCGTCGAGCTGGTAATCCCATATCCTTACGAAATGACTGCCATATCTCCTCCGAAAACGGGCACTCGAAAAATAGGTGATTTCTCGTCTCATTACTACTTCTACACAAAACACACCTGGGGTCGTCAATCAATTTTATATTAGGATAATATGTAAGTACTATTAATTTTATTTATAATATAATATAAAAGAAGTTGTCATTAAGAAATACTAATAAAATATAGAATATGCGGTAAACTGCTGTTTAATAGTAAACGGGTAAAACTTTCGTCTTTACCCTCATGAAATAGGTATTACCTATATAAATAAATAACCAATAGATTAGTTAGGTAATAATATATATTTATATTAATATACTGGGCTTTCTTTGGATTTATTTAGGCTATTGACCAAGATTGTTGTACCCACAAGTTCAGCACAACACCGGACAAAAGCAGGCAAGTATATCTTGCCTTCCTCTACAGTTTTATTTACATGCATTGTATTTCATTTTTCAGTTTTGATTGTTTATGGACATGTGCTTTCGTATTATATTCTTTTGAGTTATTTTCATTGCATATAGCCGTGTTCGTGTTTGGTCTTGTGGTTCACACTTGGAGTTTCTCGTCAGTACCTTGCTTGAGTCGTATCATAGAACGAGTACGTGTAATTGAACTACTAAATCCTTGATATTGTTTCCTTGGCACCAGAGAGTCCACATTCGGGATGAGGGTGTTTTTCTTGATCTGTTTACATCCGTGAGTCCACACTCGGGACTAGGATGTCGATTATTTGTACCAGAGAGTCCACACACAGGACGAGGGTGATGACTTGACTTGACTTGCACCAGAGAGTCCACACTCAGGACGAGGGTGTTTACATCAGAGAGTCCACACACGGGACGAGGATGTAGTACTTGCACCAGAGAGTCCACACTCGGGACGAGGGTGTCTTGCCGTGAGCTAACCAGAGAGTCCACACTCGAGACGAGGGTTAGTGCTTAGTTCAAACCATAGATTCCACACTCGGGACGAGGGTTTGGTTCTTCCATTGATCTCGTGATTATCGTTCGTTCGGCAGTTCATTTATACGTCGTTGTTCTAGTGTTCGTGTTAGTGTTCGTGTTCGTGTTCGTGTTCGTGTTCGTAGTCATTTGTCGTGTTCCTATTTCTTCTTGTTTATTCTCTCATGCATGATAAAACTGTTAGATAGGCATGTATATTATGTATCTTGCTATGTCCTCTGAGGACCTGATGATCTCTTCAGGTTTAGCGGTTGCATGGAGTTAGCTAGTAGTTCTGGATGGCAGACGCGATGATACACTTGCGGGATTCAGGTATTGTTATCGTGTTTATTATCCGCTCGTGCTTTCATACCTTATCATGAGATATCCTCTTTCTTGATTCAGTTTTAGACTCTTATTATTTCCTTTAGAGTCTTATCGGACATTTATGCTAGTGGGCTGTAGATCACGACCCATGGTGTTCATTCATGTTTATTATTCTTATTGTGGATTGAGATATAGATTTGTTTGCCATGATTTGGCAGTATACCATTGCCTTGACAGCGTTTACGTATTCGAGTCGGGCTGGAGTCCGTTCGATACGTAGCTGGCTTGCTCACGTGCTTGCGTCCGAAAACCGGGTGCGGGTCGTGACAAGTTTTTTTGGTGGCCCATGCAGGTCAGAGCATATTGTATCGGTTACATAACTGTACTGATACGAGCCTGCGAATATGACTAAACCTTAGAAATCTCAATCCACACTGCCTTGAAAATTCCTTTAAAAAATTTTCTACCGTTCTTGAAACTTCACATTCGCTCTCGTTTATTCTTCCTTGCCTTCCCGTACCATTAATTCTCGTCCCTTCCTATTCCGGGGTGACGAATGGTCGTGCTGTCTAGAATCTATCCGAAATTCTTAAGTTAAAGTATAATATTGCTTAATTATTTAATTTTTGGTTGTTTGATAGGTATGGGGGGATTATAGATGCCATATGTCTTAGATATCTATGGGTAATGATTCTAGCAACTAGATGGAAGGTTATAAAGTTTTAGTGACATACCTTGGAGAGAGTAGTATGACCAAAGGTGGGTAGAAGTCCTCGAGGTTTCGTAGTTACAAAATGGCTAAGAGAAGAATATAAACTATTTTTGAGGAATTAAAATTTAAGAAGATTAATATTAAGGTATATTTTCCTTTTGAATTTTAAGGAATAGTTATGAATTAGAATTTCGAGGACGAAATTATTTTAAGGTGGGTAGATTTGTAACTCTTATTCCCGAATTTTTTCTAAAATATTTTTATTTATTTATTTGAATTAAATAGTTTTTTTAGAATTTTATTTGCTTTGGATTTTGTTATATAACTCGACATATAAGATAAATAATATAAATATATATATATATATATATATAAATACTAGAGTTTATTGTTATAGATTATAATAAGATTCTCTTTAAAAATAAAGATACAAATGAGTATTTTATTAAGTTTTATTTAGTTGTAAGATTTATTAAAGACTTCTTAACATATATTATGTATTAATCTTGCATTACTCATGGAAACAGCAACCTACAAGAGCCGAAGTTTCCTTCTTCCCTCTGTGCGAGATATATATATATATATATATTAAAATATATATATATATATATATATATATATATATATATATATATATATATATATATATATATATATATATATATATATATTTTAATATATATATATATATTTTAATATATATATATATATATATATATATATATATATATATATATATATATATATATATATATATATGACATCTTTTAAATTCCTAAAGTTTTGCTAAACTAAATATATATTAAGATAATAGAAAAGCAAACTAGTAGAATCTTTTAAATCCACTATATATAGATATGGATATCCTCCTCTCTTCCGTATTCTCTCTCTCTCTCTCTCTCTCTCTATATATATATATATATATATATATATATATATATATATATAATATATATATATATATATATATATATATATATATATATATATATTTGGAATAAGGGTGAATTTATTCCTCGCATATAGCGGAAAAGGTATTACAATACATAATCTCACAACTTCCCGAACCCTCAAACTATAGTATTAGGGGGCCATTACTGATACATCGAATTCTATGCTATGTAGAATTCCAATAGGGGGGTAGTCAAGCCCTCGAAAATACGTCTGTTCCGCTCCTTCCAGATGTGCCAAACAGACGCGGCGAGACGAACTCTGGCTCTTCTAGCCCACCCCGGATCCCTGCCGCTGTGGTCTCGGATCCAGCTGAGGATGCTCCGGATGTCTCTATCCGTCCCAACTCCTCCTCTCAGCTGTGAACACTGCTCGGTCCAAATGTGCCAGGACACCGGGCATACAAAGAAGATATACCCCATAGACTCATCCTCCTCATTACATAGCACACATTTGGCGTCCGAAATCTGCATCCCAAACCTGAGGAGTCGTCTGTCTCTCGTTATCAGTCTACCTCGAAGGAGACGGTAAGCACATAATTGCATTTTTCGTGCAACCCCCTTGCCCCAGATGAAGTCCATCTCTTCAGTCCGGTCATGGTGGGACCGAACCAAGTCGTAGCAGCTACGGAAGTAGAATAGGCCTGATCCGCCTCCCGTACCTGGGCCGGCCCAGCTCCAAGAATCCGTCTGCTGGCTCTCGTCAATAGTAACTAGTCGGATCTCCTCGACAAGCTGAGTAGTGTAAGGATATATTTCTGGCCTCCAAACTCCCTCTCTGATGATCCGATTGCAAGTGAGTCCCCTGTCCGCTTCTCTGTCTAGCTGACCTTCCAATATCTCGAGTAAGGATCTGGAACCCACCCAAGGATCAAGCGATAGGTCAGTCGTCGTCCCATCCTTCATGTTCCTGCAGATAGCGGTCTGAAGCACCGGTCGACATCTCAGAATGGCCTTAAATGTGACCGAAAAATTGTTGTCTATCCTGCAGGTCCAGAAGTTATTCCTTCTAAGGTATCTATTCGCCATCCAGTCCGCCCAGAGAGACCCCCCCTTGATTAATCTATAGGCCATCTTCACGCAGGCTGCCTTCCTGACCGCATGAAGAGTCCTCAACCCCACTCCACCTTCCTCCCGAGGGCGGCATAACTGGTCCCAGGAGATCGCATGCATCCCTTCCCTCCAGATGAAGTCAACACAAATGGCCTCCACTTTTCGAATAGTAGCCGTAGGGATCTGGATAGACTGGAATCAGAACATTGTGATACCCGCAATAACTAACCGCACCAACTCAATCCGTCCGCCAAATGATAGACCCGCAGCTTGCCAGCCTTCCACTCTCCTCTGAGCAAAGTCCACCAAACTGTGGCAATCCTGCTCTCTGGCATAGTTGAATGTCAGCGGGACCCCCAAATATTTCACTGGGAGCTCGCCTCTGTCCACTCCCAAGGCGAAGGCCCTCTCCTCCTGCTGTGTACACCGGGAGCTGAAATAGTCTCTGCTTTTTTCCCTGTTCAACTGGAGTCCAGATAACCGCCCGAACTCTTCCATGATGTCAGAGAGCGCTTTCATTCCCCGCATGGTAGGCTGGAGAAGCACCAATAAGTCGTCAGCATAGATCAAGTGGGATACAACCGGACTCACCAAGCAGAAAAAGGGGACGATCCTCTTGCTATGCACTGCCATATCCATTAAACATGTAAAGTACTCCATCACCAGGGTAAAAAGGTACGGGAAGAGTGGATCACCCTGCCTCAATCCCCTGTTGCTCCTGAAGTAGCCGTGGCGTGCCCTGGATGAGGACTGAGAAAGTAGGTGAGCAGATGCACTCCCTCACCCTCTCAACCCACCTCTCGTCGAACCACATAGCAAACATCAAGTGACATAGGAAGTCCTGGTTGACGGTATCATAGGCTTTCCGGAGGTCAAGTTTCACACAAGCCTTCATCCCCCCAGGTTTGCTGAACTCCCTCACCATCTCATGAGCAAGTAGGCTGTGCTCCGCTATCGACCGGCCCTTGATGAACGCTGCTTGATTTCGGGACCCCAATGCCTGCATAATCACCTCCATACGCCTGCACATAAGGTGAGTGATAATCTTGTAAAGGAAATTACAGCAAGCAATGGGACAAAAATCGGCAAGTGAGGTCGCTCCCTCCTTCTTAGGAACCAGCGTCAAGAATGTGTGGTTCATCTCCTTCAGGAGCTTGCCCGTCACAAAGAACTCCTGAACCGCCGCCAGAACCGGGGCCTTAAGCACCCCCTAGTGTCTCTTAAAGAACCCTGAAGAGAAGCCATCAGGGCCGGGAGCTTTATTGGGATTAGCCTTCATCACAATGTCTTCCACCTCCTCCATCCTCACAGGCGCTAAGAGCAGACTATTCCCATGACGGGTCACCAGTCTCTTCGTGACAAGGGCTGGGAACGTGCTGGGATAGTCCGTCTGCTGATATATGTCAGTATAAAATCTGACGGCTTCCTCCTAAATCTCTACCGGATCCCCAACAAGGCGACCCTCAGCATTCAGAAGTCTGGGGATACTGTTTCGGTGCTGACGGATGCGGATCACATCGCAGAAGAATTTGGTACAGCGATCTCCATCTTTGAGCCAGGTACATTTGGCCCTCTGAGCCGCACTAATCTCCTCCTGCAGTCTCATGGTGCTAACCTCCTCGATCAAGGTCTTCTCCGTAGCCGTCAGCTCTCCGTTCATAATGTCAGCTTGGAGTGCCACCTGGATGTCCCGAAGCTCGGCTTCCTTATCCGCCAGAGAGGTCCGCGGTCTCGTCTTCATCCATCCCCTGATGGCCTGCTTGATCTGCTTTAGTTTGTGAACCATACGGAACTGAGCCGTGCCTTCCGGGAAGTGGTGCATTTCTCCCATGACCGCCTCCTCATATCCCGCCAACAAGTACCAGCTGTTGTTATACCGAAATGGCCTCGCCCTCTGAATGGGTCTCTCACAGAGGCCAACCCGGATAGGAGAATGATCGCTAGTACCCGTCGCAAGGTCTTCCGCCACCGAGTTCGGGAAGCACCTGAACCACTCACTATTGTCCAAGGCCCGATCCAGCTGACAAGCAATACGGTTATGAGTAGCCTTGTTGTGCCAGGTCCATATATGTCCAGCTCGCTCCAGCCCTCGCATCCCTGACCTAAGCAGACACCTCTGGAAGTCATATAAGATCGGATCCGGAACAGGTCGACCACCCACCTTCTCTTGATGGAGCAGCATAGCGTTGAAGTCCCCCATGATGAGTAGAGGAAGATGCATGTTGTCCGCCAGAAGACCCAGGTGTACTATATCCTCCCATAAAGCCTTCCGGAGTCTCCGATCATTGTGCCCATACACAGCACCCAGGATGAAACGGAACCCCCCTTTGTTCTCGAAGGTGATGCCGATGAGTTGTTCTGATTTGTGGATCTGCACCCCCTCCCAGCTACCTTTGTTCCACCTAACCCAGATCCTTGCCATATCACAAAGATCTAAGTTATGAAGATGATCCCAGTCTGCCGGAGTCCTACGCGAGAGCATAGCGGCCCCTCTAATCTTCGTCTCCAGCAGGATAGCAATATCACACGACTCTCTTCTCAGAACCTCTACAATCTCCCTCCATCGCCCAATGGAACACCCCCCCTAATGTTCCATGCTAGGACCGACATCTAATTTATAGAGGAGGGGCCCCCTGGAACTCGTCTGGATCGACACTCGAGGGAAGTGTCTCATTCGCCTTATCAATGACTGCATCTACCATGGAGGAAGGGGCCAGATGTGCCTGGATCCTGCTAAGAGTAAGTGTCCAGTCAGGATTGTCTTCAGACTGGTCGTCCATATCCCTCGCCTGAGGGATATCCTCCCGAGTAGCCGAGGCGTATCTTTTTCCTGCTGCTGTAAACCTGGATCGCCTGGGATGTCTCCGTCACCCTCTGACCGCTACCAGCCTCGCTCATACCCCTGGTCACGATGGTCCTCTGTGGCCTGAACGGGACCAACGCCCCCTGTGTGCTCTCCTCTCTCATTGGTGATCCTGACTCCAGCCTCCTATCAACCTCCATCCCTGTGTCCTCCTCTATTTGTCTGACTGTCTCTGTCTCCTCAGGCAAGTGACTGGGTGCCGATGCCGTCTCAGGTGCTTCCCTCCGAGCCACCTGTGGCCTGGCGGTCTCCTTCTCCTTGTATTTGCACACACTGGTAGTGTGCCCAAAGCACTCACAGCAAGAACACATAGGGGGGACCCAATCATACTCCACCGCCTGTGTCAGTACCTCTTCTGACGGTACCTGATACTCAAGCATACTCGACAGCTCCGAGCCTGCCTTGATCTCCAAGAAGACCCTAGCATACATCAGTCTGGTGCAAAAAGTGGTGGCCTCGTCTGCTTTGATCGGCTTCCCCACAAGACTGGCAAGTCTCATGAGCAGCGGGATACTCCAGTACTGTACAGGGAACTCAGGGAATCTGACCCTGATGGGAATGGCGTTCAGCACCTCCTTCTCACACCGTAACTCCGACGTCCACTCCTTCAGGATGATTAGCCGCCCATCAAATGACCAAGGCCCTCCCTGTAAGATCCTGGACACATCCTCCGCTAACCCAAATTTAACATAATAGAACCCGTTCTCCCGAGAGAAGAATTCCATGCTACCTTTGGGTCTCCAGACCCGCTCCGCATAGCCCCGAATTTGGCCATAGAATGGCTTGTTGCCTAACACATAGAGCACCAGAGTGTTCTTCCAGAATTCGGACACCACCGCAATTTCTTCAGCGGGAAAGTACGCCCGGAGCCCTCTTCCAACTGACATCGGTTTGACAAACTCCATCGACATCGGGCTTTTCGCCACCACCGGCGTGCAAACCTCTTTCCATGATCGCGGCCTCTGCTCCTCAACATGCGTTCTGGTCGGGGGATTCACAGGACTCTGGCCTATCCTGCCGGTATCAGTCGCAATACCCTTAGCCTTTTCGGCCGCCGACGTCTTTGGTCTCCAACCCGAAACATATCGCACCATGCCTCCCCCACGGTGCCGGAAATCGATCAAGGGTCGATTTCCATGATTTCCTGGCACTGCCCTTCCCGAAACTTGGGGATGTGCCCCTCTCCGACCTCCAGTCCGTCGTCTCGTCACGGTTTGCCAGCCGGTATCCCGGTGTTGTCCCCTCCGGAGTCGAACTCGAAAACCGGAGCCTCTCCTCCGTAGGTGCCGCCTCCGCCTGGAGAACCGCCGCTGCCACCCGTCCTCCCCCCCCGCGTGGGGGGATCCAGCCACCGCCGCCCGGCCGATGGCCGCTGCCCCCGTCGCCGCCCACTGGCCTGGGGGGGTCGCACCCTCGCTGCCACCCGACCCCTCCCCCCCCGCCTGGGGGGGTCCCGCCGCCGCCCACTGGCCGGGGGTCGCTGCCTACCGACCCCCCCCCGCCTGGGGGGGTCCCGCCGCCGCCGCCTGGCCTAGGGCCGCTGCCCCCGCTGCCATCCGACCCCTCCCCCCGCCTGGGGGGGATCCGCCTACGCCTCCCGACCCCCCCCCCCCCGCGTGGGGGGGTCCCTCGGTTACCGCCGCCCGGGCCTCCAGGGAGGCGTCCGCTCCCTCCCGCCCCTCCCGACCGACCAGACACCCTCCTCGCAAGCGGGTCGGGGGGTCGGGGGGGAGGAACGGCCGGCAAGTCGCGAACCCTAGCAGAGGGTGCGCTCGCGATCGCCTGTATCGTGCGTATATATATATATTTTTTTTTGGCAAGTCGCGAACCCAAGCAGAGGGTGCGCTCGCGATCGCCTGCATCGTGTGTGTGTATATATATATATATATATATATATATATATATATATATATATATATATATATATATATATATATATATATTTATATATATATCATTGATGGCCTTATCATTATCAATCGGACTGGGCATACATATAGTTATAAACCCAACCTTCTCCCTACTCCTCCTTCGGATGGCCACATCTATAATACAAATTTCCCAAACATCTCCGTCCTTGCTATTTGCTTCAAACCCAACACCATTGTTGCATAACACATGCCACCGAGCCCTGCGTACTGTGGAAAAAATCCAGTTCCGACGTCACCGCTAATACGACAACCGACGTGTAGACGAAGACGTCACGTACGCAGCTTCAACAGGCCGGAAGGACCCCGGTGCCATCGGTCATCTCCATGTACCGAGACCTCCACAATGCGTGCAGCACCCATCTCTGCGGTCGCCAACCGGTCATTGCCAACGGTCGACTAAGGTGTTGAACGCAGAGATCGACGTGCGACCGTACTGAGTCCCCAACGGAGGAGCCTCCTCATCGAAAATTGGACCTCCACGTATCATCTCACGACCACCGCGGTGCTGCGGTGCTGAATTAGACGTAAAGCGTCGAGTTGGCCCTCGCCACCTTCGTCGCCGTGGGTGTAGGTGAGTTATAATCCTTTCAAACAACATACACACTTTTCATTTTGCACTGCGACACTCTGCACGTAGAAAAGCCAACAAATTCTTTTACGTTGTATAAATAAAGATGGGAAGCATAACATTTTACTAAGGCTATTTTGGTTGAACTTTGTTTAATATATAACCATAGGGACTCGAACTGTACTAAGAAAGGGACAAGTGTGAGAATAGAGAGAGGGAACTGCTTCCTCTTTACAAAACTGGAAATTGCTGAGAAACCCAATTTCGGGGTGGGCTTTTATGAAATGCCCACCCGCTGGATAAGTTTTATGAAATACCCAGAATTAAGTATTTTCACGTTAAATATTCCAAGATTCCCTTTTAGATGCCACCCGCTACAAACTGCTATTTTTATAATACCGAAACTACCCCTCCGCGCGAATTGGTCATCTATATGTATTTGAATTCAAAAAACTCAGATCTGGATTGCGATTTTCGTCTTCTTCTTCTTCACGGGAAATCTGAATTCCATTGCTCTCATATTCAGCAGAGATCGCAAAGATCGTTCGTAGTTTGGTGTGTTTTTCTTCAGTCGAACTCAGATCATCGCTCGTCATCATCATCACCATCATCATCATCTTCATCGTGGAGACATTTGAACTCAGATCTTCAATTGTGGAGAGAAGATCTTTCTTCTTCTTTTCCATAAGAATTATCATCGCTTTGAAAGAAGAACGAAACTCTTTATTCCTGAAAAAACTAAATTACACGTTTTAACACTGGAAATGACCATTCTCCGTCTTAATTAGGACAGAGATTGGCATTCTCCGTCTTAATTAGGACGGAGAATGCCATTCTCCGTTTTATTTACGACGGAGAATGCCATTCTCCGTCCTAATTAACACGGAGAATGACATTCTCCGTTTCCGTCTTAATTAGGACCGAGAATGTCATTCTCCGTCTTAATTAGGACGGAGAATGGCATTCTCCATTTTATTTAAGACGGAGAATGGCATTCTCCGTCCTAATTAACACAGAGAATGGCATTCTCCGTGTTTCTAACACGGAGAATGGCATTCTCCGTGTTTCTAACACGGAGAATGGTCATTCTCCTGCGTTTTAACACTAGAATGACCATTCTCCGTCCTAATTAAGACGGAGAATGGTCATTCTCCGTTTAATTTAGCACGAAGAATGGCCATTCTTCGTCTTAATTAGGACGGAGAATGCCATTCTCCGTTTTATTTAACACGGAGAATGACATTCTCCGTTTCATTTAACACGGAGAATGGCATTCTCCGTGTTTCTAACACGGAGAATGGTCATTCTCCTGCGTTTTAACACTGGAATGACTATTCTCCGTGTAAATTAAGACGGAGAATGTCATTCTCCGTCCTAATTAAGACGGAGAATGGTCATTCTTCGTGTAAATTAAGACGGAGAATGCCATTCTCCTGCATTTTATGGTTAGCTGAAACTTTGGAGGGCCATAACTTTTGACTGGGAGGTCGAAACGAGGTCCCGTTTGTCGCAAAATGAGCGTATCGTCGAGGAGACTAAAAGTAACGGTTTCATCGTTAGACGGCCTTTCGAAATTTTAGATTCGCAAAAAAAATGATGTTTGGACCTCTGTTTTAGCACTTTTGTCGTTCGTCCCGGTCTTTCCGAAATTTTTCGACGAGTTTTTGAAGATTTTTGAGGAGAAAACCTAGATTCGAAAGTGAGCAGCGTATGGAAGAAGATGGAGTATTGAAACGTTTTTTTAAGAGCAGTTTTGTGGGTGTTTCTAATAAATTAAAAGGAAGGGCAAAAGGGTCATTTGGAACCCGCTTTGGATAAGTTTCTCTAATTCTGGGAACGCGATGAAAGTTTTTTTAGCGGTGGGTTTTTCATAAAACTTTTTTAGTTTTTGGGCATTTCATAAATCTTCCCTTTTACAAAATATGATGGTAATACTTTTCTAAACTCCTGCATGATTCTTTAGTTACAAAAGTAACCACAAAACAAATAATCATATATATAATACATGAGTCCAAGTGGGTCCCTCCCCCATGACTACAGTAGGTTAAACGAGGAAATGGAATGAAAGAATATGACAAATTTGACATAGGCCCCTAAAAGTTTAGATAATTTATAACTAATCCTTATACTTTTATTTCTGATATATATATATATATATATTTTATATATATATATATATATATATATATATATATATATATATATATATATATATATATATATATATATTTTTTGATATATATATATATATATATATATATATATATATATATATATATATATATATATATATATATATATATCAAAAAAAAAAAAATATATACATATATATATATTTTGATATATATATATATATATATATATATATATATATATATATATATATATAAAAAATATATATATATATATATATATATATATATATATATATATATATATATATATATATAATTTTATATTAGGATAATATGTAAGTACTGTTAATTTTATTTATAATATAATATAAAAGAAGTTGTCATTAAGAAATACTAATAAAATATAGAATATGCGGTAAACTGCTGTTTAATAGTAAACGGGTAAAACTTTCGTCTTTACCCTCATGAAATAGGTATTACCTATATAAATAAATAACCAATAGATTAGTTAGGTAATAATATATATTTATATTAATATACTGGGCTTTCTTTGGATTTATTTAGGCTATTGACCAAGATTGTTGTACCCACAAGTTCAGCACAACACCGGACAAAAGCAGGCAAGTATATCTTACCTTCCTCTACAGTTTTATTTACATGCATTGTATTTCATTTCCCAGTTTTGATTGTTTATGGACATGTGCTTTCATATTATATTCTTTTGAGTTATTTTCATTGCATATAGCCGTGTTCGTGTTTGGTCTTGTGGTTCACACTTGGAGTTTCTCGTCAGTACCTTGCTTGAGTCGTATCATAGAACGAGTACGTGTAATTGAACTGCTAGTTTCCTTGGCACCAGAGAGTCCACATTCGGGATGAGGGTGTTTTTCTTGATCTGTTTACATCCGTGAGTCCACACTCGGGACTAGGATGTCGATTATTTGCACCAGAGAGTCCACACACGGGACGAGGGTGATGACTTGACTTGACTTGCACCAGAGAGTCCACACTCAGGACGAGGATGTTTACATCAGAGAGTCCACACACGTGACGAGGATGTAGTACTTGCACCAGAGAGTCCACACTCGGGATGAGGGTGTCTTGCCGTGAGCTAACCAGAGAGTCCACACTCGGGACGAGGGTTAGTGCTTAGTTCAAACCAGAGAGTCCATACTCGGGACGAGGGTTTGGTTCTTCCATTGATCTCGTGATTATCGTTCGTTTGGCAATTCATTTATACGTAGTTGTTCTAGTATTCGTGCTAGTGTTCGTGTTCGTGTTCGTGTTCGTGTTCGTGTTCGTGTTCGTAGTCATTTATCGTGTTCCTGTTTCTTCTTATTTATTCTCTCATGCATGATAAAACTGTTAGATAGGCATGTAAATTATGTATCTTGCTATGTCCTCTGAGGACCTGATGATCTCTTCAGGTTTAGCGGTTGCATGGAGTTAGCTAGTAGTTCTGGATGGCAGACGCGATGATACACTTGCGGGATTCAGGTATTGTTATCGTGTTTATTATCCGCTCGTGCTTTCATACCTTATCATGAGATATTCTCTTTCTTAATTCAGTTTTAGACTCTTATTATTTCCTTTAGAGTCTTATCGGACATTTATGCTAGTGGACTGCAGACCACGACCCATAGTGTTCATTCATGTTTATTATTCTTATTGTGAATTGAGATATAGATTTGTTTGCCATGATTTGGCAGTATACCATAGCCTTGACAGCGTTTACGTATTCGAGTCGGACTGGAGTTCGTTCGATACGTAGCTGGCTTGCTCACGTGCTTGCGTCCAAAAACCGGGTGCGGGTCGTGACAGATGTATTCCAGTATACGCACAAGAGGCGGTCGGACGGAAGCTTCATCGACGAGAGGGCCTAGGAGACTGATGTAGGTACTTACGTTTATGAGATTTATGTTAGAATTATAAGTATTGTTAACTTAATTAGGTAAACTTAGGATATAGACTATAACTTTGGAAAACATAGGATTTAGATTATAAGTTAGAAAAACTTATAGTATAGACACATTCATTGGATAGGCTGCGTATCGCGAGGCCCTTAGATGGGTTCAGCCCCCTGCTGCCGAGGATGTCGACGAAACGACTCCCGCCCAGGCGTCCTTTGCTATGGCCGCTCGCTACGAAGACATGTTCGTAGATACCGTCGACGGCTTTAGGAAAGGGAGCCTCTACGGATGCGGCTCCCTGGCATCGTTGCAGGCATCGTTTTTGAGATTTCCACCGCCCTCGCCTCCTCTCGCGACCCTGGCAGGCGATGATGTGAGGACACAACTTGCGAATCTGACCGAAGCGGTGTCGTCCTTGCGGGAGCATATGACCACGTACTATCCGCGTCCTTCTACTGCTTCCGGTTCTTCTGCTCCCGGTCCGTCTAATCCCGGTTCTTCTGCTTCCGGTCTGTCTGCTCCCGGTTTTTCTACTCCCGGTCTGTCTACTGCTGCTTCCGGTGCTTCAGATATTTTCGGTCCTTCTTTCGTCGGGCGTCTTTCTTTTGACCCTGCTGCTCCTCTGGTACCGCCTCCTACTGTGATGACACTCCTTAACATGATGTCGCAAGAGCAGCTATGCCAACTTCCAGACCATGTCTTTGATACCCTGCCGGCATACATGGTGGAGGAGTATTCTCGTCGGGCGCAGCAGGGAGTACCACCAGTGGACGATCCACCTCCTCCTTCTCATTGATGTATTGTATTTGAATGTTTTAAAATGTTGAATATTTGTTAATTTCGAATATTGTCATGTGGATATTAGTTTTTGATTAATGTTTTGGATAATGGTGAATGTTTGGATATTAGTTTGTGATGGATATTTGTATATTGGTGTGTGATGTATGTTGGTTTGTGTGATGTATTTGTGATGGATATTTGTATATTAGTGTGTGATGTATATTGGTTTGTTGGTTTGTGTGACGTGTGATGCATATTATAATGTTTCAATGTTTCGGATATTGTATGAACAGGGAATGCTCTGTTTTATATAAAAAAATTCAAAAATTTTCCAGATAGCGACGGACTAGCGACTACAGAGCGAAGGAAGGCGACGGTTAAGCGACGAAATTTTTGTCGTTAACTGGAGAATTTCCAGTTAGCGACGGATGGCGACTACCAAGCAACGGATTATCCGTCGACAAGGTTATGGAAATATGAAATATTTCCAGCACCTAAGCGACGGATTATCTGCCGCAATTCCGTCGCTAGTAGTCGGAAACTACTTTCCGATGGATTATCCGTCGCCAATACCGCGACTAATTGGCGACAACCTAGCGACAACGAACGACGGATTAGCGACGGATTATCTGTCGCTTATTATCTGTCGCTTAGGTTCTGGAACCATGAAAGATTTCCAGAACCTAAGCAACGGATATTCTGTCGCTAATCCGTCGCACATTAGCGACTATTATCGACGGATTTGCGATGAATTTTATGTATCAGAACCTCTCTGATACGCGTTTACCGACATATTACCAACGGACTTGTCCGTCGGCTAACCGTCGCTAAATATACGAATCTTGCTGATACTTGAATTGACGAAAGTCCGTCGGCTAACCGTCGCTAAATATACGAATCATGTTGACGGTAATCCGTTGCTAAGTTGTCGAATGGCGACAACTTAGCGACGGATATGTTTAGCGATGGGATATTTCTCGACGAATTTTTTTAGCCAAAATCCGCCGGTAGTCCGTCACTAAATCTATTTGCCGACGGATTAGCGACGGATACTGTCGTCGCTAATCTGTTAAATTTTGGTAGTGCTCATTCGCCGTCTCTATGGATGGTTCTGTGGCCTGCCAAAAATTAGAATGTCATCGGCAAAAAACAATGGGAGATAAAAGGAGCGTACTGACTTAGTCGAATGCCATGGAATAGATCATTATGTTCATATTATAGAAAGAGTTTGGACAAGACTTCAGAACACAAAATGAATATGAACGGGAAGAGAGGACATCCTTGTCGTAACCCTCATCGCGGTTTAAAAGCTCCTTCTAGAATGCCATTGATAAGCACTGAAAAGGACGACGAGGTAATGCAACTCATCATCAATTTGTTAGTGTGACCTCTGATTCCCATTCCCTGGAGCACCCTCTGAATAAACGACCAAGATAGGCGATCGTACGCCTTGGACATGTCTATTTTAAGGGCATACACGTTTCTCTTCTTGGGAAGGGATTTCATAGCTTGAACCACTTCCTGAGCAGTGATGATATTGTCGGTGATTTATCTTTCTCGAACGAACGCATTCTGGAATGGAGAGATCAAGTTGTTGATCAGGGATCGGAGGCGGGTTAGTGAGGATCTTCAAAATAGTTTTATAGATCATATTGCATAGGGAAATTGGTCAATAATCCACAGGCACAGTACGGTCGTTGATCTTGAGGATGATAGCGATATGGGTGTGGTTCATGGATGGAGGAAGAGTAGCATTGGTAAAAAGTTCTTTTAACTATATGGATTAGATCGTCTCCTACCACAGACCAGTACCTTTGATAGAAAGCAGATAGAAAACCTTCAGGGCCTGGGGCTTTGAGTGGACCCATACATGAGATGGTATGTTGTTACGACCCGCACTCAGTGTAGGGACACGAGTGGGTACGCCCAGCCTACGTCGCAGTATCGACGGTAGAACGCTGTTCTAGGTCACTATCACAAACTAAATACAATATTATATACTCTCCGAACGGAGGACAAATCATATAAGGTACAACTCAATCACAAATCTAGAGATGGAATTAGAACGATATGATAGATAGGAAATCACTAAAGAGAAATACAATCAGAAGGAAATAAGTCTATGTGTCTAACGACACAACATCTTAACATCCAAATAATACAAACTCAGAAGGGAATACAATATCATAAAGAAATAAGATAAAGCCTAGCTAATCTAGTCTAAGCAGTAGGGATGACGTCCTCAGCTAGAGCTGGATCCTCCTATGGGTCCAACTCATGGGTGTCGTCTAGATGGGTTCCATAATAGGTTGGGCAGAAGTCCTCAGTATCATTTGTAATATTTTTAAAGGTCCAGTCAGGACAGGAGCGAGCACAATACATCTCACGCAGTTCATATCATGGCAGGAAATATAAAGCATACAAAAGAGTATGATACATGAACTGTAAGAAGATGTACATGAAAACGAGAGATATTTGTAAACTGAAAATATATACATGATAAGTAAGAACTGTAAGTGACTAGTGATTTAGAGCACAATATGGTTATATAAACAGGTTAGGTTATACAATAAAATAGGACTCCATTATACGTGAGGGCACAATGGACATATACAATATTTTATACAATAGAAGATTTGATCACATAACCATTTCCTACTCACCCTTTCCAATCAATACACAAGGATCCAATCAAGTTACGTTACCTATACAATAGTTTTTCCATGAAACTCATGTGATCATGAGAGTACAAGATGCACAATGAGTATACATGAATAGGAGTGTACAATAAATACAATATGTTCGTGAAACGCACATCACAATATGTATTTGATGAACACAAGGGGATAACATCGCAAGAGAAGATCCATATAGTACCAATCCGTGATAACAATCGTGACAGCATCAAGTAAAGTGATCTAGAGCAAGAATATAAGTCCTGACAAGTATGAAACGATCAGAGAATGTATTCGCCTGCGATCTAAATGTCTGTGAGAATATAAAGTCCGAAGCGAGGTATCTGAGTCCTATTTAGAGCAACACAAGTCATGATGTATCCAAGGAGTCATAAATGAAGTATACTATGCAGTCTACATGATTCTAGGTCAAAAGTCAACTATAGTCAACTATGGTCAACACCAAGTCAAACTATGGTCAACCAGTCTAGGTTCGTCAACTACAAGCCTAACCCAAAATCCTATACAATATACCATATAATACACAAGCCACAATATTACATAGCCTATAGGTAAACTATATACAATACTATACCAACCTATATACAATATCATATACATTATATACATTCATCAAGCTATACATATATATCATACCAAGTCATATCATATATATTATATATACCATCATAAAAAAATAATATATATATATATATATATATATATATATATATATATATATATATATATATATATTTATATATATATATATAAGAAAGAGGGGGAGTCAAATAGCATGTGTGTGTGTGTGTGGAGTGAAGAGTGAGGAAATGATAGTGTGTCTCAGTTTCATAAACAGTGGACATATACATTAACAACCAAACTCAAAGTACATTCTCAGTTTTTAATTTAAGTTCAAACACTACCAGAATAAGTCGTTTTAGCGACGCATAAAGACGTCGCTAAAACGACAAATTTCGTCGCTAAAGATATTTAGCGACAGAATTACCGACGTTTCGTGATAGTCGCTGAAATGTAAGTCGCTAATCTTCTAAACGTTGGCAAACGTCGCAATTATCGACGTTTGCCGACGTATATATACGTCGGTATATTGCCGACGTCTACCGTCGTGACGTTGGTGGATTAGCGACGTCATACTGCGTGTCGCTACGCGTCGGTAAATTACCGACGTATTACCGACGAATCGTCGGTGGTTTAGTGACATGTTCAAAGTCGTTGAACGTCGGTAAAACCTGGGAATTCCTGGGAATATTATCGACGTGCACCGACGTTTACCGACGTTCTCCGACATATTATAACGTCGCTAAACGTCGGTAAACTGGATAATATCGCATATTTACCGACGTTTACCGACGTAAATGTACGTCGGTGTACGTCGGTAAACGTCGCTAAGTCTGAAAAAAAAATAAAAAAAAATACAGAATGTCCATTTCTCCCTGCAGTTTAAAAAGATAACCATTTCTCACTGTAGAATAGGATCCAAACAATCACAGAATGTCCATTTCTCGCTGTACATAAATAACCAAGTTTGTATACTTGACGTCGATAATTGCGAATAACCAAATATCCAAATAACCAAGTTTACAACAATCACACAACAACTAACCAAATAACCAAATATCCAAATAACCAAATATCCAAATAACCAAGTATCCAAATAACCAAATATCCAAATAACCAAGTATCCAAACAACCAAGTATCCAAATCTACACAACTAACAAATATCCAAGTCACAAACAAAGAATGAAACAAACACAGAAATAGTCCTAACTAGGACTACTAGGAATCTGGTGCAGAAGGGGCACCGTCGCGACGAAGGGATAAAAATAACTCATACTCCTCACGTGAAATCGATACCGATGGAGGCAGTGACGTCGGTGGAGTCGGTGTCGAAGAAGATGGCGGTGGAGGCGGCGGAGTCGACGACGATGAAGGCGCACCCGGAAGACCAGCACGCTTCAACGCTGTAAGTCGCTGGTGGTATGAATCCATGATAGATAACATTCTATCACTGCTCTCGACCATCGACTCCTGCGCCAATCTCATCCTCTCGGCCATGGTCACCTGTCCTGTCTGCAGCTCCGTGACCGTGCGTTCTAACCCTCCAACGGTGCGCTCTGTCCTCTCAGTCGTCTCCCTGAGGTCCATAATGCCGCGGTCGAGCGCATCCAATCGTACTAGCAGCGCAGGATCGTCGTGCTGAGACTGCTCCTCGATCCGTCGTAGCAGGTTGTCACGGAGAGACTCTATCATCTGGTGGACTCGGGCAGACTCCTGGGACGGCTGTGGATCATGCACACTAGCAGGAGATGTCCTAGAGGACTGGGTCGTAACTAGGGCGCCATAGGATCCCGTACCGTAGTACATACCCCTACGGAGTCCACCAGCGGCGGCAATCCACAGCTCGTCCTCCGACAGAGCTTGAGTGGGCTGCGAGGAAGTACCGGCCTCTCCTGCATCAGGTGCACTAGCAGCCGCCCGTTCCCGCAGCCTCTGATACTCGGCCTAGAAAGTACTTATTATTAATAACTTCTAATTTCTAATTAATGTACTTATTATTACTAATTTCTAATTAATGTACTTATTATTTCTAATTTCTAATTAATGTACTTATTATTACTAACTACATGAATATTTATTTGCATCATATTTACTAAGTTATATTAAAATTGACACGAAGTATTAAATTAAGATAACGTATTGTAATACTTACATAAGTCTGCTTGGCCCTCTCGTCAATAAGGTCAGCACCGCGACGATGGGTGGCCAGGAAAACGGTCACCATATCGGCGTTATCGACCTTCCTTACCTGTAATTAAATATATTATCTTAGTAATAATTTATCGGTTTTGCATTAAAATAATATTTCTAAAAGAGGAAGACATACCAGACGACAGAAATGTTCTGTCATCGGAATCGACCCACCGTACCACTTCGAGGCATGTTGCCTAGCCGCCTTGGCCTTCTCCGACTTCTCCTTGTACTTTGGCTCCTCGAATCGAGCCTTCATCGCATTCCATTGATCAGGGGTGATCCAACCTTGGATCGGCTTTCCGGCACGATCACGATCCTTCTGATCATTGATAGAGTCGCGGATCAGCTTGGCAGCGACGACATAAAACATCCCCTCGATAAGCTCGGCCCGGTACGGTGGATAGAAAAACATATCCTAGAAGAGCGCAAACCAAATATTTATCAGTTATATATAATATACAAAAATTATATGATTCATGTTAAAAGCAAATATATTTTAACCTTGAAGCGCGCAAACCAGAAGGCTTTCCTCTCGTCCGGAGCCTCAGAGTAGTTAATCCAAGCACACCATAATTATGCCTCAGCATGTGGCCTAGACGTCTCTGCACCTCTGGGGGACGATATCTATACAAACATATTATATTCATGAAAAAAGTTAAATTATGATAAAAACAGAAAGAAAAAAAATTATAAACCAAAATACCTACTTTGTACCGTCGGCCCAGATCTCCGTCCTCCTCTCCTCCGGAGGTGCACACGCATCATCTGCATGATGCTGGTCGGCCGTCGCCGCAGCCTCCGCCATCTGCTCATCCGTCTCCATCATCGTATCAGCAATAGGAACGCTAGATGGGCGATCACTCTCAACAGGCCTGGAACTACTCGTCCCAGGAGATATGCCATGTGACATCGTCCCACCAGGCCCACCTACTGTTCGATATGGAGGAGTAATCGGCGACGAGAATCTAGAGCCGGTACCAGAATGAGGTACCGAAGGAAAACTCCGTCCTCTAGCAGTACCTGTAGGAAGTACCGGAGGAGAGTGACCTCGTTGTCCCCTTCGATACGCTCCGCGATGACCTGCCATACCTGATAACAACATATGATAATACAACAAATAATAGAGACTAGAAATATGAAAGTACAACAAATAATAGAGACTAGAAATATGAAAGTACAACAAATAATAGAGACTAGAAATATGAAAGTACAACAAAGATAAGATAATAACCAAGACAACATATGATGATATATTCTACAATAAACATCTAAGTCCAGATAATATATTCTAGAAGAAACATCTAAGTTCAGATAAGTATATCTCTCTCAATCATCTTCAGAATAATCATCTTGTTCGTCTTCCTCGACCTCATCTTCCTCTTCCTCCTCATCTTCACTTTCATCTTCGCCTTCGTCGGCTTCGTCTTCCTCTTCGAATAATTCTACATCTTCTACATTATGTGTCGTGTAATGCGTAACTTTCGTGGAGTCCACATCGACAATATTGGTTACAAGAGGTAGCTCGTCCTCCTGGTAAGCTTTTTCGTCAACATCAAAAGTATCTCTGGCTTTAGTCTTGCATACTGCCCACTAGTCAGACTTCGTTGCTCCCCGTCTCGGATAAGCTGTGAAGTACACGAGCTGAGCCTGAGTTGCTAGGACAAACGGTTCGTAGCCTTGATATCTACGCTTGTAGTTTATATCCAGAAGACCATGCTTGTCAATTTTCCAATCTTGATTTTCAATCGGATCGAACCATTCACACTTGAACAACACGATATTTGCAGGTTCTCTGCCATTATTATATGACAACTCCACAATCTCTCGCAAGATGCCAAAGAAAACATTTCCTGGATCGACGTCTTTGTAGTTCGAAGACTTGATACACAAACAACTGTTTTTCGTGGAAACAAGATCCAGGAAGCTGTCTCTGATCGGAGCATTTGTCGACTTGAACCGAAAGCCATTGACACAGTAACTTGGCCATATTTTAACAAAAGTAATTGGTCCCTTGGCAAGAGTTCTAATTAATTCAATCTCAGGTGAAATTAGACGATCGACCTGAATATCAAAGAAGCGATAATAAGTTATTTATTGTGCAGTTGCATTAGAAGAGGCCAGTAATTATCGAGCTACTTATATATTCGCTCAACCAAGAAGGAAAATGACGTCTCATTTCTTGTTCTAATGCTTCGTCTGTTAGGTAGGGTCTAACCAGCCTCAACTCATCATTATATGTGCTGGAAAACAACGAAGCAACCGCCGATTAGTACAATAATATTAGCTTATACTATTACATTGAGATGACGTAAACTTATCATCCTGAGTTACTTACCCCTCTAGCTTCTCCACTTCATCCTCGTCGTAATTGAGTAATACATACAACTGAGCAGCCCTTAGCTCTTCGTCATTCAAATATCTCTTCTTCATTTTCCCCGAAGGCTTTCCGGACGTATTGAATACTTTCAGTATTCCATCATTAAATTCTTGATATCCGTCGTCGTTTCTCGGAGCCCTCGTTCTATTCGTAGCAACATGAGGTTTGAAATAAGAGGAGCAGAAATTTGTAATCTCTTCGAGAATATAGGCTTCACAAATAGAACCCTCGACCCGAGCCTTATTTTTCACCTTTCTTTTTAGGTGATTCAAATATCGCTCGAACGGGTACATCCATCGATATTCGACGGGTCCACCAACACGTGCCTCGTAGGAAAGATGAATCGACAAATGCTCCATAGAGTCAAAGAATCCAGGAGGGAACATCCTCTCTAGCTTGCACAGTGTTACCGCAATGTCCTTCTCTTGCTTTTCTAGACGTTCAACGAGCAATTTCTTAGAACAAAGGTCCCTGAAGAATATGCTAAGCTCCGTCAATGGATCCCAAACTGCCTGCGGTAAGAATTCCCAAAATACAATCGGAATTAACCGCTCCATGAATACGTGACAATCATGGCTCTTTATACCTGTCAGTTTGTTCTCCTTGAAGTCGACGCATCTTCTCAAGTTTGAAACATATCCATCTGGAAATTTCAGACCTTGAATCCACCTACAAAGCCTCACATTATCCTCCTTCTCCAGTAAGAAAATTGCCTTAGGCTGCTTCAACTTTCCATTTCCGTCCTCTATCAAATGCAATGTAGGACGTCTACATATTTCTTCCAAGTCCAATCTAGCCTTTGGATTGTCTTTCGTCTTCCCCTTTACGTCCATTACAGTATTAATTATGTTGTCAAACACATTCTTCTCGATATGCATGACATCAAGGTTATGTCTAATCAGATTGGTGCTCCAATATGGAAGATCCCAGAATATACTCCTCTTCGTCCAGTTATGAGTGCGACCAAATCCTTCACACTTGTAGCCCGTAGCAGGTAGCTCAATAGCTCTTGGTAAATCTTTTACCTCTTTGTTTGCCATTAAAATTCTTTGATTGTAAATTTCAATACAAACAGAACAGTGTTACAATATTGGACTTAGACGTAGTCCTAGGAGTACACTTTTGTTTAATCTGGGTCCCCTGTGCCGATGGAGTGAGTGGTAATACGTTGACTCCGTTGACGATCTGACGACGGTTATCGGTTCTCTGAAGGTCTAGATTGCTCTGGGTGCTGGAGCTTGCCGAGAGGAGGAAGACGTTGAGTGTCTGTATCTGCCTCTCTGGTGGTGCAAAGTCTCTGTGTGTTTGTTGTATATTCTCTGCCTCTTCTGTACGTGGGTGAGAAGGAAATGATCCCTCTATTTATAGTTTTGCAGGCTGGCTGCTCATACGCGCATGTAGGATGCGCCGGTACGTGGAGACGCCACGTGGTGATTGCTGTTGGAGGCACATGGACGATGTGCCCTAATCGAAGGGTAGACTTCTTCATGTTGCTGTTGTGAGCCGGCACGTAGCAAAGGAGAAGATCTTTCTGTTGCTGAGATCTTGGATGAATCGAGTCAAAGGATACGTGTCATCGACCCATGGCTCGGAGATCTCGGATTTGGTGGGGAATGATCGGGCGAGATGCGCCTTGGATCGGGCGCATAAGGAGGTTGCGGTTTATAATCTTTAGGAGTTTCGAACCATTCTGGGCGCATGGCTTTTGAGGCACATGCAAACGACTTTCGTTCTGTCTTTTGGGATCAGAGAACAGTCTAGGGTGCATGGCTTTTGAGGCGCATGCTGATTTGGACGCATGGCTTCGGAGGCGCATGCGAGTGGTTGGATGGCCACATGGCAGCAGCCGTCGGTGGAGAAGTAATGATGATACTGACGTTGCCGACGCTTCGTCTTCTGAAAAAGTTGTCAACTGTTCAGACTTTGGGAGGTGTGCTGCCAACTCTGTCAGTTCAGCATTTAATGTTAGTGACATTCGATGGACAGCTGAGTGGGCGCGTCGATTGACGTTCCACTAGGCGTATGGGGACGCACGGAGGCGCATCCCCTATGAGTGGCTTGGTGTTTGTGATGCGCTTGACGCTGAGGGGCACGTCGGGGTGATGCGCTATCTGGCCGGCGCATCTGATACGTCTTTAATGATGCGGCTGTTACGTTCTTCGAGTGCTTTAAATAGCCGTTTGGCTGAATTCGAGGCGTCCGGTTCATCCATTTAATGCAAATTTATTGCACGGAATTCGGAGAGCCATCCACTTGGCGCGTGGGTTTGATTTGCCCGGCCTATAAATAGTGGCATGGAGAGAGGATTTGCTTCTCGTTCTCTCACGTACTTCCAATATGAACTTGTGTATTCGAGTGCACTCTGTTGACGAAGTGCTCCCGAGGGTGAAGATGCGACGCCGTGTCTTCGTTGATGCACTTGAAGGTGACTGTTACATCCAAAAGACGGAGTCGAGGGCTTCCGAGGCGGGCGGAAGGTGCCTGTTGCATCCAAAGATAGGGATGCTCGGGCCTCGTTTCCGTTATTCGGAAGAGCCGTAGATCGGAATGGCGGTGCTAGGCTCTTTCTTCCTTCAAAGTGGGCGTTGCCCATTCTGGTTGTGTTGAAAGCTGCTCCTTTAGCCGCGGTTTCGATCACGGTCTTCCTTCGCCTTTGGAGGCTCTTTCGAAGCCTCTCCTGGCCACAGATTTACGGTGCTCTTCTCTTCCTTGGTTCCAGCCAGAGGGTTAAATGCTTTATTAGTCGAAGCATTTATCAGGTGAGCCTGGCTGGAAGAACGACACATAACTGGGCTGCTGAAGGGATACACATAATTGGGGATGCACGTAACTGAGCTGCTAAAAGGATGCGCCCTACTGAGTGCGCATGGAGGGGATGCGCCTGGTTGAAGGCGCATGGTGGCTGCTGCGTCTGGCTGGAGGCGCATGGTGGTTGCTGCGCCTGACTGGAGGCGTATGGTGGTTGTTGCGCCTGATTGGAGGCGTATGGTGGTTGCTGCGCCTGACTAGAGGCGCATGGTGGTTGCTGGCTGTAGACTTAGGGTCTTTTCCTTGTAGAAATTCTCCTTTGTACCATCTTTTCTAGACATGTAATAGACTTTTATATATAATAAAAGTCCTCTTTCAAATGTCTATATTTGTTGGTTTTGTTTGTGAAGTATTTGTCCGAGCTCTGGCGCATGTAGTGTCTGGCGCATAGGATTTCTGGCTCTGAAATTCCATGCTTCTACAAGACCCCCTTCAAAGTTTTTAAAACTTTTAGATAAGTTTTGGAATACTTTGAATAAGAAGCATGGTGGTCAAGGCGCATGACTGTTGGAGTACATGACTGTTCGGGCGCATGCCTGTTCGGGCGCGTGCTTCTTTCAGTAAATACAAATAATAACGTCTCGGTAACCGAAAAATTAATGATGATCTTTTGGTCTTATTTGCTGTTATCTTTTCACAGGACCCGAGGCGACGGCTGAGGTCACCTTTTATCGGTTCACGCGTGCGACTGTGCCTATAAATAGGCATGAGATGGAGAGAGAAAGAGTTCTTCTATTCTCTGTCTTTGCTTTTTTAGAGTTTCTTCTTCAAAACTCTAACTTTCTTCTACAAGAGAATGGCTCCCAAGACTCCTCGCGGCGGTGCTGTCAAGGGAAAGGGGAAAGAGAAGGAGCCTGTAGAGGCTTTCGCGGGTGACGTTCCTCGCCCGCCTGTCGAAGTTCGGCCGGTGGTGGTTGGTGAGCTTCATCGTCCTCTATCATTCTCATTTGCCAACGTACATGGACTTTGAGTCCTGATAGTGTGCTGAGATTTTTCCCGCCGACGCGCATAGGTCTAACCCCTGATGATGCGCCGAGGCCCTTCTGCTGACGCGCATGGGTTTAGACCCTGATGATGCGCCGAAGCTCTTCTGCTGACGCGCATGGGTTTAAACCCTGATGATGCGCCGAAGCTCTTCTGCTGACGCGTATGGGTTTAAACCCTGATGATGCACCGAAGCTCTTCTGCTGACGCGCATGGGTTTAGACCCTGATGATGCGCTGAGGCTCAGATGCGCTTGAGTTTTATGCGCTTTTGATGAGAATGAGGCTCCGATCCTTTTGTTGTTTCTAACATCCTTGAATCTTTGCCAGTGTCGATGACTGTCCCCCTCTTGAACGAAGTGCTTCTGGATGCTGCCCTCTGCCAGATGGGAGTAGATTACAATGAAGAGGTGATAAACCCTGCTCAAGCTGCTATTATGCTGGATCAGCATCCCGAAAGAATGACTCAAATTCGGGAACAACATCATGGGTTCCTCAAACGGATGATGGAACGTGGCGTTCTGAAATCTGCCACTTCCGATAAAGTGACCTTCTTAAAGCCTGAGTTCCTGTTCGGGGACCGCCTTACTTCTGAAGCAAAGGTGCTGAAGGTCAAAGAAGACTGATTCTTTACAGCAAGGGGAGTGCATATGACTGTCAAGCAGCTAGAACGTCAGTGGCCTTTGTCGGCTTTCTGTCGTCTTGCTTCCAAGAGGAGGATGTCCTGGGATGTAACTCCCTCTCAGGGGGGAGCGGTAGCAGGCATCATCAGAATCGATTCTTCTTCTGATCAAAGGGATACTTTGGCCGCCGTGCGGTCTGGGACCTCTTTCACCTGGCGGACTCTACGTCCCGGGAGTATTTACAGTGATTTTCCCGTCAATACATTTGCCTTTGGTGCCTCGACTTTTACGAGATGCATGCTGTTGATGGAACAATCATACCCAAATGGAGACTTTCGGGTAGAGGGTTGGTGTCATTATGTTTCCAAATGGGACAAACTGACACATTGGATCCTGTCGCAATTTCAAACTGAGCTCCGAGAGATTGAGCTGACCGCCGCGATCCGTGCAACTCAGGCAGGCGTAGACATTAACAGGCACCTGTTTCTTGCGCTCTTGGAGATGTTTGATACCCATACCGGGACCTTCTTCACTCCGGTGGGGGAGCTAGGGCTCGCGCTTCATGAAATGTACGAGGTATCAAAACTCCCCTGGGGATCAGAACCTTACGAGGAGTACTTCCCGACCAATGAAGAATTCCAAGTCCTGGGGGACAAAGCTGAGGAGATGATGGCCGTCTTCAAGGAAGTGGCGAGTCATCATTACTATATGCAGAAGAAGGATAAGAGCGGGTCACAGCCTCATGTGACTGCTTGGAGAGATTACGTCTTTAGGCAAGACAAAGAGGATCCCCCCTATTTTTCTACTTTGCCGGCACTTTCTCGTAACGAGGTGCTTTCTGAAATGAGCAGGTTAGGCGAGAAGAATCCCTGGGAGAACGAGGACCGGCAGTCGGATGAACGCTCTTATAGCTGTTTCTGGCACCTCACTTATCGGATGTCGCCAAAAGCAGTATTAGTCGCGTATCTTATGGTTTGGCTCCGGGACTATGTCTTCTCAGGTGGGTCTGGCTCTGTAGAGAGGGTGACCCAGAACTTAATTCTGCCGGCTGTAAAGTTGGCCTTTGGCCGTCTTTTAGCTTTACTCCACGCAATGGTGTGTAACCTACTGCGGGGTCTACGAGAGTTTGCGGGAGATGTGGTTCATGAGCGAGGCAGAAACAACAACTTCCCGCCTGCCGAACTGTCGTTTCATTATTTGATGGGGTGGTTAATTTTACACCATCCCAATGTGATGAGCCCGGGTTCGGAGGAAGACCACAGGTTCGGAGATGCATTCCTCCGGCGTTTCCACCAGAGGAGTTGGTCGCACACTGGTGTTCCTGTTTGCAGAAAAGTTTTATCCCACCTTCAGGGATGGGAGATCACCAAAGTTGGTCCTGTCTTTTCCGATTTTGAGGCCAACGAAGATTTGATGGACTCGGGTGAAGATGCCACCACTCTGTCTTCATGGGGATTCCGCTGGTTGCAAAGTATCCGGCCGTCCCATCTGGTGTATCGAAACAGGAACCAGTGTTACCTGGAACCGTACTTGCCGAGCCGCTTTGCACGGTAATTCGGATACGCTCAGTTGATGTTGGATAATCCCAGTATCACCTTGGGGTACGCTGGAAGTTTGCTGGATGGTGCACGAGCTTGGCATTACTATAATACCGGATGTACCGGAGCTCAGTTTATGCTCCCTGTCCAGAATCCGCAGCCGCCGATTCTTTACTCAGCCGCCAAATTTTACTGTGTTATGGCTGCCGTGCCCACCGGATATGATAAGGAGACCAGTTTTATTGCAGGCACCCATTTAGCGACGGCCGGAGACACTTTGGCGAAGGCTCGATCATACCGTCCGCCCGAGGCGGGTTATCGAGGCGCCCCCGTCGTATCTACCGGGGGTCAGGCAAAACCCTCAGCCGATCAATCGAAAAGGCGTGCAGATACAAAGGTCGGCTCTCCTGTATCGAAGAAGCAGAAGAAGGCATCGTCACCGACGGTATCTTCGGACTCAGCATCTGCAGAGGTAAGAATGTCCTGCATGGTCTGGTTTAAGTTCAGCTTCTCATGTAATCAATACTTCCCCCTTTGTAGGAGCCGCTAAAAAGTAGGTCCCGCACTCCAAAATCTGGTAGAAGCAGGCCAAAGGAGATGGCGGGCTCGTCTGAAGTGCGTATTCTGCCGACTATGATGTCTCCCATGGAGGAAAACCCCGAGGATGTTGTGGTAGAGATTCCAGCATCCCCGGATTATGTCAGAAGGGAAGCTGAGGATGCAGCAGCTTTCGAGAAGATGAAGGCCGCAGTGTGGGTCTTGGACGCCGAGGGTCCAACAGACACGAGGCTTCCTGGTGATGAAGTGGAGTGGAGTTCGTCATCTTCGGATGACGTCGCTCCAGAGTTGCAAGAGCCTGTTGCGGGGGCAACAGGTATGGTTGGAACAGAGGAGAGGGTTGATTCCCCTCCTTGTCATGATGAGGGTGGGTCGGCTGTAACACTGCCGAGCCCTACCCCAGCCTCAGTCGCGGAGGTTGAGGTGGCTACCGATCAGGAGGTAGCGACAGATCCTGTCCCTGTAGAGGGATTTGGTGAAGAGATTCGTCTGTCGTCCCCGACTCCTGAGGCGGGTCAGGAGACAAGTGTTGATCTCTCTATTCTGCCAGGGGAGGTACTGGCTGCTGATAGGACGTTGGGGGCTGAAGAGGTGGCCACTGATGTCGGTGGTTCTTCCGAGCTTGGGAAGGACAAGGGTGTGGAACCCTCTGTGGCTCCTTCCACTTGGGGTACCATCTCGACGCCTGTCCCGACTTCTTCTGTTTCTTTGGCTCCTCAGGCTGGCATTCCAGCCCCTGTTGATGAAGAGCCTAACGATGTCGAGGTTCCAGTCTCGCAGGTTGAAGTCGGCGGATCTTCCTCCGGTCCGCCAACTACAACAGCTCCTCCGACTCTTGCTATGACGCCACAGGTACTGGCGGATGCAGATGAATATATGAAATTCATCGTTGAGAGAGTATATAAAATATTGCAGAGGGGTGTGTCTGCGGTGATGAACGCCAATAGGAGCTTTGCAATGGCAAGAACTCTGGCGATGCCTTATATCGACCTAATCCATCTTCACCAAGGCCATGATCATATGGCCGAGATCCTGGAGGCTTCGGTGGTTGAGCTGGACCAGCGGCTCTCAGAATTTTAGCGCATCCGACAAAATGACCTCTCCGTCTTGATAGATGCGGAGAAGGGGAAGCTGATCGCCGAGATTGAGTCTTCCTACCAGGCCACCGTGAGTGTCTGGAAGCACGAGGTGGCTGAGACTGAAGCTACAGTGGAGCGGTTGTTTCAGTCTACGCAGGAGGCAGTGAAGGTGCGAGCTGCGTTGGACGCTAATATCGCGGATATTGATGCCCAGATCCGCCGCCTTGAGGATCAGCGAGCCCGACTTTTATTAGATGCCGAACGTGCTCAGGCTGAACACGTGACATTCAAGGAGGAGGAAGCAACCTTCACCCACCGAGCTCTTGCCCTAGCTCAGCAGCTGTAGCACCTAGATGAGAAGCATGAGAAGGACACCTCTCTTGAGGCCATAGAGGCGATGCGTCAAGAAGCTGAACGCCGGGTCTTGGCGACTGTGGAGACTCGTATGGCAGACTTGAGGCGTCATATTGAAGAGCTTTCGGCCAACCCTGGGGATGCTTAGGGGTCGTAGTCTCTTATTTTTGTGTTTTTTGCAACTCTTGCTGGGGATATTGTAATCCTTTACTCTCTTTTTAGAAATAAAGAAGTACACCCTTTTCTGTGATGTGTTCATTTTTGCTTGTCATGAACTTGATGACTTGTGTGGACCTATTATCTTTTACGCACCTTAGTTTTTAGGTACAGATAATAAGTTTGAAAGAACCACCATGTTTGCTCAGAGGTAATGTGGACGTGGCAAATAAGGGGTTCAGACGATAGAATCTTCCTACTCAGAGGTGTTATGGACGTGGTAGAAATGACTCTGGGGGATACGCGGAACTACTCAGAGATAATGTGGACGTGGAAGTTCTGCGATCAATGTACGGCAACACGGGGGTTGTCTGTACGGGATGTTTACTCAGAGGTAATGTGGACGTGGTAAACATGCGGGATAGCGTAGTCTTATGGGATGTAAGGTTCCGCTTTGTAGGGCGCAGGGGAACAACTCAGAGGTGATGTGGACGTGGTTGTTCTTCTACTGGAGGATGCCACGGAATAGCTGGGTTCCGGAAGCGCATGAGTTTGTGGAAAGGGATTGTATGTGAGCCTTGATGATTAGGTCCATAAATCCCCTTATGGAAGCACATGTCTGAAAGATGTCAAGAGTAGTACTTCTTCAGGAACTTGCCATTGATGGGCATCATAAACAAGTCCCATTGGGTTTGGCGAGGCGGTAAGCACCGTTTGAGTATACCGTCTCTATGATGAAAGGTCCTTCCCACTTGGGCTCGAACTTTCCTGGTGTCTTGTGGTTAACACCATCGGCCTCCTGACTACCAGAACCAGGTCGCCCACTTGGAAAGTCCTATGTTTGACTTTCTTGTTGAAAGCCTGTGATATACGGGCTTGGTAGAGTTCGATGCGTTGTTGAGCTAGGAGACGCTTCTCGTCAAGTGCCTCCAATTCCTGCAGAAGACGACGTTGATTGTCCTATTCTGTGAGTTTGTTTGTGATTGCTACACGGAGTGAGGGTATCTGGATCTCGAGAGGCAGTACCGCTTCACTTTCGTAGACCAGGGAGAATGGTGTGTTGCTTGTTGGGGTTCGTACCGTTGTGCGATAGGCCCAAAGGCATTCGCCAAGCTTTTCATCCCAGTCGCGTTTATTGGATGATACGACCTTTTTGAGTAGCCTGACGATAGTCTTGTTGAATGCCTCGGCCAATCCGTTTGCTGCCGGATTGTAGGCGGTTGAGGCCACGTTTTGGATACGATTCTTGTCACAGAACCTGCTGAAAATGTGGCTGATGAACTGAGGACTATTGTCATGGATGATCCGCCGGGGTACTCCGAAGCGGTAGATGACATGGTGTTTGATGAAGCTGATTACCCTGGAGCTCTTCACTTCTGCCAGTGGGACAGCTTCTGTCCATTTAGAGAAGTAATCAGTAATGGCCAGGATGAAGCGATGTCCCCTCGATGAAGGAGGGGTGATTGGCCCTACAATGTCCATGCCCCAGGCTTCAAAGGGCCAGGAGGCGACTGTAGGATGTAGAGGTTCTGACGGTGTGTGAATGAAGTCTGCGTGAAGCTGGCACGCATGTCACTTCTTAGCGTAGTCGACGGCGTCAGCGGCCATGGTTGGCCAGTAGTAGCCCATGCGTCGCAGTCGGTCCTGCAGCTTAGGCCCAGGTTGATGAGCCCCGCAAGTGCCGTCATGAGCTTCTCGAAGGGCTTCGGCTGCTTCTTTGTTGGACAAACATCGAAGGAGAAGTCCATCGTAGGAGCGTCGGTACAGCATTTTAGTGGCTGTATCGTAGTAGAATCGAAGAGAGCGTCTCCTGACTGAGACGGCTTCTTTCGGGTCTTCTGGGAGAATTTCGTAGACAGCGAAGTCGATGAACGGGAACCTCCAGTCTCGGACATTAACACCAGTATTTGTCGGCATGGCATGGGCTATGTGTAAGCATAGGTTATTTTTAGGACAGACCAAGTCTCTTCCGACTACCGTGACATAGTGTTGAGTCCCGAGGGGTGCTGCCAATGAGGTCGCGAGGCCAGCCAAAGCATCGGCCTCCAAGTTTTGTAGACGGGGTACATGTTCGATGAAGAACCCAGTGAAGGTTGAAATGATGTTCAATGCAACTTCATGGTAAAGGATCAGATATTCATGACGAACTTCGTATTGCCCTCTTATCTGGTTTACGACGAGTTTGGAATCGCCGTAGGCCTCCAGATGATCCACCCCCAGCTGTTGTGCCAGCTGGAGTCCCATAATGAGCGCATTGTACTCGGCAAGATTGTTGGAGCAAGGCTTCGAGAGGGAGTAAGCACGCTGGATGACCAGCTGATCGGAGGAGACTAAGACTACCCCCACTCCTGCGATGATTTGGCTTTTGGGGCATGTTCTTGAAGCGCCATCGAAAAACATCCGCCAGACGAAGTTTTTTCGGTGACGTTGGATTCTTGGACCTCATCCGGGATGTCTTCATAGAGTCTTGAAGATTCTGGGATGGGGTGTACAGCTAAAAAGTCGGCGAGGGCCTGACCCTTAACAGATTTTTGTGGCACAAACACCATGTTATACGGTGTTAGCAGGATTCCCCATGTAGCTAGCCGGGAGTTCAATGATCCTGGCTTTGTCATGAGGACTCTGAGTGGATTGACCCGGGAGATGACATGTATTGTCTGGCCCGAGACATAATAACGAGTCTTCTGGATAGCGAACACCAAAGCCAAGCACTCCTTCTCTACGGGGTTGTACCGGTGTTCGGCCCCGATGAGCGTTCGACTGAGGTAGTAGATTGCTTGCTCATAGCCTGAATCGATGTTCTGAGCTAGCAGAGCACCGGGGGAATGATCCATGGCACGGACATAAAGGAGAAATAGTTTGCCGGCGACGGGTGCCACCAGGACTGGTGGGTGCGTCAAGTAGGCTTTGATGTCGTCGAAAGCCTTTTGGCATTCCTCTGTCCAGATGTAAGAGACTCCCTTCCTCATGAGCTGAGTAAAGGGTTGACATTTGCCGGAAAGATTTGCTATGAACCTTCGGATGTATGCCAGACGTCCCTGTAGGCCCCGAAGTTCTCGAAGGTTCTTCGGAGGGTCCATGTTGAGGATGGCTTTAGTCTTCTCGGGATCAACATGAATGCCTTTTGCCGTGATAACGAAGCCCAAGAACTTTCCGCTAGAAACCCCTAGGAAGGATTTAGCGGGGTTCATCTTGAGTTGGTGCGCCCGCATGAGATCGAAGACTGTTTTGAGGTCTTGCAGGTGATATCTTTTGAGACGGCTCTTGACTGCGATGTCGTCAACATAGCATTCGACTGTCTTGCGAAGATGTTGACGGAAAATGGTGCTCATAGCTCGTTGGTATATCGTACCGACGTTCTTCAAGCCGAAGGGCATCACTGTGTAGCAGAAAACACCCTTCGGAGTCCTGAATGACGTGTGTTTTGCGTCATCGGGGAACATCTTGATTTGATTGTAGCCTGAATATCCGTCCATGAAAGACATGTGTTCAAAGCCATATGTGTTGTCGATCATCACATTGGTAATTGGAAGCGGGAATTCGTCCTTCGGACAAGCCGAGTTGAGATCCCTGAAGTCGATACAGACTCGTATCTTCCCATTCTTCTTGGTGACTGTTTGCCATTGATTGTAAAAGAACAGAACAATTATCGGAGGACTGAACTTAGACTCACAATACAAACTCGCTCGTACAAAGAAAGCCTAGGGACGAAAACCTAGGTACAGCAGACTAAGTACGATTGTTTATTTTTGATTCTGGAGGGTGACGATAGAGGCTCGGGAAAGCGACGGCCGCTCTGCCTTACTCCTTGGACGATCAGTATAGTCTTGGCTCGGGGAAGATCTGCTCGACGTTGATGAAGAAATGCTCTTCTTGCTCTCCTCGGATTGCTCTCCTGGCTTCTCTCTCTCTCTGTGATTATCAAGAAGAAAGGGGGAGCTCTCTCTGTGTAGATCTCTCTCTTCTTATTTCTTTTGGTGCCGACCTCTCTCTCTCTTCTCCTTCTTTTTTTCAAGGGAATGATGCTGGCTATTTATAAGAGTGGGGGGTGATCATTAGGGTTTGCTAATGATTATCTGTTTGGAATGTCGGCGCTCCTTCATTCTATCTGAACCCTTGATCCTGATTATAGTGAATCTCGGCCATTAATGCGGATAGCATCGTATCTCATGAGCAATTAATGCTAGCTGCTTTAAATCCTCGTGATTGATTATGCTAATGTCTGATTGCTCGCCACGTGTCCCATTAGCTTGATGATAAATGATATGCCCTGATCTCAGTAATTATGACGATGATGTCAAATATATTTGTTGAGATTTGGTTAAATCTCTTATTGATCCCATGCCACGTGTCTTAATTGTGAGTCCTGTCAGAGCCGCATAGGATTGCCTATCCTCGAACCGCAGAGAGATACTTTTCCTGAGCCGCATGAGACAATGCCTCATCGAGCCGCAGGGGACGAACCTTCCGTGAGCCGCATATGCATAGTCTTTGCGAGCCGCATGAGCTAGCATTGTATTGAGTCGTAGGGATTGAGCTCTCGGTGGGCCGCATATGGCTGATTTCTGCTAACCATATAGAGTGACTTCTTCATGAGCCGCATGGAGCTGTTTTCCATTTAAGCCGCATGAGAGTTGCCACGTGGCAACCTAGGATTTCTGACGGTTCGGGTCAGAGATCTTCTTCCTTTCTCGAAAAGTCTGTCATTATGGCAGAGCCATTATGACACTTTATGTCAGAGCAGTCACAGTCGCCAAGTCGTGTCAGAGCATTAAATGAGGCCACCCCCAAACGACCAGCTGTAGGGAAGGATCACACATGGCATCCATCGAGCCGCATATGTCTTGCTGAACCGCATACGCTCCCGAGCCGCATGCGATTGAGAGTCTTCTTTGAACCGCATAGGGCCGCTCCTGTGTGAGCCGCATAAGCTTCTTACTCCGAGCCGCATGGATCATTATTCTAATATTTTCTATGCTTCTACAGGACCCCCTTCAAAGTTTTCAATTTGTAAAAATTGGAATACTTTGAACAAGAAGCATGGCCCCGTTCATGCCGCATAGGATTTTTCTGTCTGCCTGAGCTTCCTAGCCGCATAAGTGCCTTAGCCGCATAAATTCATCTGGCCGCATAAACTGGTTGCCACGTGTCCTGAACACGTGTGCAAATCCTCATTAAGTGCCTTTGATTTGATTTAATGCCGCCTTTTGGGGGAGGATCCCAAGAGTCGGTTCTGCCTTGACCGAAGCGTTTTGCCTTTATTATTTGGGGGCGGCGCGTAATCCGAGGCATACTCTGAGACGTCTGTTCGTTTCGTGGGTCTCTTTTGCCTATAAATAGGAGTCTTTAAGCCTCTTAGGATTTTTCTTTACCTTCTCTCTTTGCTCTGAATCTCTATTTGCTGTCTTTGCTCTTCGTCTTTTAGCAACCGACAATGGCTCCCAAGAAAGCTGCAGCATCGAAGGCCGCTAAGGGTAAGACAGTTGCTTCTACGGCGACTGCGGCGGCGAACGTGGTCGCCCCTCCGCCGGTCATTGCGCTCTCCATCCATCCCGATGTCCACCCGTCTATCGCTGGTAAGAGATCGTCTGAAAACCCTAACTGTCGCCATGGCTCTGCTGCATGCTTTATGCACAAGCCACGTATACGGGGCTTTATCGATGGGACTGCATGAGCCCTTCGTCTTATGGGGCCGCATGAACTTGTTTATACCCGATCTGAGTTTGCATACGTGTTTTTGATTTGGGCCGCATAAGCGTTGTTCACTTTTTTTTGAACCGCAGAAATTCGTCTGCTCACGTCAGCTCGCATGAATCTGACTCTGTAGGCGTGCTTAACTTGAACCGCATGGATCTATAAGTTTATCTGGACTTGAGTTGTATGAACTCGGCCAACTCGGAGCTGCATGAGGCTATGATGCGCTGAACCGCATATACGTATCTAATGCTGAGCCGCATGAAGCTGTAACGAGCCGAGCCGCATAGGCTCAGATGACCTTTCCGATGTTTCTATTTTTTTTTTTTTTGACTACCTTCTAACCTCGTTTCTTTCGTATTTTTCCAGTGAACTTGCCCGTAAATCCTGCTGGGGAGCTTATAGTGGGTTCGAATCAATTCGCCATGGGCGTGCGTCTCGACGACTTAATTAGGCATGTATCGAATCAATTTCCTACTGATGAGCCTTTGGAGAGGTTGAAGGCTATTGAGAATCTAACCCTTCATTATCTCCGTTCCATGATGAATACTGGGAAGCTGGATGAAAAATACCTGAAGCCTTTGTTCCTTTTTGGTGATGCTTTAACCATCAAGAATCCTCGGGTCTTAGAGATTTTTGAGAACTGGGATTTTTCTTTGGATGGGGTGGCAATCCATATTCCTCTCATGGAACGTCATTATCCTTTGTCATGGTTCAATATGGTGTTGCTGGACCGGAAGATGGTGTGCAACCTAACTCCCACTCAATCAGGGATGTTGATGGGCAACATCCATTATAATCCGAATATGAAGTCGACGTATGCAGGTAAGGATTCCGTCCTCCGGTATATGATGGGTCTAGTCCCGGGCTCTTTTATGAATGTATACGGTCCCAATTTCACACTTACTCAAGCTGATACTTTCCTGAATCGGCTTGTTCGTAAGAAGTCTTATCCTGTTGGTAGGCTGGCACTGCCGAACTGGATAAACCCCACCTCTACGTGGGCCCAGTTGACTGCTTGGGTTCTACAGACTTATGGAGCATTCTTGCGGGAGGTGGGGCTTTACCATGCCATTCGGGGCACTTGTCACGGGCTTCCCCTTAATAAACCACTGTTCGTAGCGCTCTTGGAGATGTACAGCCAGCGAACGGGGACATTCTTTACACCAGTAGGGGAACTGGGGCTTGCTCTTCACGAGATGTATACTGTCTCTAAACTTCCATGGGGGAATGAGCCTTTCGAGGTGTATACCCCGTCAAATGAGGAGTTCGAGGCCTTGGACAGGCAACTCCCAGGTTTTGTTGCGGTGTATCGGGAGTTATTGTGCCACCATAGTGCTTGTCATCAAATGGCTATAAAAATGGCGGATAGCTCTGAGGGGGCCGCTCCCCATACCACATCCTGGATTAATTATCTCTTCAGGGTTGATCCTTCTGGTGAAGTTACTCCCCGAGCCCCTCGAACGCATACAGAGGTAAGGGATCTGATGTCCAATGTCAAAAAGTCGCGATCCAAGAGTGATATATTCGGGAGTCAAGCTGACTCTCTTAGTTATTTTCACTACGGGACCATACAAGTGTCGGAGAAGGCGCTTCTGGCTGGATTTCTGATATATGGCTACGGAACTGCGTAGTCTCAGGCGGAGTAGGCTCTATCGAGAGGATTGGTCGTCATTTCATCCTCCCTGCCGTTAAGCTAGTATTCGAAGTTAGGCTGGCCCTCCTTCCTGCTATGGTATGCAGCATACATCATGGTCTGCGGACATTCTCGTGCAAGGTTATTGCTCGCAGGAAGACTTTGGATTTTGAGCGCGTAGAACTGCCCTTTCACTACCTAATGGGGTGGTTGGCGATGCACTATAAGTCTTTGCTAGGACCTGGGGTAGCGGAAGATGCTACGGCCGAGGACGCTTTCCTCTTCAAATGCCATCACCGGTCTTGGGAATACAACACTATGCCAGCTTGTCGGAGGGCGTTGGCGAGAGTGGATGGGTGTGATCTCTTTGTGTCTGTTCCTCCTTTTTCTGATGAGGAAGTGAGGAAGATACACCTTGATGGTACTGGACCTTCTTATTTTCTGTCTCCGGATATGCTTGCTTGGTTGCGCAATATCCGCCCCGCGCATCTGGTTTATCGCAACCGGGATAATGTGTACTTGGAGCCTTACCTACCCAGTAGGTTTTCCTGTCAATTTGGTTATAGCCAGTTGTTCCTTGATTGTCCCAACCCTTGTTTGGGTTTTGAAGGTAGCGTTCTTGACGGCGTCCGAGCGTGGAATTATTACGACGCTTATCATACTCGGGCCAGCTTCTCGGTTCCCGATGCCAAGGCACCGAGGGAAATTTTGTACGTGGCCGCTTTGTATCACGTTATGGCGAACAAGCCTCTTGTTAACTTCAATCCGAGTACCAGCTTCATCGTAGGTACTGGTTTAGAGGAGAAGCCTAAGGGGGCTAAGGCTAGAAAGCAACTGGCGCTCCAGATTCCTCTCCCTGAATCAGAACCTTCCGAGTCGGCTGAGGAGGAGGATGATAGCGAAGACTTTCTTTCTGGTGGGGATGAAGAAGTGGCAGATCAACCGCTTCCCCCCTTGATGAACCGGCGGAAGATCCGCCGCTTACTACACACGAGGGAGCAGTGAGAGAAGAACACCCTTCAGCTGTATCTGGTCCCTCGCGTAAACGGGTCAGATACGGATCTCCTGACAGTAGAGCGACCTTTTCCGTGAAGAGAGCTGCTGTTAGGTCTCATGGGACACCTATCACCGAGAAGGGTGAAGGTGCAGACGATGTTCCGGAGGTAAGTCCAAGTCGGAGTTCTATCTTTGTTGTACCTTTCTTTCCTCTCGGGGATTTGACTCGATCATTTTTCTTTGTAGGCGTCTGACGAACCAGGCTCTCCTGAACCATCTGCTGCTTCAGTAGTTGATCCGGCCCTTGTCGCTTTGATTAGCGACATGTGTGCCGCGGTCCTTTCTGCGGGGGCTCTCTCAGCGGCGGCTAAGGACTCCCAAGCTGCTGAGGCCCAAGCCCGGGGTGACGAAAGTTTCCTTGGGCCCGTCTCCGAGATTTCTGAACTTCAGCGAGATGACGCCATCCTCAGTGCATCCCCTCCCGAGGATGCAAGGGCGGATGAGTCTTTTATTCCTGACTCGGAGGCTGTTGGTGAAGAGGTTGTGATGGCTGTAGGCGAACCTCAGCCTCCACATTCCTCCACTGGTAAGCTGAGCCACATATTGACCACCGAGGGGGCTTATTTGCTCTATCAACATATCCTTCGGGTCAAGTCGATTTATGGTTGCCTTGGCCCTGCAGGTCCTGACCCTTTACCTCCCGCCGCGGATGTCTTCGGGGAAGGCCCGGTCTGCCGTGATCTGGACGAAAGGAGCATTTTCTCTCCTTCGTCATCGCATGTTGAAGGACATCCTGCCAGCTCTGGGCAGATGGGGATGGAGTTGGTGCTGGCCCCGGCCTCGTCTTCGGCTGCTTATACGGCTCCGGAGATCGACTTCTCGACTCTGCCGAGCATCCAAATTCTGCGGGCCGCTGAAGAGGAATTGGCCGATGCTCAAGCGTCTTTCCGTGCAGAGTTGGTTTCTCTTGTAGCGGGAGCGGCAGATTCTGTCGCGTCTTCTTCCGCGCTGCCAGCCACACTCCCGTTGACACCGGCTTCTTCGGAGGCTCTGAACGAGGTGACGCAGGATGTGGTTGACAGTTTCTATCGCCACTTAGGGAGGGGTGTAAACGCTGCCGTGGAACGGGGGATCCCTTTTTCTCTGTCTCTGCGGGGCGCTCGGGGTCAAATCGACACTCTGAAGGGTCTTCCTGGCGGGGTGGGGTTAGCCGCGTTCCTGGAGCCTAAGCTGACAGAGGCCGACCAGCTTGTGACCCAACTGCTGGCAGTACGGCAGGCTGGTTTGCCTGTTGCGATCGAACGAGAGCGGGGCTTCCTGGTTGCTGCTCGGGACAGGATCAAGCTCGCTCGAGAAACTGTCGGGCCGGCTGTGCAGGGGGATCTTGACAAGTTCTCCGTCTCCTATGACCGACTGGGTCGTCGGAGTCAGGCTTGAAGGGCCCGGGAAGAATCTGCCTCTCGTGGAATAGCTGACACGAAGGAGCGGATTCTCGCACTCCAGAAGGAGTTGGCCTTCTTAGAGTCAGAGCGGGAGGCTGCTCATGCAGAACAGGAGTCGATTGCTCGGGAGGCCGAGAGGGTTTCCTGATCTTCTGTCAACCTGGAGCGGGCCTTCAAGAAGTTTGAGGACAACTGGCAAGCCCATGCTCATCTGGAGGATGCGGCGGTGCTGAACCAGGCGTCGGAGCGTCGAGCCAAACAGAGGCTTGAGCGGTCGGTTGCCTTGTTAAAGGACCGTCTCATGGCGTTATGTGCTCCAAAGCAGTGATCCGTCCTCTGTCTTCTCTTTTTTTTCTCTTTTAATTTTTGTAAGGGATGTGATCCCCGCTGATGTAGCCCTTTGATTTTTGAATAAATGAGCATGTTTCAACTCATCTTTTTTTTCTTGTACTTGCGGTGTTTATGGAACCGGATTTACTGGGGGATTATTTGTGGACCTGTTACCCTAGGCGTACCTTGGTTCTAGGTACAGATAACAAGTTTGATTAGGATGTCCGGGACAGCCACGGCAAAATGGTCATGGATGTTCTCGGTACTGGGGAAAGGAATGCCGTAGAGCAGTTGGGCTCCCGGGGCATGGTAAGATGGTGGATTTATGCTAAGAAGCTTAGCAAGGGATATTTGTGGGCCTATTATCCTTGGCGTACCCTGGTTCAGGATACGGATAATGGGATGAAAGGAAACCAATCACATTTGCTCAGAGGTTATGATGACATGGCAAACATGAAGGTTTTATCGTGAAATCTTCCTGCTCAGCGGTAATGAGAACATGGCAGGAGAGACTTTACGGAAGCTATTTGTGGTCAACAGAGGACATTTGTGGTCAACAGAGGACATTTGTGGTCAACAGGGGACATTTGTGGACCTATTATCCTTGTCGTACTCCGGTTGTGGGTACAGATAATAGGTTAAAAGGGGATCGACATACTTGCTCAGAGGTAATGTGGACATGGCAAATATGACGATTTCTTCGACGGAGCCTTCCCACTCAGAGGTAGTGAGGATATGGCAGGAGTGGGCTCAATGAAGATTGGGTACATAGAACGACTCAGAGGTAGGAGAACGTGGAAGTTCTTTGCGAGGGGGCGGTTTGTTTTTGGTGGAAGTGAAGACGACTCAGAGGTAATGAGGACATGGTCGTTTCGGAAATTGGTGGATCGACTACCCTTTTTGTGCACTGGGAGTACGGGTAGTGAATCCTGAGGGAGGATCTCTGCCAGGAAGAAAGTTCAGAGGTATAATCATACTTGACTTACTATCTGAAAGAGTGACCGAAATATAAGTTCAGAGGTACCAGCTGGTACATAACTTGGTAATTTGGACTATTGAGGGAGTGAGAGTACAGCGGCACCAGCGGGTGCATGACTCGATAATCTGAAATAGGGTGGATGAGAGTTAAGTGGTACTAAAGGAGTACATAACTCGATAATCTGGAGAATGATGTTCAAACATAGTATTTCTTCAGGAACTTGCCGTTGACGGGCAACATGAGCAAATCTTCGTTCGGCTTAGCGAGGCGGTAGGCGCCAGAACACGGTCTCGATGACAAATGGACCTTCCCATTTTGGCTGGAACTTACCGGTGGTCTTGTGAGTCATGACCATCGGTCTCCGGACTGCCAGAACAAGATCACCCACTTGGAATGTTCTGATTTTAACTTTTTTGTTGAAGGCTCTTGAGATGCGTGCTTGGTATAGCTCGATCCTTTGCTGAGCTAGGAGGCACTTTTCATCTAAAGCCTCCAACTCTTGTAGTCGTCGTCGGTAGTTATCATCCGTCGTCAATTGATAAATGAGGGCGACGCGGAGTGAGGGGATCTGAGTCTCCAAAGGGAGGACTGCCTCGCTCCCGTACACCAGAGAGAATGGTGTATTCCCGGTGGCTGTTCGAACCGTGGTGCGATAAGCCCATAAGCACTTGCCGAGCTTCTCGTTCCAGTCGCGTTTGTTGGAGGAGACGAATTTCTTGAGGAGTTTGATGATTGTTTTGTTGAATGCCTCTGCCAACCCGTTTGCTGCCGGGTTGTATGGTGTCGAAGCGACATTCTGAATGCGGTGCTTATCGCAGAATCGGTAGAATGTATGGCTTATAAACTGTGGACCATTATCATGGATGATTCTTCGTGGTAGTTCGAAGCGGTAGATAACGTGATGCTTAAGGAAGCTGATCACGTTTGAAGTTTTAACTTCTGCGAGTGGGACAGCCTCCGCCTATTTGGAGAAATAATCAGTGATCGCAAGTATGAAGCGGTGTCCTCGGAAGGAAGGTGGGGTGATTGAACCAATGATATCCATTCCCCATGCTTCGAATGGCCAGGATGCCACCGTTGGATGTAGAAACTCGGATGGTTGATGAATGAAATCTGCGTGGACTTGGCAGGCCTTGCATTTTCTGGCATAATCTATCACATCTGCCACCATTGTAGGCCAGTAGTAGCCCATCCGGCGAAGGCGGTCCTGTAGCTTAGGGCCGGGTTGATGGGCCCCACAGACACCGTCGTGAGCTTCTCGTACAGCTTCTGTAGCTTCCGCGTTCGACAAGCACCGGAGCAATAATTCGTCGTAGGAGCGGCGATACAACATTTTCGTCTCTGTATCGTAGAAGAATCTGAGAGAGCGCCGTCTGATAGAGGTAGCTTCCTTTGGATTCTCTGGAAGGATGTCGTATACGACGAAGTCGATGAACGGCTGTCTCCAGTCCGGTGTGTCGTCGACCGTCTGGGCGGAATAACTTGCCATGGCTTGAACGTTGTTCTTGGGACAGACCAGTTCGTGGCCTATTACGTCAACCGAATGATGAGCTTGGTTCGGCACTGCTAAGGAAGCGGCAAGGCCTGCTAGGGCATCGGCTTCGATATTTTGGAGTCTGGGGACGTGTTCGATGAAGAATCCTTCGAATGATGAGATAATGTTGATCGCAATTTGATGGTAGGAGATCATGTCTTCATGGCGAACCTCGTACGAGCCCCTGATCTGATTGACGATTAGTTGGGAGTCGCCGTATGCTTCAAGGTATTCTATCCCCAGTTCTTTTGCAAGTTGGAGGCCAATGACCAGAGCGTTATATTCGGCCACATTGTTGGAGCAGGGTTCCATGAGGGAGTAGGCACGATTGATCACCAGCCCAGTAGGAGAAATTAATACCACTCCGACCCCGACGACGATGTTTCCCTTGGGTCCGGTCCTTGAGGCGCCATCGAAGAACATTCGCCATATGTTATCGTGGATGGCTGTATTCGAATCGGCGACCTCGTCTGGGATCTCTTCATAGATTCTGGATGACTCCGATCCTGGGTGGGCTGCCAAAAAGTCTGCTAGGGCTTGACCCTTAACAGCCTTTTGCGGGACGAAAATTATATGATAGGGGGACAGCAATATTGTCCATGTGGCGAGGCGAGAGCTGAGGGCCCCTGGTTTAGTCATGAGGACTCTGAGGGGGTTGACTCGCGAGATCACATGTATGGTTTGTCCTGTGACATAGTGCCGCGCCTTTTGAATAGCGAATACCAGGGCGAGACACTCCTTCTCTACGGCGGTGTATCGATGTTCTGGCCCGATCATCATTCGGCTGAGATAATATATGGCCTGCTCGTGGCCTGTATCATTATTTTGTGCTAGCAGGGCACCAAGGGAGTGTTCCATCGCTCGTACGTAGAGCAGGAATGGTTTTCCGGGGACCGGGGCCACCAGGACTGGGGGATTCGACAAATATTCTTTAATATCGTCGAAAGCACGCTGGCATTCCTCGTCCCATACGAATGAGACTCCCTTCTTCATGAGGTGTGTGAACGGTCGGCATCGCCCGGAGAGGATGGAAATGAACCTCCTGATGTAAGCTAGCCTCCCTTGGAGGCCTCTGAGTTCGCAGAGATTTTTCGGGGGACCCATCTCCATGATTGCCTTCGTCTTCTCAGGGTCTACATGGATGCCCCGTGCCGTGATGATGAAGCCTAAGAATTTATCGCTGGATACGCCCAAAAATGATTTCGTAGGGTTCATCTTCAGGTTGTGGGCTCTCATCAGGTTGAATACCGTTCTCAGGTCTTGCAGATGATCTTCCTTATGGCGACTCTTGACGGCGATGTCGTCGACATAGCATTCTACTGTTTTGCATAAATGTTCTCGGAAAATGATACTCATGGCCTGCTGATATGTAGCGCCAGCATTCTTTAGACTGAATGGCATGACTGTGTAGCAGTATGTACCAATCGGCGTTCGGAATGATGTGTGCTTTTCGTCGTCGGGAGACATCTTGATTTGATTGTACCCCGAGAATCCATCCATGAATGACATACGTTCAAAGCCGTATGTGTTGTCGATCATGATGTCTGTGATGGGGAGGGAAAATTCGTCCTTCGGACATGCCTCATTCAGATTACGGAAGTCGATACAGATTCGGATCTTCCCATTTTTCTTAAGGACCGGCACTATGTTGGCGACCCAGTCAGGATGTTGCTCTTCACGAATGAAGCCGCTGGCTATTAGCTTGTTGACTTCGGCTTCAATTGCGTCCATGACGCCTGGGCGGAAGCGTCGTTGTTGCTGTTTGACTGGCTTTGCATCTGGCCGTATGTTGAGTTTGTGAAGAGCGATATCGGGGTCTAGCCCCGGCATGTCCTCGTAACTCCACGCGAACACGTCGATATATTCTCTGACGAGTTTCAGCAGCGATTCTCGTTCTTCGTTTGTCAGGCTTTTACTGATAAAGATCGGTTTTGGAGAAGATTCGCTGCCGAGATCCACTTGTATGACCTCATCTTCAGTAGGAGGTTCTCTCAGTTCGAACCGTTTTTCCCATTGCACGTCTAATTGTTGGGCCCATGGTTCTAGCTCAAGGATTTCGGGGATGTCTTCGTCTTCCTCGTAAGCGTCAGCGAACGCCATGTTGACTGACATGATTTGTCTGAACACATCTCCGATGCTGGTATCTGAGTCGGAAGTCGGTGATCCGGTTGAATGTGACTGCCAGTCGCATTCTTCATCTGAGCTTTCAGGGGTCGTAGTAGGCGTTACATACCCTAAACCGCATCGGGTTTTGTTATAGTAGTTCCGTGGTTTGCCCGCCGGGGCTGGCGTCTTCAAAGGTAATCGTCGTCCAGTGCCGTAGTTCAGTCCTGGCGTTGTCTCTAGATCATACCCCTGTTTCTGCATGAGATATTTGGATTGAGGGCTATAGAGATACAGAGGCAGTCTTCCGGCATCTGACCCGAAGTCGACTTCTTCCATAGCGGGGGGATGTGGGTTGTTCGTCCGGCCGAAGATGATCGGGTGGTCCCCTCCCTCGACTATTCGGTAAGTGTCTTCTACTGGAGTAAGTCGGATGGTAGTGTACACGTTTGTCACCTATGTTTGTAGGTGAGTGCCTATACCGTGTTCCATAGTGTATATTGTACATAGCTTATTGAGCTCGGTGTAGTTCAAAGATAACCCTTTATTGATGAAGTAAGGTATCTTTTCTAGAGGGATTACATCATCTGTGGAGGGGGTATCGGAGTGGGCAGCCACATACTTGGCCAATTCTGGTTCTTCTTTGGCCACCCCCTGTATAAATGAAGACTGGGAGGACGACCTAGTCAGCTTGATCTTCAGAGGCTCAACTGGCGGAGCAGATCGTGGAGTTGTTGGTAAACTAGCAACCCCCAGTTTGGTACTTGATGTGAGGCGAGGGGTGGCTGGTTCGCTAGAAGTGTCAGACCTCGCATCGGGGTGAAGAACCTTCTTGGGAAGGCGTATTGTGAGCGGTCTGTCGGAGGGACTGGGCTTCTCCGTTTGGAGCTGACCGACTCTCGGTAGTCTGATGGTAAGTGGCCCTGTTATGGGTCTCGGCGCTTGGCCGGACTTTGGCAGCCAGATTCTCATCTGTTCTTCTTGTGCGGAGAGACTGATTGCGTCCTTACGCAGAGTGGCCGTAAGGGGTACGGAATTGCCCGGTTTGTGGGCCTGAAGGTGGATCGTTAGAGGTTCTTCTGATCCTGTAGCTGTCTTGTTGTGAGCTTGCACATCTTCTTCGACCAGATGCTTCTTTGATTTTTCGTACAGACAGGAGTCTGAGTAATAAGATTCGACCCCCTTGAAGGGATCAATATCGGCAAACTCTGTCCTCACGAAGCCGTGCTTATCGACATATTTGAAGCACTGGTGTAGCGTGGAAGGCACGATCATGTAATCGTGTATCCAAGGCCGCCCCAGAAGGATATTGTAAGAAGTGTCGGCATCTATGACATAACAGGTGACTTCTGATTGGAGATCGCCGATCTGACACTTCAAACGGATCTTCCCTATTGGGTAGCTCCTGCCCGAATTGAAACCGCTAATGGCGGTGCTTGTAGGTGTCAGGCGATGCATCGGGATGCGAAGATGATGTAGCAGACCCTTCGGAATGATGCTTATAGAGGACCCAGGATCAATGTGCATTCGGTCCACCTTTACGTCGCCGATGTATCCAGTGTAGTATAGCGGGCGATCATGCAGGTTAGTTTTGATGAGCATATCTTGCGGAGAGAAGACGATGTTGGGCATTGCTCCCGTACACGTACTGTCTTGGAGCTCTGCAGGTTGGTTATCTCCCGTGAGGTTGACCTGAGCCAAGTATGCGTCGGCATTTTGGAGCGCCTCACTTAAAGCCGTGCGGACATCCTTTGAGAGCCTGAGGAGTTCATATAAGGACAATTTGGCCGGGGTATTAGCTAATTGCGCTAAGATGTCGAAGTTGTAGGGCCTCTCCAGCCCCTGAGGTGTCTCCTTCCGGAGGGACTTGTCGAAGTGAGTCTCCTTCGGCCTAGGCTTGTCGGTCGTCGAAGGCTGAGCCGGTCCCGGAGCATCATTGGTCGTGGGCGGATGATCATTAGTCGCGCTTTCGGTCACCGGTTGGGCTTGTGTTCCGGATCGAGTAGTGACGGCCGAGACTTCCTCTTCTTCTGCCGAGGCAGTACGGCAGGATCTGACCTTTTCACTTTTCTTTTTAGGAGGTGGAGAGGGCTGAGTTACCTCATGGACTAGGTCCGGATGGACCCACATGATTTTCCCTCGTGATGTGGTGAGGGGTACTAGACCAGCGGCTTGATCGCGAGCAGGCGGCAGATTAGCAATCTCCATTGTTGTCAGAGGGATGGGTATAATCCCGTCCTGAGTCTCTGTTGGAGGGAAGCTGCCGAATTGTACGGACACCATGTTGGCTGCCACGGTTACCTCTTCGAAATCGATGGCCAGGGCATTCGAATCGATTAGGTTTTGGATATACCGTTTCAGTTGATAGCAGTCGTGTGTAGCATGGTGGACGTAGCGATGGTAATGGCAGAACTTTGGGTTCTCCAAATCAGCCGGCCGAGGCTCCCGTCTTGGTGGAGGAAGCTGAATCCTATTTCCTTGTATAAGCATGTCCAAGATAGGCTTGACGTGACCGTCTTCAAAGGAATAAGTGATTTGAGGCCATTGTTTGTCTGCTGGCTGTGGTTCGGGCTTCTAGGCTGTATCGGTCACCATAGCCTGCTTGCCTTTGTTGTCCCGGCTGTTGGAGGGGCTACTCCCATTGTCGTTGCTGGTGTTGGGACGCTTGCTCTTGTTCTCTCCCTCCGAGATATGCAACCCCAGTTGGCGAGCCTTCTTCAATCGTTCTTCAGCACTTATAGCACTGATGATAAAAGCCTTCCAGTCCTTGAACTGACTTTCGCCCATCCAGAGACTAATTGTTGGAAGTAGTCTCTTTTGGCAAATTTCAATCAAAGAAGAGTCCGGGTTGCCAGATGGTAACTTCATTGCGGTTTGACGAAACCGCTCAATGTAATTTCTCGTCAGTTCTTTCTCTCCTTGAACGACGTCCATGAGGGTAGACATCGTAACATCCTGCCCTACCTCATAGAACCTCTCTAAGAACAAGCGTTTGAAGCCAGCGAATGAGTGGATGCAATTGTCTGGCAGGTTGCGGTACCAATCGAAGGCGACTCCTTTCAATGCCCCAATGAATAATTGCGTGAGGATAGCGTCATCATGGGGAAGATGGTCAGTAGTGACCTCAAAGTAAGTGATGTATCGACTTGCTGAAGTCTTGCCATCATATGGGTTGATATTGAACGGCTTATATCTTGGCGGAAAGGGAACATCCCTCCATTCAGCAGGATATGGTTGTCGTATTCTGAGGTCTTGAGAGTTTTTTCGGGCATGGAACATTGCTCGGAGCTCCTGAACCTCTCTTCTTACTTCTCGGGCCTCATCTGTCGCGGTGGGGGCCGTTATCTCGGGAGGATTATTGCCCTGGTTTGGCACCACTGAATTTGAATCTACGTTGATTGCGGGACCCGCACTTGTCTGGCCAGGTGTCACTCCCTGCAGAGTAGGAAGTGCCGCTTTGATCTCGTCTACAGACTTGACCAAGGCGTACAATATGGCCTCCAACGTGTCGATGCACTGGCGATCGCTGGAACCACCTTGATTGCTGTCTGTCATAAATACCGTCTTCACATGAGGAGTGACGGAGGGAGTGGTGGAGGATGTACCCTCCGAGTCGTACCCATGCGTCGAAAAATCATCTGGATATGTGGGGATGTTCTCTTCAGGTTCGAACTCGGAAGGAACACTACCCCCAGCTTCGGAGCTTGCTTCGTCTAGAGAATCATGGATGTCCTCGGGGACATCAGCATCTGTTGTACCCGATGGGAGGGTTGTTTCCCGGGGTTCGTCTCCTTGAAACATTGGATTATTGTGGACGTTCGGAGGAGTACTACCCCCAGCTCCTACGACCCCCAGGGTTGGGGACGATGAGCCTCCTGTTGCAACAGATTTTGTCTTCGAACGGGTGTGTTGGTATACTCCGGTGGAGGGTAACCGTTTAGCCGACAACTTCTTAGCTGTAGTGGCTGATATCTTTGGATTGGAGATGCTTGTCTTCTTCCCTCTCCCCTCGGCGGGGACCTTCTGAGCAGAATTACAGGAGACAACAGGAGGTGCCTCATCTTCTGAGTTCGGGTGCTGTAGTCTGGAGAAGACGGACGGACGATCTTCCATCACTGCCGCATTATTGCAGCAGCAGTTGACGATGATCTGGGTGCAGTGACGTCCATATGGGGATTCTTTGCACGTCGAGGCCCCTTCTCTTTCCTTGCATTTGTGGAGGATCGCCTCACGCAGGTCAGAGGAACCACTCTGTCCGTTCGCCGTCGGGGATTGGACTTGAGCGGTTCTGTACAACTTCCCATCAGAGGCCCGCGTGATAATCAGCGGGACGCCCTGATAGTCAGAGGTTGGGGCAGCTGTCTGGGCTTGATGAGCCCGTGCTGCCCTAGACTTCTTCTTTCTAGCACTTGTGGGTGCATAATAGGAAGAGTCCAAGTTGAGCATCACAGAGTCTGGCTTATCATCCAGAGAGTCATCAGGGTTCGGACCGTACGAGAGACGGTCGAAAACTGATCGAGAGGAGCATGGAGCAGATGTTATGCGACTGGGAGCAGAAACCGTGGAGGCTGTCTGCATGCGGTTGTCTCCTGTCGTCGGACGAGTTCTTATGCGGCTAGGGGTCACGACCGTGCAGGCTGGCCGCATGCGGTTGGCATCTGTGGCCGCATGGGTTTTCTGCAAACGATTGACTTTACTGGCCGCATGAGTCTCGTTCATATTATTAGGAACTGTAGTCGTATAAGTTATACGGCTGACAGAAGTAGCCGCATGAGTTTTCTTCATGCGGTTGGCAGATGTAGCCGCATGGGCTTTCTCCTTGCGGCTAATACTCTTCTGCGGTTCGGTCCGCATAGAGTCCCTCTTTGTCCCTACAAGTTCAGCATCATAATGTTTTCTTCTGCCGGACTTGGGGACAGCAGAGTTGTCTACGATCTGAAGTGGGACCGCAGGAGAATCCTTCTCGCCGTCTTAAGCAACATAGGGCATCCCATCGAGGGCTTGAGGAGGAGCAAATGACTTCGGTCTCCATTCTTTGCGAGCCTTCGTGGTGCAGGTGCGCTTCTGGGCCGGGCCAGCGCTGCCTTCAGAGAGCATCTCTTCGAACGCCTGTTGGTCGAAGCGGACGACCATCTTCTTTTGTGCGGAGCCAAGTTTGGCTGCATCTGATTGCGTCACCAACTCCTCAGCCGTGGAGAAGTTAGTCCCCAGCAGAGTCGCCATCGTGTTTGCCATTGATTGTAAAAAAACAGAACAATTATCGAAGGACTGAACTTAGACTCACAATACAAACTCGCTCGTACAAAGAAAGCCTAGGGACGAAAACCTAGGTACAGCAGACTAAGTACGATTGTTTATTTTTGATTCTGGGGGGTGACGATAGAGGCTCGGAAAAGCGACGGCCGCTCTGCCTTACTCCTTGGACGATCAGTATGTAGTCTTGGCTCGGGGAAGATCTGCTCGACGTTGATAAAGAAATGCGCTTCTTGCTCTCCTCGGATTGCTCTCCTGGCTTCTCTCTCTCTGTGATTATTAAGAAGAAAGGGGGAGCTCTCTCTGTGTAGATCTCTCTCTTCTTATTTCTTTTGGTGCCGACCTCTCTCTCTCTTCTTCTTCTTCTTTTTTTAAGAGAATGATGCTGGATATTTATAAGAGTGGGGGGGTGATCATTAGGGTTTGCTAATAATTATCTGTTTGGAATGTCGGCGCTCCTTCATTCTATCTGAACCCTTGATCCTGATTATAGTGAATCTCGGCCATTAATGCGGATAGCATCGTATCTCATGAGCAATTAATGCTAGCTGCTTTAAATCCTCGTGATTGATTATGCTAATGTCTGATTGCTCGCCACGTGTCCCATTAGCTTGATGATAAATGATATGCCCTGATCTCAGTAATTATGACGATAATGTCAAATATATTTGTTGAGATTCGGTTAAATCTCTTATTGATCCCATGCCACGTGTCTTAATTGTGAGTCCTGTCAGAGCCGCATAGGATTGCCTATCCTCGAACCGCAGAGAGATACTTTTCCTGAGCCGCATGAGACAATGCCTCATCGAGCCGCAGGGGACGAACCTTCCGTGAGCCGCATATGCATAGTCTTTGCGAGCCGCATGAGCTAGCATTGTATTGAGTCGCAGGGATTGAGCTCTCGGTAGGCCGCATATGGCTGATTTTTGCTAACCATATAGAGTGACTTCTTCGTGAGCCGCATGGAGCTGTTTTCCATTTAAGCCGCATGAGAGTTGCCACGTGGCAACCTAGGATTTCTGACGGTTCGGGTCAGAGATCTTCTTCCTTTCCCGAAAAGTCTGTCATTATGGCAGAGCCATTATGACACTTTATGTCAGAGCAGTCACAGTCGCCAAGTCGTGTCAGAGCATTAAATTAGGCCACCCCCAAACGACCAGCTGTAGGGAAGGATCACACATGGCATCCATCGAGCCGCATATGCCTTGCTGAACCGCATACGCTCCCGAGCCGCATGCGATTGAGAGTCTTCTTTGAACTGCATAGGGCCGCTCCTGTGTGAGCCGCATAAGCTTCTTACTCCGAGCCGCATGGATCATTATTCTAATATTTTCCATGCTTCTACAGTGACGGGGACGACGTTGGATACCCAATCTGGGTGTTGTTCCTCACGGATGAAGCCGCTAGTTAAGAGTTTATCCACCTCCTGATCGATGGCGTTCATGATGTCCGGACGGAAGCGTCGCTGTTGTTGTTTGACAGGCTTGGCATCAGGTAAGATGTTCAGCCTATGCATCGCGATCTGGGGATCAAGTCCCGGCATGTCTTCATAGCTCCAGGCGAAGACATCGATATACTCTTTAGCAAGCTGGATTAAAGACTCTCGGTCTTCTCCCTCTAGGCTTTTGCTGATGAAGATGGGTTTGGAAGAAGCTCCGTCCCCAAGGTCGATCTGTTCGACTTCGTCTTCGGTGGGAGGTTCACGTAATTCAAAACGAGACTCCCATTGTTACCCTAGGCGTTGAGCCCAGGGTTCTTCTTCGAAGGGTTCCGGCGTTTGGTCTTCGCCTTCATCTTCTTGAGGTTGTGCTGATGTCATATTAGCTGACAGCACTTTCCTGAAGATTGGTCCGATGCTGGTATCGGAATCCCACATCGATGCTTCGGAGGAGTGAGAATGTTCTACTTCCTCTGCGTCCGAACTCTCTGAAGTTGATGGCGGCGTGACATAGCCTACCCCCCGTCGAGTCCGATTGTAGTAGTCCTGCGGCTTTCCTTTAGGTGTTGGAAGCCGGAGAGGGAGACATCGACCCTTGCCGTAGTTCAGGCCCTTGTTGCTTTTTAGGTCGTAACCCATCTTCTGGATGAGGTACTTTGCGACGTCTGTGTACCGATAGAGTTACATTCTGCCGGCATCTGGTTCTGGCTCAAGTGGCAGGAGGTCTTGATGACGCTCGACTTTGCCAAAGATGATGGATTCTTCGTCTCGACTCCGTGGAGGGACTATGTAACAGACTCCTTGAGACGGGACTACTCGATTTATATGATGGACGATCGTTATTTGTGTTTGCAACGACCGTAGAGCATTATCTAATGTATACATGGCATTCCAATGTGGAAGACATGAATAATTAAAAGACACTCTATTATTGATGAAATACGAGATTTTATCCCGTGGGATTACATTGTCTACGGAGGGTGCGTCTACATCAGCAGAGATGTATTCGCCTAGTTCCTCATCTGTAAGTACTGAGATTGGATCAGGAGAGTCCACCACAGCTTTGATTTTAGGGTCCGAGAGGGTTATGTGAGCCTTTTCGAGTATCTTGGATGACTGCGGCGGCTTGCCCTTGAGACGCACCTTCAGAGGTGCCTCAACTGCGTCTCCGGTGATTGGTGCCTTCCCCTGTAATTTTGCAACAAGGGGAGCCGATGTTTGAGGCGACTTTCCCTTGAGGCGTATCTTCAGGGGAGCTTCAGGAGCAGCTGGTGCTTTCCCGAGTAGCTTAATGCTCATGGGAGGCAACTTCTGAGGTGGTTTGCCTTTGAGTCGGATCTTCAAAGGGGCATCGAAAGTGACTACAGGCTCCATGTCCGGCTCTGCTGCTGTTTCTGCCTCGTCATCAGCATCATTGGCTTCTTCCTCGTCATGTGACTTGTATAAGTCGGAGTCGGTGAAGTAGGCTTCAATCCCTTTGAAAGGGTCGATGTCTGCGAACTCCGTCCGGATGACGCCATTGGTGGATACGTACTTCATGCATTGGTGGAGCGTGGATGGCACCACCATGTACTCATGGAGCCACGGTCGACCGAGCAGGATGTTGTAGTTGACCTCGGCATCCACAACGTAGCAGGTCACCTCGGTTCTGAGATTACCGATGTGACACTTCAGCCGAATTTTGCCCAGCGGCTCGCTTTTACTAGCGTTGAAGCCACTAATTGTTGTGTTGGAGGGCGCCAGCCGGTACATCGGGATCCCCAGTGTTGAGAGTAGCGCCTTCAGAATGATACTGAGGGAAGACCCCGGATCGATCTGAATCCGACTCACCTTAACTGAACCGACATACCCTGTGTAGTACAGTGGCCGGTTATGTCGGTGGTGCTTGAGCAGCATGTCTTGTTGGGTGAAAGTTATGTTCGAGATAACTTCATCCGTACAATGACAGTGCGCACAGGTAGTTGGGAGATCTTCAGGCTGCTTGACCTGACTGAGGAAGGATTCAGCATCCTTCAGAGCTTCACAGAGAGCTTCTCGGGAGTCTTTGGAAAGACGCAGGAGCTCGAACAAGGATAGGCGGGCAAGAGTACTGGCCAGTTGTGCCAGTATGTCGAAGTTGTGGGGCTTGGCTAGCCCCGAAGCATTCTCCTTTCGTAGGGGTCTGTCGAAACGAGCCTCCACATGCTTCTGCTTATTGGCTGCTGAGGGCTTATATGGACCCTCCTCCTGGGCAGCAGGGATGGTGCTAGGGGGCACCACCTCGACGGCAGCTTCGTCGGGTTGGACGTTCAGTTGTGAACGCGTCTGCACAGGAAGTGCCTCTTCTGTTGAAGAAGAGACCGTGCGACAAGACTTGATCTTCCTGCCTTTGGATTTGGAGGTAGGGCGTACCTCCGGTTGAGTCACCTCGGAGACGAGGTCGGGGTGAACCCATAGGACCTCCCCTCGAGATGTGGTGAGTGGGATGAGTCCACTCACGTTGTCACAGGTAGGTGGTAAGTTAACTACCTCCATTGTCGCCTTAGGAATGGGGACGACGCCATCTTGTGTGGTAGTTGGCGGCAAGGTGCCGAACTGTAGTGATACCACGTTGGCGGACACCGCCTTCTCCTCGTAGTCGACGGAGATTACATCCGCATTGATCATGCGCTGGATGTAATTCTTGAGGACATAGCAGTCCTTGGTTGGGTGTCCGACAAACCGATGGTAGTGACAGTACCTCGGGTTGTCCACTTTCCCAACCTCGTCGGGACACTTCGGGTCCGGAAGCTTGATCTTGTCACCCTGCTTCAGTATCTCAAAGATTTGCAGAGTGTCTTCGTCATTGAACGAATAAACCTCCTTTGGCCTTGGCGCGAGTGGAGGCTTCTGAGTAGGTGCTGATGCACCTTTTGAGGCATTGACAGTCAATGCCTGTTTCCCCTTTGTCTCTCGTCCGGGGTTGTTGGCTGCAGACCGCTTCCCCTTGTCCTCGAAGACAGGGAAACTGACACCCAAAAGACGAGCATTGGCCGCCTTCTTCTCTGCGGCTTCTGCCTCAATGATCAAGGAACTCCAGTCGGGAGGAGGAGTGGAGTTCAGCCAGAGCTTAACTGCAGGCAGCATGTTCATGCTGCAGGAGGAGAGAAGCGCATATTCTGGCATGCCCGGAGGTAGTCTGAAGCAGGCCTGTCGGAAGCGTTCGATGAACGCTCGAACCGTTTCCTTCTCCTTCTGGCATATTTCTATAAGGGACGCCATTGTCATGTCCTTTCCGCCGTCGTAGAAATGGTCGAGAAAGAGGCACGTCAGGTCGTCGAAGGATAATATAGAATTATCGGGGAGGCTACAGTACCAGTCGTACGCCACTCCCTTCAATGCTCCGACGAATATGCTAGTGAGGAGCGCGTCCTCCTTCGAAAGATGCCTCGTCTGAGACTGGAAGTACGTCAGGTAACGACGCGGAGAGTCCTTCCCGTCGTACGGTGTCAGTGTTTGTGGTTTATACTTTGGAGGATAAACCATCTTGTTCCACTCGAGGGGATAAGGTTGGGGGATGCCCATCTGCTGGCGCTCCTCTTGCCTCGTCTTGGATTCAAAGCGTTCCCGCAAGTCCCTAATCATCTCGACCACGTCTTCTGTGGAGCTGGGAGTCGGGAAAGGTGGTACCACTGGGAGTTGAGCGTTTGAGGGCTCCGACGTCCGAGGTGCCTCGCGGTGATTCGTGTCCGAGGATACCCGTTGAAGGGGAATACTCGATTCTCTATTGGCCCCAGGATCAGGACCGTTAGAAGGTGTTCTGGCTAAGGCTGATCGTATCTCAAACACTGCTTGAGTCAGTGTTTGTATGGAGGCAGAGAGGGTTTTGAGTCCTCCCTCCAGGGTATCTATGCGCTGGACGAGGTCTGTTGGCGGCGCATCAGACTCGATATCAGCCCCAGTCACGTTTACTGTCATGACGCGACCGGGAGTGGATAGATGGGTCGAGGCTTCACTCTCGGCCTCGCTCTCTTGTAGGGGAGTTGCCTCTCCTGGCTCATCTTGGCCACCCCCAGCCATGTTCTGGAGATCATTCCCGACGGGTGCATCTGTAAGGGCCTGATTACCCTCGGCTTCGTCTTGAATGGCCCCTTCGTCTCCGAAATCCAGGTCCGCATATATTGGAGTACCCCCAGCTATGTTCTGGGGATATTCTCGTTTTGAGGGTCTTCTGGGAGGCTGACTTCGCCTCGAGGATGAAAATGTGCCTCAGCTGTGCTTTGGACACCTTCGTCTTCGGAAGAAGGTTCGATAAGGGTCTGACTACCCCCAGCCTCCTCCAAGATCTTCTTCCTCCTCCGAGTGCCTTCGAACACTCCGGAGGACGAGACAGCTGCCTTGGTTTTCCTCGGCTGGCTTTTGAAGGACGAGGAATTGCCGGTTGTCTTTCGGACCGACGAGGAGTTGGAGATAACGTTGCATGAGGCAACCCTTGATTCTTCTTCTGTTGACCCCTTCTTCCTGAGGCGACGTCGGAGGGGTGTCGATGATTGCAGCCGCTGGAACACCGACTGCCTTGGTGGGACTGCCGTTTTATAACAGCAGTTGATGGTGACGACAGCACAAGTGTGCCCCATGAGGGGCGCATCGTGCTTGTCAGTTGACTCTCCTGATCGGCGCTTGTGAGTGATCACATTACGCAGATCGTTGGAGGAGAGTACCGCCTTCACACCCCCTTCAGGCGCATGGCAAGGCCAAGCGTCAGGGTGGTCGGGTGAGTACTGCGCCCCTTGATCAAATACCAAACAGGCATCCCGATCAGTAGTGGGGGAACCACAACATCTGAAGTGACTTGAACGGACCTCAGACGCACAACCAGAGGAGGCGCGGGAGTTCAAGACCACTGAATTTGCCTCGCTCAACTTGGTTGTGCACGCAATAGGTGCGCCCAAGCGAGACGAGGACTTTGAAGGTCGACTCGTTTCTGGCGCAGAAGCACCTGAGTCGACCTTGTACAGCTTACCATCAGCGGCGCGCCTGATTGTGAGCGCATGCTTCTGGCTTGCTGCTGGCATAGCACGTTTGTGGCGCTTGGCCCGTGCTGCCTTGGACTTCTTCGTACCAGGCCGCTGGGGCGCATAGTACTCAGAATCCAAATTCTCCTCGCCACTACAGCGAGTGAGTCTGTCAAAGACAAAGACTTTTAGTGGCACATCAGAGGTGATGCGCGGGGCATTGGCTGCGCCCCTGCTCCGTCGACGTATCTTCTTCGCCTGAGAGGGAGATGGCTGGGGAACGTGGTTAGCCGTACGTTTCCCCGGGAGATGCGCTGCATCAGCGAGCGCATCTTGGTTGCTGAGGACGTCAGCAGGAAGGGAAGGCTGGATTGGCGCATCCCCTTCGGTGGTGGTGCCCGAGGCGTCGACCTTACGCACCCAGACTCGGCGGGTCTTCTTCGGCTTCGGCAGCTGCTTCGAAGGACTCGTACTGCCTTCAGAGATGAACTCCTCAAACGCTTGTTGATTGAGGCGTACGACCAATGTCTTGTGGGAGGAGCCCACCTTCACGTCGTCGGATTGTGACACAGCTTTCTCGGTGGAGGAGAAAGAAGTCCCCAGCAGAGTCGCCAGCTTGTTTGCCATTAAAATTCTTTGATTACAAATTTCAATACAAACAGAACAGTGTTACAATATAGGACTTAGACGTAGTCCTAGGAGTACACTTTTGTTTAATCTGGGTCCCTTGTGCCGATAGAGTGAGTGGTAATGCATTGACTCCGTTGACGATCTGACGACGGTTATCGGTTCTCTGAAGGTCTGGATTGCTCTGGGTGCTGGAGTTTGCCGAGAGGAGGAAGACGTTGAGTGTCTGTATCTGCCTCTCTGGTGGTGCAAAGTCTCTGTGTGTTTGTTATATATTCTCTGCCTCTTCTGTGCGTGGGTGAGAAGGAAATGATCCCTCTATTTATAGTTTTGTAGGCTGGCTGCTCATGCGCGCATGTAGGATGCGCCGGTGCGTGGGGACGCCACGTGGTGATTGCTGATGGACGTGCATGGACGATGCGCCCTAATCGAAGGGTAGACTTCTTCATGTTGCTGTTGTGAGCCGGCACGTAGCAAAGGAGAAGATCTTTCTGTTGCTGAGATCTTGGGTGAATCGAGTCAAAGGACACGTGTCATCGGCCCATGGCTCGAAGATCTCGGATTTGGTGGGGAATGATCGGGCGAGATGCGCCTTGGATCGGGCGCATGAGGAGGTTGCGGTTCATAACCTTTAGGAGTTTTGAACAATTCTGGGCGTATGGCTTTTGAGGCGTATGCAAGTGACTTTCGTTCTGTCTTTTGGGATCAGAGAACAGTCTGGGGCGCATGGCTTTTGAGGCACATGCTGACTTGGGCGCATGGCTTCGGAGGCGCATGCGAGTGGTTGGATGGCCACGTGGCAGCAGCCGTCGGTGGAGAAGTAATGATGATACTGACGTTGCCGACGCTTCGTCTTCTGAAAAAGCTGTCAACTGTTCAGACTTTGGGAGGTATGCTGCCAACTCTGTCAGTTCAGCATTTAATGTTGGTGACATTCGATGGACAGCTGAGTGGGCGCGTCGATTGACGTTCCACTAGGCGTATGGGGACGCACGGGGGCGCATCCCCTATGAGTGGCTTGGTGTTTATGATGCACTTGACGCTGAGGGGCGCGTCGGGGTGATGCGCTATCTGGCCGGCGCATCTGATACATCTTTAATGATGCGGCTGTTACGTTCTTCGAGTGCTTTAAATAGCCGTTTGGCTGAATTCGAGGCGTCCGGTTCATCCATTTAATGCAAATTCATTGCACGGAATTCGGAGAGCCATCCACTTGGCGCGTGGGTTTGATTTGCTCGGCCTATAAATAGTGGCATGGAGAGAGGGTTTGCTTCTCGTTCTCTCACGTACTTCCGATATGAACTTGTGTATTCGAGTGCACTCTGTTGACGAAGTGCTCCCGAGGGTGAAGATGCGACGCCGTGTCTTCGTTGATGCACTTGAAGGTGACTATTACATCCAAAAGACGGAGTCGAGGGCTTCCGAGGCGGGCGGAAGGTGCATGTTGCATCCAAAGATAGGGATGCTCGGGCCTCGTTTCCGTTATTCCGGAAGAGCCGTAGATCGGAATGGCGGTGCTAGGCTCTTTCTTCCTTCAAAGTGGGCGTTGCCCATTCTGGTTGTGTTGAAAGCTGTTCCTTTAGCCGCGGTTTCGATCACGGTCTTCTTTCGCCTTTGGAGGCTCTTTCGAAGCCTCCCCTGGCCACAGATTTGCGGTGCTCTTCTCTTCCTTGGTTCCAGCCAGAGGGTTAAATGCTTCATTAGTCGAAGCATTTATCAGGTGAGCCTGGCTGGAAGAACGACACATAACTGGGCTGCTGAAGGGATACACATAACTGGGGATGCACGTAACTGAGCTGCTGAAAGGATGCGCCCTGCTGAGTGCGCATGGCGGGGATGCGCCTGGTTGAAGGCGCATGGTGGCTGCTGCGCCTGGATGGAGGCGCATGGTGGTTGCTGCGCCTGACTGGAGGCGCATGGTGGTTGCTGCACCTGACTGGAGGCGCATGGTGGTTGCTGGCTGTAGACTTAGGGCCTTTTCCTTGTAGAAATTTTCCTTTGTACCATCTTTTCTAGACATGTAATATACTTTTATATGTAATAAAAGTCCTCTTTCAAATGTCTATATTTGTTGGTTTTGTTTGTGAAGTATTTGTCCGAGCTCTGGCGCATGTAGTGTCTGGCGCATAGGATTTCTGGCTCTGAAATTCCATGCTTCTACACTCTTTCCATATCGTGTATCCGGTCCACCTTGGCGGGGGATTAGCCTTCTCCACAACGCCAGCACGAAAAGCATTCCTGTTCCTCCGGTACGGATGATCCTTCGGCAGGAATTGTCGATGACAATCGAAGAAGCACGGTTTGCCTCCGTGTTTCAAACGGAAAGCCTTAGTGCTGTCCATGCAATACGGACATGAAAGACGACCATGCGTGCTCCATCCAGATAACATTCCATAGGCCGGAAAGTCGTTGATGGTCCACATAAGTGCTGCCCGCATCCGAAAATTTTGTTTTCTAGATACATCATACGTGTTGGAACCTACTTCTGTCACGCCCCAGAACCAGAATACTGGAGAGCGGGGGCAGACATAGCCAGCTACGTATATTGAAATGGAAACCACCTCGATATACGGTCACGGCTGTCTAGATATATGAGGGTTTACTACAAGCCAACAGTCTCTTATGGTCATGAACAAGCCTAATGTCTCAATCACAGCAAGTAAGTAAGGTCGCAAGATGTATGATCATTAAATATACAATAATAAGGCGTCCCAAATATTACATATTCAGCTGATCATGAAGCTAGTCGTTACAAAATGTTAGGACTAGCAAGAGTTTAGTCGTACATGATCAACCCTAGGATTTGTTAATCATGTTTACAGTCCGTAGGCAGATAGTAAGTAAAAGTGCATCGAGCTAACAAGTGCTCGTCGGCTAAACGCCTCAAAAGAATAGTTTTACAATAAAGTGGACAAGACAAAAAGAAAAACCCACTCTTGGCCCGGGTTCCGTCTAGTTGTCACCATTGGACTGGAAGCTTGGTAGATCCTCGGGAGCTGCTCCGAAATCTGGCCACACAAAACTAGCTGGGTCAACCCCAGAAAGAGCAAGTGCCACAAGGGGGCCACGAAATAAGAACAAAAGCCAGCAATTAGCACAAGAAAACTAATATTAACACTAAAATTTATGAAAACATGTCAGGATGATATACGACGAGATAACCATAGAACTATTCTGATAGCCAGGTTACAACCCGTAAACCAAACAAGGATCGGGGTTGTAACCCTTCATCTGAACAGAACTTGGTTTCCCACCATTTATCGGCAAGATAATAATGTAAGAAATCAAGACAGAAAACAATCTTGTACTGGATCAAGACATGACTAGACTGGTTATACTTCATTCAATCAATCACGGCCAAGCAGATACTACGGCTGACTACTTTAACTGACTAGGGTTATCACAGACCTAATTACTAACAAGATGCAGTGAGATGATTCCACAGCCACAAGCCCTGCAGACCATCCAGGTTACCCAGGTCGAAAATTAGGGGTTGAATTCTGGTGGGTACATCGCCCGGGAGACAAATGTACCCTTAGGTGACTTAGAGGGTGCAACACGCGACGGTGTGCTGGAAATGTGCCCTACTCGACGGCAGGCTACAGATCCCAAGAGCGCCCAGGTAACGGGATTGCCTGTAGCTGTGTCATCTCTTCATGACTACTGTGTTATTCTAGTTATTAGCCTTAATCTGTTTTTGGTAGGTACCCCTGACCGTGGTACTCAGGAGTCCCATTCTAGACATGATGCAAGACAGGACAAGTGGATTTAACAAGCAAGCAAGAAAGAACCACCCACGGTGTCAAGGCAGGTCAAGCTAAGTTAGCCGTCGCAACAGCATTAAGTTATCAAGTCATGCTACAAGTCAGGAGTGCGCCACCAAGGGCCACTATCAAGTTATCAAGTCACAAGGATTAATTACAAGTTACAAGTTAGGTGTGCACCCCACTGGGTCATTAGCAAGGAGATCAGAGAATACCAGGATCATAATTCACAGAAAATCTCGAAAACTGTACTAGTCATAAACAATTACTTAAAAATCGTGTTAGGCCGTGTCGGGTCAAGATAGTCGTGCTGTGTTGAACAGATCTCAGGAAAACCCAATCCACAAAAGAGAAACCAAGTCAAGAAATAAAACCAATATTACAAGAGCCAATGGGTTTAAGCAAGGGGCCAGGGGGTTAGGCATACGTGCAAGAGCACGCACGCAGGGGAGCATACACGCAAAAGCACGCACGCAGGGGAGCAGCGTACGCACAAAAGCACGCACGTAGGAGAGCTGCGTACGCACAAAAGCACGCACGCAGGAGAGCTGCGTACGCACAAAAGCACACACGCAGGAGAGCAACGTACGCACAAAAGCACACACGCAGGGGGAAACGTATGCTCAGGTCATGCGTACGCTCAAGTCAGGGCATGCTCAAGTCTGCGTACCAAGGCTCGCTCAAGTCTGCGTACCAAGGCACGCTCAAGTCTGCGTACCAGGGCTCGCTCAAGTCTGCATACCAAGGCTCGCTCAAGTCTGCGTACGCAAGAGACACGCTTCCAACAGGAAGCGTACCCAAGTTTGCGTACGTAAGAGACACGCTTCCAACAAGAAGCGTACCCAAGTTTGCGTACGCTACGCTAAAGAGCGCGCGCAGCTCAGTGGCGTAAGCTAAGAAGCTCTGCACACTGCTCACTGTCTTCTCCAAACCAGCAAGAACTCCATGGTTGAACCCAAAGCTTCAAAAGTTCATAACTTGGCCATCCGAACTCCAAATCTAGATTTCCAAAGTTCCAACTTGGGTAAAATTGAATCCTCTTCCACATAGAAACATCAAAACCCATAAAAATCCAACTTAAATAGATCAAAACCATGCAAATCCAAAAATAGGGAAAACTTAGATCTAGAACAAAGGGGACTCCAAATCACAAAATGCCAAGTTCTAATGTTGATCACCATGTCCTAATCTAGCAAATAGACAAATAAAATAGGGTTCTCATGTGGTGGCAAGGTGCACTTGCCTATGGGTTGGGAGAGTTGTGTGGAGGAAGAAGAAGAAGAAGAAGAAGAAAAATTAATGGAGGTTTATGAGGAGAGAGAAAAAGTTGGTGGAGTTTTAAAGAGGGTGGGATGTGGTGTGTTGAGGGTGGAGCATAGGCCAAGGTGTTCCAATATGCATAAAACCGAACCAAACCAACCCAAGCCAATTAAAACCGGGCCATGCCAAAACCCAAAATACAAGAAATACCGAAATTCCACAAGTTGAGAAAAATAAAAATACATGCCAAAATCCAGATACGAGTATAAATACGAAATACGGGAAATACGAAAAATGAGGGTGACAACTTCCCACAGCTGATTCAACTCATCAATCAATGGCTGTAAATACACATCGATGTTCCTTTTCGGATTGTTCGGACCTGGGATAATAACGGTAAGAAACATATACGGAGTCTTTATGCACATCCAAGGCGGTAGAATGTACGGGGTGACGATCACAGGCCAACACGAATACTAGGATTCCGAAAGTCCGAATGGGGTAAAACCGTCGGAGCAGAGACCCAATCTGACATTACACGGATCAGAAGCAAAATTTGGATACTCTCGATCAAAGTGCTTCTATGCTTCTCCATCAGATGGGTGATCCAACACTCCTTCGGTATGTTCCCGCTTATGCCAACTCATGTTTTCTGCAGTTTCCTTCACCATAAACAACCGCTGCAACCGCGGCGTCAACGGCAAGTAGTGCATCGAAGAGGTAGGCTTCCTGGCACCGACAGACTTTCCTCTACCATATGCCTTGTAGCGATCGACACCACAAAATCTGCAGGCGTCTTCATCCTTGTCGTCTTTGTAGTACAACATGCACCCGTTGCGACAGGCATCGATTTTTTTGTATCCCATCCAGAGCGATCTAACCATCCTCTTAGACCGGTAGAAGTCTTTAGGCAACTTCGCACCCTCAGGCAATATTTCTATAAGCAACTCCATAAGATGGTTGTAGCAATCTTGCGATATGTTAAAATCGGACTTGATGCTCAACAATCTTGTAACCACCTCCAACGGTGAATGATCCTCACAACCAGGATATAATGGAGTCCTTGCATTCTCCAGCAACTCCATGAACTGTGCAGCATCGGGGTTCGGTGCCTCCTCAGGTGCATCATGATCATCCGGATCGAAACTAGGCCCGGCCGCGTCGAAAACCATGTTCACCAACCCATCGTCGTAAGGAGCGTTATTGTGGACATCCATATAAGGCTCGTACTCCGGTGCTAAAGACACAAGTTCTCCGTGCTCACTCCACTGATAGTAATTCGGCGTGAAACCCTTCGAGTATAAATGATACGTGACATCCACTTCTGGATGATATTTCAAGTTGTGACATCTCACACACGGACACTTAATTTTGGTACCGTCCATGTACTGAGGGAACGCCTTGGCAAACTGCAGGAACTGGTGTACACCCTCTATAAATTCATCCCGCACACCGCACATGTCATCAGGATGACGGTTGTACATCCAAGTACGATTCCGCAGATAGTAATTCAGCTTCATAATTTTGTAAGATAGATACATCAAGGTAGTGAATGATATGCAATTGTCAGTTCATGCGGTCTACACTTTCCGCAGTATATGTACATATGATATTTTACGTTAAATGGTCAGAGATTATCTGTCATCTTCTTTTCGCATTGCTAACTTTTCTTTCGCATGTTTGTGCGTGCGGTGGTTAGAGATTATCGCGGCGGTATATCACCCGTGTCTACAATATTTTATATAGGCTGAGTTGTAGAAGTAAAGTTTTAGGATATTAGTCTATATATTATGTATAGTCCAACCGAGCCAACTCTAAGCTAAACTAGTCCAACTTGGTCAAACTAGCCATTTCTAAGTTGTATAAGTCAAGTTTTAGGATATTAGTCTATATATACTAGTATAAACTCTCCCTCCTCTCCAAATACCTGGTACTAGTTAACCCTCCCCCTTTCTCCCACTAGACACACACATACATATACATGATGTATACAACCACACCATAGTTCCCAGGTTCTTTTAACCTAACTTGCCAGTTGGTACTAACCTCAATAGAACAAACACTCTCACAACTCAAAATACTAACACATGCTCACGCCTTACTCTTGTGACACTCCCTTTCAAACACAAACACACACCTATATGTTCCCTTACATATGTTGCCATGTTACCTATAAAAATAGGAAACCCTTGTTGTCTAAAATAAGACACAATTGTACAAAGAGAACCATACTGTAGAACTCACACTTTAAGACAATAGATGAAGGAAGACTTGTATGGAGGATCGATAGGGTTGAGCAATGTCATTTTATTCTACAAAGAGAACCATACTGTAGAACTCATACTGTAGAACTCACACTTTAACACAATTCTACAAAGATTTGTCATAGGGTGTTGAGCGATGTCATTTTATTCTTTTGTTCTTCTTCTTCTTGGGATTTTCGAGTATTGGATCTTGAGACATATATAGCTAGAACTTACGAAGAATGGAGTACCATACTTCAACAAATAGATGTTGACTAATTGGTTCATATACTTGTTGTCTAAAATAAGTGTAGGAATGTTGCAAGGAGAAACAATGTATCAAACACTATATCGAAACCCAAACCCAATATGCAAATCCAAATTAATACGAAAATACACAAGTGTATGTAGGGGATTAAGTGTACAGAGGTGAAATACATATATATACATGCTTGGGGGTGTCCACGTGTCCAACAAATGGACACAAAGTGTCCAAAACCTCACAAACACACTGTATCAGTGAACACATGGTCGTAACGTGTCTCCGTGTCCATTTTGGACACGAAAAACACCTCAATCAGGGTTAGGGTTTACCTTCAGTCTCCTCACGGTGGTGGAAGAGGAGGAGGAGGACAAGTTCGGTGGTGGAGGAGGAGGGGATTAAGTGTACAGAGGTGAAATACATATATATGCATGCTTGCGGGTGTCCATTGTCCAACAAATGGACACAAAGTGTCCAAAACCTCACGAACACATTGTATCAGTGAACACATGGTCGTAATGTGTCTCCGTATCCATTTTGGACACGAAAAACACCTCAATTAGGGTTAGGGTTTACCTTCAGTCTCCTCGCGGTGGTGGAGGAGGAGGATCTCACGGTGGAGGAAGAGAAGGGGCTCGCGGTGGAGGAGGAGGAGGAGAAGGGGCTCGCCGGAGGGAGGAGAAGGAGCTCGCGATGGAGGAGGGGGATGAGCGGCGCCAGAGGAAAGGGGGTCGGGCTGTCGTCGAGGTCAGGGGAAGAAGGACGGGAACAAAGAATTTGGGGAGAGGGAGAAATGAAAATTGGAACCGAGGAAACCCTATTTAGGAGAAATTAGCGACGCCCGAAATACGTCGCAAACCGTCGGTATTGGTTTAATATTCGGCGACGTTATAATCGTTGCGACGCTAAACGTCGCTGAACTGATAAAACTGGCGACGTTTTCTGACAAATCAACGACGTTGGTTTTTATTAGACTATAGGTAGTCGCAATATGTCGCTGTATGTCGCTACCAGCGACGTATTGTGACGCTTAAATTTGGCGTCGCTAAAACCAAAAATATTGGCGACATTTTAAGTTGGCGTCGCTAATTACGTCGCTGATATGATTTATTTTGGTAGTGAAAACCCAAGTATCTCAGTTTCAGGTTACATGCATTAAACCCAAAACTATAGCTAAACATATAAAAGTTAACACTAATCATCAATCTCTAACCTGAGAATTCCAGTCTCAAACTAAGATACTCAAATCAACCAACAAAATCCAAAACATAAAAACCTAAAACTGAATTCAAAAAAACCTAAACTAAAACTGAGATACACATTCAAGACAAACCTGAGAATGAATTACATACAAACTTACATACATGTATATATGCATGAGGGAAAAGAAAGGTATACTGTGACAGGGGGGCTGTTGGACAGTAAGGTAATGTAAACAAAAATACATACATGTATACTTTCCTACATACATGCAAACATACAAAATACTGGAAATAACCCTCCTAAATGAATCTCAAGAATTGTACTGAGATCAAGTAGGTTAGCAGCTGAGAATACTCAGGTGAAACTAGAGAAATGTTTCAATTGAACAACAGTTCACATGAAACAAAAATTCGAATCCAACTCATTCAAACAAACTCGAAATTGAATCAAAACCAAACCAAAAGTTTAAAATCCTAGCCCACACAATATCAGGAATTGAAATCAAAATATAAATATATCCAAATCTCAGAAAATATCAAATCCCAATCACAAATAACAAAAACTGAAAAAAAAATTGTTTACATGTTAAACCCAAAATCGAAATCCAATTTCTAACCAAAACTCGAAATCATTAAATAAAATAGGTGTACAGAGGTGGGTAATAGTCCAACGTGTCCACGAGAGTCCCCACGTGTCCAATTTGTTGGACACAAGGTGACAAAATTGAATTATCCTAATGTATCAGAAAACATAGAAAATTAAGCCTCGTACAGCTGTGTCGAGCTTGCTAGGGCTCAACACAGTGCACGAGAAGTGTCGTGCTTGTGTCTACATGTAGAGTAGGGGTAGGGCTAGGGGGTCGACACCCTGAATTGGGTTCATGTGTCGCCGTGTCCACAAGGGAAGCCCGTATCAGAGCTAAAAAGTGGACTGTGCACTATGTGTACAAAATACGTGCACACTCAAATTTGTGTCCGACATGAAACGATTTGCCACGAAGGTTGGGGGCTGACTTGTCAGTCTTGGCCCCCACCTCTGGGTCAAATCACGCATTTCCAAGTGGTATATCGTGTCCGATGTGGGTCTCGAACAGCAGAAGAAGGGGAGACAGCCCTCGTACTGTGTTTCGTGTCCAGATTTGGACATGGACACGTGTCCAATCAAGTTCAGAGTTATATTTTTGAAATCCCCATACATAGGGCTACCTAATTATGTAATTAGTTTTGCAATTTACTAAAATTCATTTCTATGTAACATTTCACCAAATACTTTCAATAGCACACCGATAATGGGTTCCAAATCTTACCAAACTTGATCTACATGTCCTTGGTACCTAGATGTATGCATCTATGAAGAGGAAACATAAATTTGAATGAGTTTGATGGGTTTTACCTATTGAGAGTGAATCTCAATGAAAAGGCCTAAGGAAGATGCACTATAACAAAAAGACCTATTAATGACGCTCGGCAAGGAGTTTTAATAACGGCTGATACATAAGCGTTATTAAGTTGAAAAATACCTTTTTTCTATGACGGTTTGGGCTAATTTTGGGCTTTTTATAACGTTTATAAAATAAAGCGTTATTAATAGTTTAGAGCGGTGGCAAACTTGTAATATTTGTTAAGTTCATTTTTTGACAAAATTCCGCGCTTCAACATAATTTTTTCTCTCCCTCTAGTTCTGGTCTTCTCCTTCTCCGATCCATTCTTCTCCCTCCTCTCCCCCAACTCCAAAATCCCATAGATCCAAAACCCTAACTCTAGTTTAGCAACACCCTCCTCTCCTCATCTTCTTCTCCTTCCTTTCTCCCAACTCCAAAACCCTAACCCTAGATACAAAACCCTAAACCTAGTTAGAAAGGAAGGAGGAGATGGGGAGGGAGCTGGCGGCGCGGGTCGGCTTCGGATCGGGTTTAGTGGGATCCGCCAAGCAGTTATCTTCTTGGCTTCCGCTGGTCGTCGATTCCCCTTCTTCTCCCTCCTTCCCCCACTCTGATCCACAAATGAGCTCACAACTCTAACCCTAACCCTACCCCATCCCTCCCCTGAAAAAGGAAAAAAAATGGAGACATCACCGATCGACGCATCCACCTCCCTCCCCTTCGCGAAATGGAGATCGAACTTCTTCTGCCGCTTCCAGCACTTCCTCGACCGGTCGACCCCCCACCCCATGGGAAGGTGGCTGGGGACCCTCGCGATCGCGTCCCTCTACGCGCTCAGGGTCTACTTGATCCAGGGGTTCTACGTCGTCTCCTACGGATTGGGGATTTACTTGTTCAACCTCTTGATTGGCTTCCTCTCGCCGGTCGTGGATCCGAAGTTTGAGGGACTGGAAGGGGCCTCGCTGCTGACGAGGGGGTCCGACGAGTTCAAGCCCTTCATGCGCTGCCTTCCCGAGTTCATGTTCTGGTAATTACTTACTACCCTCTTTTTTTGAGCTATATCGGTTGAAATCTGAATATTTCTAGCAGAGAAGTCCTGGCATTGGGTGCCATGTCTGTGCCTTGTAAATGCGCTAGGACACTATGTGTAGTGTCGGTATTGAATTTGGACACCAGTCGTGTCAGTGTCCTGGCGATAAAGAGGAAGGATATTGGTTTTGGTACTGCAGGTATAGGTATTGGTATTGGTTAAGCTGCATGGAGAGAGGTTCTGTTGGTTAGCCATTGAAGTCGGGATTCAAATTGGAGGTGAAGAGGATGTTATGATCCATTGGTGAAGAAGATGTTCTCATACACTTACCACCCCCCCTCTGTTGTTCATCTTCTGATGTTCAAAATTTTGGAGGTGAAGAAGATGTTATGATCCATTGGTTGCATCTTCTGTTGTTCATGGCCGATCCATCGACCATAAGAACATGTAACATACACTTACCACCCCCCCTCTGCTGCAAAATTCTCATTTTCTTCCCTATATATATCAGCAATCCATGAGCTTGTGACTTTGGGAAAATTCTGAGATAGATATGCTAACTGTAGAGAAAATTAACATTGTATTATATGATGTCTGAATTCATACTTTAGACTACCATTTTTTCTCGTCTTGTATTCTCATTTATCCTTCAATTTCTTCTCTGTTTCTCTTCCTCGGCCAATGGCGAGGCACACAGTGCAGCCATTACTTGTCAGGGGAATTAGAATTAAGGAGAGGAGAGGAGAAGAGAGAAAAAAAAGGAAAAAGAAAAAGAAAAAGAACAAGAACAAGAATTTTTTTTGGCAATGATGATTTGGCTGCTCCTTCAGATGGCGAGACAGCTCCATTGCAGCCATTTTTTGGAAGAAGGGATGATGAGAGTGGGGGCCCACCTCCAATTGTGAGTGAGTAATCATAGACTGAAGCTGAATCTGAGCCTCTTCTCGCTAATTTATGTACCTCTTGGAGCTATTTATGTTATCATTTTCTCTGCTTATGTTATCATTTTCAGGCCAATGAATTGAAGAGAGAAGATCTTAAAGGTTCAAAGGTAATTTCTTTACTATTTTTTCAGTTATAGCTGTAAGCAAAGTGAATGGTCCATAACTAGCTTCAAGTTTGGCTTAAAAATTTGATATTGTTTGACAATTTGTTCAGCAAGTTGAGCTTGGATTACTTAAGTTTATCATTTGGCACATCAAGGTCTTAAAGACTAGTCGTCTATTAGTTTTTCTGGTTCTAGTTGCAGATTTTTTTCTCTTTTCTTTTTTCCTTTGTCATTTTTTCTTCTCTCTTATTAAGCTACTCTAGCAAGTAAAGGACTTATTAAAGATTTTTGAAGGATACGTCATTATTCTGTTACATAAGTGGGTTAAGTTCATTTGTCATTGCAACGGAGGACTATTGGAAGTTCATTGTTTGCTACTGGTTTTTGCTGCACTTTGTAGCTGTATGAGATTTGCAGTTGGTGGGAAAAGCCCCTGCAGGTTCCTTACTTTATTGCAAGCTACTTTATTATACCTTAATCCTCTGATAATGGTGATTTCTCCATCTGTCTTCCAGCTTGCAGAGTAGTGTATGCAACTTAATTTTCTACCCTTTCTCCATCTGTCTTCCAGCTTGCAGCAGCACCAAGTCGTCGCTCAGCTGCGACACTACTTCTCTTTGGGACTCCCGATATCTTCAAGAGATGGCAGAGAGAAGATCCATGGTCAGAATCTACATAAGTAAATATTTCTAATAATTTGGTTAGCAAAAGAGAGATTTATTCCTATTTTTTGGGTACATTCTGTATTTGGATATTCAATGTAATGAAGATGTTGATATGTACTCTATTTTGAGAAATGTAATAAAGATGGTGATATATAATGTTAAGTTTTTGGAATGTAATATATATTGTGCAGTATAGAGCATTATAAATGTGCTAATTTGAATAGTATAAAGTGTTATAAATGTGCTGCATTGAGCCTGTACATATTATCTATTCATGACGTTTTAAAATTGTTCTGAATTGTGCACTATATATTAACTATTCATAACGCTTTTATAGAAACTATTCATGACGGTTATTTTATGACGCTTTTAAAAAACATTTATAACACCCGTTTTCATAACGGTTGCTGTGAAAAAAAAAAGCGTCATGGTTCGTCATTAATGACGCTTTTTAGCCGTCATTAAAAAGATTTTTTGTTGTAGTGATGGTTCTTCTCCAACTTGCAATGGTCCCAAGCCTTCAAATCCTTGCTAGCTAGTTCCTAACAGCCTCTACTACTGTAGGGGAGTCCAATGCAATTGGTTTGGTCCAATATGGAGGAGAAATGAGGAATTGGCGATAATTTGGGGAAGAACAATATTAGGGTTTGTGTAGGAATGAAAAAGAGACAAGAACTTGAGAAGATATGTTTAAATAGAGGGGGAGATGTCTCTTGGCTGCCTAGGTTTTGATGTTAGGGTTAGGATTGGCTCAATTGAAGTTTAAGGCCTTCTAGCAAGTTCAATTTAAGCCTCAATCAAAGGCCCATTGAAATTAGGGTTTCCTTCTACAAATATCTAACTAAAATATCTCACTAACATAATATCTAGATATTTCTAACCTTGTCATGTAATGCAAACTTCTAATCTAATATCTAGGCTCATGGTTAACAATCTAGATTTGGGCAATTCTAGGTTTAGGCTTAACTAAAAGATTAGCACAATATTTAATTAATAAAAATTCAATTTCACAAAAATGTCAAAATGACCAAAATATCCTTAGGCTAAAAAGTGGTAATTTGTAATTCTAATCATATGACTAGGCTCCCATGGTCATGGTTAGTCTCTAGGCTTAGCAATTCTAGGGTTGCACTAGTTAAACATCAAAATTATAACAACAATTTAAATAGTATTAAATTAATTAAAATTCATCAAAAATCATTAATTAACATGATTTAAATCCTAATATGTAATAATCAAAATTATAAAAGTTCAAAATTATCCTCATTTTAGAAAAGTGGGTGTTACATATGTTTAATCTCTTCATCATTAGGTATTCTCCCCAGCTCTTCGTTGTCATCCTCCGAAATGGGACTGTCGGAAATAATGAATGAAGGATCCATCGGGATAGACTCATCATCAGAGAACAGGGCTTTAAAATGATCAATGAATGTATTCGCAATGAGGTTGTGATTTGTAGTCCAGCAACCGTCGAGGAGTTTTAGGGCTCAAACTTTATTTCTTCTTTTCCTGATAGTCGCCGTCGAATGAAATACCTAGTATTCTTTTCCCCTTCTTTGATCCAGCGGCACTTTGCTCGCTGTGCCCAGTACGCTTCTTCAATGGCCATGAGTTTGTTGATCTCTGCACATATCGTCCGCTCGGTGCACATGAACTGCTCCGTTGGGGTCATGGATTGGATCGAGAGGAGCTGTTCATTCAAGGCTTTGATTCAGAGCTTGATGTTACCGAAAGTAGATCGGCCCTAATTATGGAGTTTAGATAGAGTAAACTGGAGCCTTTGGGATAAGTTGTTGCAGCCATTTGCATTCGCCTCCTGCCAGACGGAGGAAAGAGTGCTCGTAAATGATTCATTTGCCATCCAAAATGCCTCAAATCGGAGTGGGCGTTTCTTGTGGTGAATTATGTTGCATGTATTCAGAAAGATGGGGGCATGATCACTGTTGATCCGCGAAAGAGTTTCGACAGAGGAATGGGGAAATGTACAACACCACTCTGATTAGCCATCGCTCTGTCAAGGCGTTCAGAAATGTTAAAGTTAGGTCTTCTGCCATTAGACCAAGTATACGCTGGTCCAATAACCCCCAGGTCGAGTAAGCCACAGTGATTCACCATCTCCCTAAAGGGGGCTGCTACGTGGTTGTTGAAAGCACGTCCTCCAAGTTTCTCCTTCGAATCTAAGATTGCATTAAAATCTCCAATACAACACCACGGCCCAGGAAACGAGTCAGACATAGTTCTAATGCGCAACCATAGCCTATTTCTGTCCTTCTTCTTGGGGCACCCATAAAAACAAAGTAAATTCTAGGCAGAATCTTTGTTTGTGGCATTTATGGAGAGGAGAATAAGGTTATTATCAGAATAGGAGATAGAGGCCGTAAGGGAGTTGTCCCAACCAGCCAAAGACCCCCGATCGACCAGTAGGGGAAACGAAAATTTTTTTTTGATAACTAAGAGAGGGAAGGGTGAGGGCGGTATGATGGGATGATGAGATGGTTTCGGAGATAAAAAAAAAGATGGATGGGCGAGTCGCGGAGAGAAATGAGCAGAGTATACGAATTATCGAGGCATTTCTCGTCCCTCGACAATTCCAGGAGAGGACTAACATTGGCCTTGCGGCTGTTCAAGGTCAGCCGCCACGACCTTTGTTGGAGAGATAGTTTGTTTGGAGGACAGGATGAGTTTTTTGTTTGGGTGTTGATCAAGTACTGGGGAAGCTGGGCGCTTCCTGGCTAAAGAAACCGTTTCAGGAGCTTTTGGGATATTGCGCGCTTGGCGTTTCGATGAAGGTTTGCGGGGGTTAGCGAGGCGGGTGATAGCTCCAGAACTGGGCAGGGATGGGGGCTGCATGGATTGAGTGATGGTGGTGGGTTCACTGGGGGTAGACCTATCAAGTAGGCCGGGCCAAGCCGGCCCGGCACGAAAATTGGGTGGGCCGGGCCGAGCCAGACCAAGGGTTGAAAATCTCGGCCCAGCCCGGCACGTGACCCACGGCACAGTGGGCTTCGGGTCGGGCCGTGCCGGGCCGGGTCTTAATTGGCACGTGAAATTTGGACATTTATTTTCGTTCTTCTTCTCAAAAAATTTATATATTAATTACAATCATTTTTTAAACACAAAAGATTGAACATCTAACATGTTTTCATATATGTTTTTCAACAATCACATATATGTACGTAGATTAACATAACATAATAACATGATTAAGTTTTCTAAATATTAATAACAATCATTTTTTGATATAGAAACTACTTGATTCTTATTTATTTGGGTGGGCTGGGCCGGGCCGGGCCTATGTTATGGGCCGCTATATGTAGTCCGGCACGACCCAATATACGGGGGCGGGTCGGCCCGGGCCCACGATTAATCGGACCGGACCGGCATATGGGCCAATTTTTCGGGCCAAGCTGGGCCGGCCCGGCCCAATTGACAGGTCTAACTGGAGGAGTTTGAGGTGCTGTTAGGAGAGGTCAAGAAGGATGTGAGTAATGAGTAATGGGATGGACTGGTCGGAGTATGGAATGGAAATAGTATATATATATATATATATATATATATATATATATATAAATTCAAATATTTATTTAAACTGTTTTTCAACCGAAATTTTTTATAAAAAGTCAGATCGTAAACCAAGCCTCAATTAACAGCAGACCTGATAGGAAGTAGGAACAGATCCCAGGTTCCCAGTCTATAATTAGATTTAGATACAATGGGTATTTTCGGTAGTCTACCTTATCTGTGCATAATAAGACTTTAGGGTTCAGCTCTCCTCCTATAAATACTACTCTAAAGATCAAATGAAGCCGCAGCTTTCCATTGCTTTGGGATTGTTATTCTCTCTAATTTTCTTCGTTGTTGATTTTCTTCTTCATTTCAACTCTTTTATTAGTTTATAACTTTACTTTTGGTCTTGTTGAGTAAAAATTCAGGCAACCCCTTTGCCTAAAAAATCAATGGCAATGGAGGTGTTGTTTTACTCGGAGATTGAATTACTTGTGCTCTTCAGATTCGCTGAGAGATGGGTTCTCTCCTTCTTCCTTGATGCTGGTCTAGTAGGCACAAGCACATCTATATAATTTCTTGTTTTGCTCAATTCTCTAATACTTGTTTTCTTGTCAAATGTAGAAAATTCCCAAGCTTTTTTTAAATTAAATCATTAAAAGGTAAATTAGGGGAAATAGGACTTTTTTAATTTTTCTAAAATTGATAAACCGAATGTTAAATTTGATGAAAATTACAAATGTACAATAGTTGAGCCTTTTTTTTTTACAACTGAATTTCTTCATATTTTCAAATGGTAAAATAGGGATGAAAGGCCTAAGGTCCAATGGTTTGAGACCTTCCTTGGGAGAAGACGAGCTCTTTGTTTGATCAAAAGGGAAAAAAATGGCAACGAAGAACTGATTTAATTTTGTTTCAATTCATGTCTATCTTTCAATACCTAGATCCAACCTGGTTATAGTATTGTAGCTGGTTATAGTATTTTAGGATTGATAAGTAGTTAGTTTTGTGCAGTTAGGAACCTGCATAAGAAGGCAGCAAATTATTTTTTTTCGGGGTAAAAAATGTGCTTTTAATTCTTAATAGGGTCTCACATAATAGTAGGTATTATGGTTTTGGTTTCGAAATTATTTGAGAATAAAATTCTAACATTTATAATTATGAGACCCAAATTTTAATATCTGCTATTATGTGAGACCATAATACTAAATAATTTTTTTTTATACTAATCCTTCAACTGAAATCAGATATTGGGATTATATTCAAAGAATTTTAAGACCCTTAAGGGTGTGTTTGGTTCAAGTTTTGGAGGCTCGAGAATGAGTTTAGAATTTCTTATGGGTCCGGCTAAACGTACCCCAGTAGTTACTTCGCACACCCCAAGTAACTTAAGTTATAATTTAGTTCAATGTTAAAAGACAAATATACCATTCTCTCATTTTCACACCCCACCACACCCCACCAACCTTCCCATACATCTTCTTTCATTTTCATCTTCTTTTCCAACACAGCCCCAAAATCCTAGAAAAATTCTAAGTTGAGAAGCCATCATGGAGGAAGGTAGTCCATCTGAAATACACAATGTACGTACTCTCTCCACCTTCTTCCTCGTTTTGATGTATTAAAATTTTCCTCGTTTTGAAGTATTAAAATTAGTATGAGAATCGTTCCAAAGGAGAAATCAAAAAAAAAAAAAAATCGCGATAAGCACGACCTGTGTTGGTCGAGCAAATCATGTGTTGTTCGACTCCGAGTTGTCGAACAGAAGAGTAATGTTCGACTCATGTTAGTCGAACACGTTTTGGAATGTTCGACCCATGTTAGTCGAACGCTTTTTGGAACGTTCGTCATGTTACTGTCGAACAGAAGAAACTTGCACGTCAATTTGTGATCGAGCATTGTGTTTTTAGAAAAAAAAATTTCAACTTAGTAAAGTGTAGGTCTTTTTCTTTTCCGGATAATTCTCCAAATGACACTGAAATGAACAATGAATTGAGCATTGTTAACTTTCCCATGTATGAACAAGTTGATTTCTCAGAAGAGTTTCAGACGGAAGAGATATTTGATAATCGTGAATCGTTGTTGAGGTGAGCACAGACGGTAGGAAGACGTCATAATATGGTCGTTTTGGTTAAACGATCCGATAGTGTGAAACCCATAATTTTAGGATTAATGAATTGTTGATCTGTAGTGTAATTTTGGTTTATATTATTATTAATACTATATTATTATTATTTATTAGTCGGAAAGAAATATTATTTTTAAAAATTATCGTTGATTTTTGATTGTGGTCCTGCCCCGATCCCGAGTCCGTACTCCGAACCCGAGTTCGAACCCGGTTTCCCGAAACCCAATCCCAGTTTCAAACCCATCCTTTTTCCTCCTTTTAAAATTCTGATTATAGATATATATTATAAAAAAAAACATACGGATTGGCTTGGTCACCCACGACCAAGCCAGCACCCCCTTATTTTTCCTCTAACTACTCCTTCTCACTCTCCTCAACACAACTCCTTCTCCCACTCTCTTTTTATTTAACAACTCATACCACCACCACTCCTACCAACGTCCAGAACCACCCCATTTCATTTTCTTCTCTTTCCCTTTCCCACTCCCAAACCCATCTCCCAAGCCGCTCGCCCCTCCGGCCGACTCAGTGCGCCAGCGCCTCCGACCCGTCCGCGACTCCACTCGAGCGGCCTCCCGCGCCTCCCCCGCGCGCCCATAGGCCGCACCCCAGCCGGCCGTCCGTGTCCCCCGCCCGTGCGCCCGCCCAGGCAGCCCTTCCGGCCAGGACTCCGCCCCTCCGGCGTCGACCCCGCGAGCCCTGCGCGCTGTCTCCCAGCGCCGGCGTCCCTGCCACCGATCCCGGCGACTCCCGCACCCTTCCGACCGTTCCCCGCCGTGCCCTAGCCCCGGTACCCGGCGTTTTTCTCCGACGATTTCGGCCAGACCCCGCCCTGGTCTCCGCGCGCCTCCCGCGTGTGCCCCGCTGCTCTAACAGCGCTGTCCAGCGCTGTTTCGGTGGTTTCCCGCTGCTGTCCGCGAGTTGGGATTTTTCCGAGTCCGTGGGAACGTGGTTTCTATCTCTATTATTGCATCTGAGAGCTCTAGCCGAGCAACCCGAGGTATAATTCCGTATTCCTCGTGCCCCGTTATCGAGTCGATGATGATATTAGTCCACGATCCCATTACGGGATTCGGTTTAGACGATTTCGATTTCGGAAATTTTCGAAGTTCATTTCGGTAGAAATTGTGCTGTGATTGGTTTTGGTTTTAAGCTTTGTGACTTCTCGAAAATTCCGAGTTAGTTCGGCAAATGCTCTGTGACTTTCGGACTTAGTACTGTGGTTTTGGGACCTTCTGTTAGGTTCGGAATTTCCGAACTATTATGTTGGTTCTGTGATATTTTTGGGTTTTCCGAATTTCTTTTGGAAATGTTCTGTGTTTGGTTATATATATTTATTTTGTGGTGGAAATAAATTAATGGGTTATTTCCCTGGTTTGGGATATTATTTGTGTGGTTGGCACAATTTCCCAGTATTGGGTTATTCCAGGTATAGAGGAATTGCTGCCCAATTTTCGTAAAACTATATATATATATATATATATGATTTTAAAAACTGGTTTTCCAAAAAGGTTTATTAAATGGATTTTCGGGCGACGACCGCACCGGTCAATGGGCCCTAGCGAAATGCAAACGAAACCAGTCATCCTGGACGTTGAGGCATTAGCTAAAGAATGATTATTGGACCAATCTGAGACTCTTTAATATAATATTTATATATTTACAATTATTTTTAGAATGGGTACTGCTGTTAGTATTTTTGGTGCAGGGCTTCGGCCTGCTGAATGGACCGTTTCTCGGCGTTCAAGATTCACTTGAGTTTTATTATTATTCTTAAAATTCATTTATGTAAATAATTGTAAGGGCATAAGCCTAGTTTTCTATTTTCATTTGCTGCGACCATGTATTTCGTAGAATAGATTTTATTTATTTTCTGGGATGTTGGTTGTCGATAGACTCGTAAAATATTAAAAAGACATTATTTTGGATATAGAAAATTAATATCATTTTCTCACAATAAATAATTAGGAAAAATTACAAGTTTGTTATTTAAACAAATTCACGTTCTTCTCATTTAAAGAAACATATTAGTTTTATATACAATATTACAAAATACAAAGTTTTGCCAAATTAACCGGTAATTGCCATTTTTCCAATTAATCGATAACTGGCCTATTTTAATTAAATAACAACGAACGTAGAATTGCGACGTTAGACGATTTCCGGTAGAATAATTAATAAACTTAAAACTGAATTAGGGCCAATTCTAGAGATTGTAACTAGCACATCTAGAATGGTTTCATATTGGTTCTAAGCCAAGGTTCTCAACTGTAGGATCTCGGAGACGAAACTGACATCCTCCTCGGAACCGACTTTACCGATCCAGTCATAAACAGAGGCAAGTTACGGTTATGTTTTTCTTGTATTTTATTTAGTAATTGTCTAGCTGCATGTTTAAACCACATTGCTACACGGAACCCTCTCCTAGGGTTCAGATATTGATTGATTGATTGTGGGGATTGGGGGAATAGTGTAACGTTTATGGCCAATACCCCTCATATTGTATATTGTGCGAGCTTACCCCTCTTACACACGGGGATAAGCCGTATCGCGTCGCTAGGACGCTATTGTATAACCCAAGCCGGTCATAGACGATTACACATTCAAATCACATTGTTTTCAATTGTAGAATGCTGGAAAATATTGTTTAAACTGTTTAGCCTGCACTTTTCCATTATTACTTGAAATATGAGATACATATTCGTACTTGCTCCCTCCTGACTGGAGACAACATTTTTAGGTGATATTGAGGATGCTGAGCTATTGTACAATAGCTATTATGACCCGGTTCTGTACCCTGTGGTGTTGCCAGAGTCCCCCTTGGAGGACGCAGGACCTGAGGCCGACGAGCCGACCACTTAGCTAGTTATTTTCAGTTTCCAGTTTTAGTGTTTTTGGAATTTTGTTAATTTGAATTCAGCATTTTATTTCAGTTCTTTTATTTCCAGTTGTACTTTTCAAATGTTGAATAAAGTTTTAAATTTTCCGTATATTGAGTTGTGACAAATGTATAGATGTTGTTGTGAGCACCTGCATTTAGAACAGCTTACTGCCGCCATCTCACAACGGTGCATGCTGGGCATGATCCGGTTCGACCCAATTATTTGGGATCGGGTCGTGACATGTTTTTAGTGGTGGCCCATGCAGGTCATGAAACAACAACTTAGGAAAACATACCTAGAAACAATTAGAACACTAGAACATTGATTTGTCACAACATATGTCCGAATTATATATATAAATATTTTTGTTTGATTATAGACTAGTAGGATACCTTGCTTATGTATTGCACCCTAAACCTTCAAGAGTATGGCCAAAGGAAAGACCACCCGTTCCGGTCCTGCTGAAGATGTGGTGTCATCTACCAATCACACCCTACCACCTCAAGCATGCCGAGACCCACCTCCCATGCAGCTGACTGACCGTCCCCATGCTGCACCAGCACCCTATCCCGTTTACGCTACTACAGCGCAAACGGCAGAACCTGTTCTTCCCCGGACTGAGCCGTAGTCCCCTGCGGTAGTGCCCGCACTAGCTGCCCCACCAATGCCCGTGGATCCTACCGATCTCGTGGGCATGCTACGAGGAGTGCTTGAAGCCCAGAGAGCCCAAGCAAAAGCTCATCGTGAACAGACCGCAGCCCAAGCTGAAGCCCATCGCGAGCAGACCTCGATCATGAGAGAAGGCATGGAAAATGCCCACAACGTGGCTATGGCTGCCCTCGAGAGAGGAGGAACAACTTTATTGGAGCCACGACCTGCCAAGGTAAACATAAATCCAGGAGTTAAGTTATGTATCATTTAGGCCATTCTTTTGATAAGAGGCGTATTATTATGTGAAGGTCGGAGATATAGAGAGTTTCAAGAAGCAGGGCCCTCGACCTTTCAAGGGGACCGAGAGAATCATCTACGCCGATGAATGGCTAGACAGCATGGAGCATCTCTTGAGCGTCGCTCGACTCCCAGAGGACCTCAAGACCGAAGCAGTAGGACTCCAGCTGCAAGATGTGGCAAGCACCTGGTATCGTAATGAACTCTGACTCAAGGACAAACAGCTTGACTGGGACACCTTCAAGAGGCTGTTCCGCAGGAAGTTCTTCCCAACATCTGAGTTGTGGGAGATGGAAAGACAGTTCCAGGACCTGAAGTAAGGGAACATGACGGTTAGAGAGTATGCGGCAGAGTTCGACCGACTTAGCCGTTTTGCCAAGAACTTGGTTGCTGACCCCAAGGATCGTGTTGAAAGATTCAGGTATGGACTAAGGGAAGAAATTCGCACCCCTGTGATCGCAGGCGGCGCCAAAACATACGAGAAGATTCTGATACGAGCTCAGGACGTAGAAAATAGCCAACCTTCTCGTTCAAAAAGGGAGTATCCTGGAACTAGCAACTTGCAGGGTAACCAGAAGAGGCCCAACAACAATAATAACAGGCCTTCGCACCACCACCAGCAACACCATCATGCAAGAACCAGTGACAGAACGCCTCAGAAGCAGATCCCTGTCTGCGACTACTGCAAGAGGCCAGGACACCAGGCGAACATCTGCAGGAAAACTGGGACACTGCCTAGTTTGTGGGTCTGCCACCCACCGAGTGAGGGACAGCCCCACCGCATTCAACCGGACCGGAGTAACTCAGTAAAGAGCTCCTCTACCCACTCAGCAACAACGGTTCGGGCAACATCAGCAGAAGACCGGGCGAGCTTTTGCCCTAGCAGCAGACGAGCAAGAACCAGAGCAGGAACCCACCGCTGATGGCATCACAGGTTCCATTTATGTGTTTTCATATCCTGCTCTAGCGTTATTTGATTCGGGTGCATCACACAATTTCATATCATCAAAGTTTATTTCTGCACACCACCTAGATACGGGGCTTAGCAAGATGATTAGTAGAGTTATTACCGGTGGTGGACCCATACCCATCATCGAGGCTTGTAACTGTCCCATAACTATCTCAGGCCACAAATTCTTAACACCCTTACTTGTGATGCCCTTGCCCAACTATGATGTAGTCCTAGGGATGGACTGGTTAAGTGAGCAGTATGCGCTGATAGATTGTCACAGAGGATGTGTAATCTTCAGCCCACCAGGAGAACCGGAGTTTGAAATCTCTCGAGCTCCGGAAGACATGAAGAGTGTTACCTACTCCTCTATCACCGAAGAACCCGGGCCTCCTCACCCTATCATAGCGAAATTCATGGACGTCTTTCCAGATTGTCTTCCAGGATTGCCGCCAGATCGAGGTGTGGAATTCACCATCGACCTAGTACCCAGCTCTTCCCCTATTTCTCGGGGATGCTACAGAGTCAACCCCAAGGAGGCAAAGGAGATGAAGGACCAAATTGACGAACTGAAGGTACAAGGATTTATCAGAGACGGGGCTTCACCCTGGGGAGCACCAGTTTTGTTCGTGCCCAAGAAGGATGGAACCGTACGGATGTGCATTGATTACCGGGCGCTGAACAACATCACCATCAAGAACAAGTACCCTCTGCCCCGGATCGACGACCTGTTTGATCAACTGAGTGGAGCTAAGGTATTTTCGAAGATAAATCTCAGGTCTGGCTACCATCAAATCAAGGTCAGGAAGGAAGATATTCCAAAGACGGCGTTCAATACCAAATATGGTCAGTATGAATTTTTGGTCATGCCGTTTGGACTGACGAATGCCCCTGCAGTATTCATGAACCTTATGAACAAGGTCTTCCATGAATATCTGGATCAGTTTGTTGTTGTCTTCATCGATGACATTCTGATCTACTCGAAGACTGAAGAAGAGCATGAAGAGCACCTGAGGAAAGTTCTGGGAACTTTAAGGAAGAAGAAGCTCTATGGTAAGCTATCTAAATACGAATTCTTCTTAGACAAAGTGGATTTTCTTGGCCATGTTGTCACAGAAGAAGGAATTTCGGCAGATCCAATGAAGATATCTGCTATTGAGAAGTGGACTGCACCAAGTTCAGTTGCAGAAATCAGAAGTTTCTTGGGTTTAGCTGGTTACTACCGGAAGTTTGTAAAGGATTTCTCCAGGATTGCTGAACCAATGACGAAGCTCACCAGGAAGAATGAAGAATATGTTTGGTCGGAAGCTTGCCAGTCAGCATTTGAGGAACTGAAGAAGAGGCTTACAACGGCGCCGGTACTTGCGCTACCCTCAGGTACCGGTGGTTTCTCAATTTATAGTGATGCTTCCGGTAAGGGATTGGGCTGCGTTCTTCAACAACACGGGAAAGTAATTGCTTACGCATCTAGGCAATTACGCACTCATGAGAAGAACTATCCCACGCATGATTTGGAGCTTGCAACGGTGATATTTGTATTAAAGCTATGGAAGCACTACCTTTATGGAGAGAGAGTGAAAATATTTACAGACCACAAAAGTCTTAAATATGTTTTCACTCAGAAGGAGCTGAACATGCGACAGAGACGATGGCTGGAGCTGATGAAGGATTTCGACATCAACCTGCAGTATCATCCGGGTAAGGCTAATGTTGTTGCAGATGCACTTAGTCGATACCCGATGGCAACGTTCTTGACCAATGAGCATCATTTGCTGGAGGACATAAAAAATCTTGGACTGGAGATTGTACTGTCCGAAGAGGAAATGAAGAAACTGGGAAGAGAAGCCATTGTACCAGGAGCTGATTCAACATTGATGCAGTTGCAAGTGTGTTCAAGTCTAATGGATAGAGTCAAGGAGGCACAATTCCAAGATGAGACGCGTTGCAAACTCAGAGATCAAGTGCTGGCAGGAACACTTGAAGGATTCTCAATCGGCAGCGACGGAGCACTGAAGCATGGTACGAGGCTGTGCGTACCAACTGGCGAACTGAGGAACGAGCTGATGCAAGAAGCGCACCATTCGCAGTATTCCATACATCCAGGAGCCAACAAAATGTACCGGGATATGCATACTATAGTGTGGTGGTACGGAATAAAGAAGGACGTATCCAGGTATGTAGCTAGATGTTTAATTTGTCAACAAGTGAAAGCTAGCAGACAGAGACCAGCAGGACTGTTGCAGCCGCTAGACATCCCGGAGTGGAAATGGGAGCACATAACGATGGACTTCGTGTCAGGACTGCCTCGATCCCAAGGAGGAAAGGATGCCATTTGGGTTATCGTGGACCGACTGACGAAGTCAGCCCACTTTATTCCTTTCAAGGTGGGTCTATCTACTGAGAAGTTGGCGACACTGTACATACGGCACATCTACCGGATTCACGAAGTTCCGGTAAGTATTGTGTCTGACAGGGATACCAGGTTCACCTCTCATTTCTGGAAGAGTTTGCATGACAGTTTGGGAATGCAATTGAAGTTCAGCACCGCCTACCATCCCCAGACTGACGGACAATCAGAGAGAACAATCCAGACGCTAGAAGACATGCTGAGATCTTGCGTCTTGGAATTCAGAGGGTCTTGGAAAGATCATTTGCACTTGGTAGAGTTCTCCTACATCAACAGCTACCAAGCTAGCATCGGTATGACACCGTTCGAGGCACTCTATGGACGTCGTTGCCGTACTCCACTTACTTGGGATGACGTAGGAGAACGAGTATTGCTTGGACCTGAGATGGTGACCGATGCAGCAGAGAAGGTAAAGATGATTAGAGACAAGCTCAGGATTGCCCAGGACAGACAGAAGCATTGGGCCGATAGCAGCCGACGGCCGTTGGAGTTTGAAGAAGGTGACAGTGTGTTCGTGAAGATCTCTCCTACCAGAGGAACCATCCATTTCGGCAGAGCAGGAAAGCTAAGCCCCAGGTATATTGGTCCTTTCGAAGTACTTAACAGGATTGGAGAAGTGGCTTTCGGCCGTTCCCCGCCATGCCCTAGCCCCGGTACCCGCCATTTTTCTCCGACGATTTCGGCCAGACCCCGCCGTGGTCTCCGCGCGCCTCCCGCGTACGCCCCGCTGCTCCAACAGTGCTGTCCAGCGCTGTTTCGGTGGTTTCCCGCTGCTGTCCGCGAGTTGGGATTTTCTCGAGTCCGCGGGAACGTGGTTTCTATCTCTATTATTGCATCTGAGAGCTCTAGCCGAGCAACCCGAGATATAATTCCGTATTCCCTGTGCCCCGTTATCGAGTCGATGATGATATTGGTCCATGATCCCGTTACGGGATTCGGTTTAGACGATTTCGATTTCGAAAATTCCCGAAGTTCATTTTGGTAGAAATTGTGCTGTGATTGGTTTTGGTTTTAAGCTTTGTGACTTCTCAGAAATTTTGAGTTAGTTCGACAAATGCTCTGTGACTTTCGGACATAGTATTGTGGTTTTGGGACCTTCTGTTAGGTTCGAAATTTCCGAACTATTATGTTGGTTCTGTGATATTTTCGGGTTTTTCGAATTTCTTTTGGAAATGTTCTATGTTTGGTTATATATATTTATTTTGTGGTGGAAATAAATTCATGGGTTATTTCCTTGGTTTGGGATATTATTTGTGTGGTTGGCACAATTTCCCATTATTGGGTTATTCCAGGTATAGAGGAAATGCTGCCCAATTTTCGTAAAACTATATATATATGATTTTCAAAACTGGTTTTCCAAAAAGGTTTATTAAATGGATTTTCGGGCGACGACCGCACCGGTCAATAGGCCCTAGCGAAATGCAAACGAAACCAGTCATCCTGGACGTTGAGGCATTAGCTAAAGAATGATTATTGGACCAATCTGAGACTCTTTAATATAATATTTATATATTTATAATTATTTTCAGAATGGGTACTACTGTTAGTATTTTTGGTGTAGGGCTTCGGCCTGCTGAATGGACCGCTTCCCGGCGTTCAGGATTCACCTGAGTTTTATTATTATTCTTAAAATTCATTTATGTAAATAATTGTAAGGGCATAAGCCCAGTTTTCTATTTTCTTTGCTGCGACCTTGTATTTCGTAGAATAGATTTTATTTATTTTCTGGGATGTTGGTTGTCGATAGACTCGTAAAATATTAAAAAGACATTATTTTGGATATAGAAAATTAATATCATTTTCTCACAATAAATAATTAGGAAAAATTACAAGTTTGTTATTTAAACAAATTCACGTTCTTCTCATTTAAAGAAAAATATTAGTTTTATATACAATATTACAAAATACAAAGTTTTGCCAAATTAACCGGTAATTGCCATTTTTCCAATTAATCGATAACTGGCTTATTTTAATTAAATAACAACGAACGTAGAATTGCGACGTTAGACGATTTCTGGTAGAATAATTAATAAACTTAAAACTGAATTAGGACCAATTCTAGAGATTGTAACTAGCACATCTAGAATGGTTTCATATTGGTTCTAAGCCAAGGTTCTCAACTGTAGGATCTCGGAGACGAACCTGACATCCTCCTCGGAACCGACTTTACCGATCCAGTCATAAACAGAGGCAAGTTATGGTTATGTTTTTCTTGTATTTTATTTAGTAATTGTCTAGCTGCATGTTTAAACCATATTGCTACACGGAACCCTCTCCTAGGGTTCAGATATTGATTGATTGATTGTGGAGATTGGGGAAATAGTGTAACGTTTATGGCCAATATCCTTCATATTGCATATTGTGTGAGCTTACCCCTCTTACACACGGGGATAAGCCGTATCGCGTCGCTAGGACGCTGTTGTATAACCCAAGCCGGTCATAGACGATTACATATTCAAATCACATTGTTTTCAATTGTAGAATGCTGGAAAATATTGTTTAAACTGTTTAGCCTGCACTTTTCCATTATTACTTGAAATATGAGATACATATTCGTACTTGCTCTCTCATGACTGGAGACAACATTTTTAGGTGATATTGAGGATGCTGAGTTATTGTACAATAGCTATTATGACCCGGTTCTGTACCCTGTGGTGTTGCCAGAGTCCCCCTTGGAGGACGCAGGACCTGAGGCCGACGAGCCGACCACTTAGCTAGTTATTTCCAGTTTCAGTATTTTTGGAATTTTGTTAATTTGAATTCAACATTTTATTTCAGTTCTTTTATTTCCAGTTGTACTTTTCAAATGTTGAATAAAGTTTTAAAATTTTCGTATATTGAGTTGTGACAAATGTATAGATGTTGTGAGCACCTGCATATAGAACAGCTTACTGCCGCCGTCTCACAACGGTGCAGGCTGGGCATGATCCGGTTCGACCCAATTATTTGGGATCGGGTCGTGACAGATAGCAGGGATGGTGGAAGGCGGGCTAGGATAATTTTGGGTTGTGAGCGCGGTGGTAAATATCGGCCTCCCATGACAAAAGTTGCTGAAGCAAAATTGGTGAACATTGCGAAGAAGGCAAGACGGGAAAAGCTTACGGGGATGAAGAAATGTGACTGTCCGTTTCAATTGAAAGGAGTGCAATTCAATGACCTAGGGAAATGGTCATTGACGGTTGTATGTGGCTCGCATAATCATCCACTCGGACGCAATTTGGTTGGACACTTATATGCCGGTCGACTAACACCCACGGAAGATTAACTTGTGAAAGACTTATCGAAGAACAATGCAAGGCCGAAAGATATATTGAGCACATTGAAGGAATCCTTTAGCGAGAATGAGTTGACATTGAAGACAATTTACAATACTCAGCAAAAACATAGAGTTGTCGAGCAAGGGGGCCTATCTCAAATGCAGTACTTGTTGGGTAAGTTGGACTCAGAAAAGTACTACTATTTAGATAGGAGATGTGAGCAAACCGATAAAGTGAAGGATTTTTTTTATGCTCACCCGACTAGCGTGGATTTGTTGCATGTTTTTCCTAATATTTTATTGATGGATTGTACCTACAAGACAAACACGTACAGGATGCCACTTTTGGAAGTAGTAGGGGTCACATCCACAAATATTACATTTTCTGTGGCATGTGTTTATATGGAGGCTGAGCGGAAGGATAATTATATATGGGCGCTTAGTACGCTTAAATGATTAGTGGATCAATCATGCTTATCGAAGGTGATTGTGGCTGATCATGAGGTAGCACTTATGAATGCTATAAGCGTTACGTTCCCTAGCTCCACACACTTGCTATGTCGGTGGCATATTAGCAAGAATATATTGGCCAACTGCAAGAAGTTGTTTCACACCAAGGAGAAGTGGGATTCTTTTAACAACTCATGGAATTCGTTGGTTCTTGCTGAAGATCAACTAAGATTTAATGAGTTACTTAGAAGATTGGAGCAAGATTTCCACGATTATCCAAAAGCAGTTAACTATGCCATTAAGAATTGGATTGAGCCGTTTAAAGAAAGATTTGTCTCATGTTAGACTAACAATGTGATGAATTTTGAGAACACGACAAGTAGCAGGTACGTGTCTTTAAACCATAGTTTGCATATATATATATATATATATATATATATATATATATATATATATATATATATGTTAATTACGTTATAATGTACGATTTTGACTGTATGAATTTCATACTCACAGGACGGAGAGTGCACATGCAAAATTGAAAAAACAGTTGGGCACTAGTCAATCAAATTTTGAGATCTCATGGAGCAGGATACATGATCTGTTGATCGCTCAACACAACCAAATTAAGGCCTCATTTGAGATGAGCCTTAATGTGGCACCACATCGTTATAGTTCTCCTCTATTTAAGAATATCCGAGGATTGGTGTCTCATCATGCACTTGGTAGGATTTTCGAGGAGATGAAGGGTATAGATAATACCGGCGTAGATCCCCTCCTTTGTGGTTATGTGTTGAGGAGGACTTGCGGGTTGACTTATGCACATGAACTTGCAGAGTTGAAACGGGATGGTCAGGTTATCCAGTTAGATATGGTTGACAGATTTTGGACGAAGTTGGATTATGAACCCTCCAAAACGGACAATGCAGCTGATGCAGTTGTCCGAAGCCGTTGGGTGGAGACCATGGGAACTATTAATCATATGTTTGATGCGGCTACCGATTCACAAAGGTTGTTGATGGACTTCTGGAGATATCAATTCCTTCGACATCTTCACTGCTTGAACCAGTTGAGCTACATACGACCTCGTGGTAGGCCAAGTAAAACAAAAATCTGTAGTTCAAATTCGACGAAACGTGAACCAAGCAAATTTGAAATTGTTGAGTTTGCTCATGATAGTTGTTCACCTTTGGACGAAACTATAATGCTCGATGGACCTCCTTCGGCCAAACCAATGTTCACTTCCATCCGAAGGGGAAAGCAAAATGTTCGACGGAAGTCATCACGCAATGCCACCGATATTGCATATATAGGACAAGTTCCACCTCAACATCATCCGTATGTGTTGAGTACAAAAATGTACTAGGGGATGGATATTGTGGTTTTCGATGCATAGCCCATGTACTAGGGTTGGGGGAGGAATCTTGGCCAAAAGTTCGTAGTGACCTCATCCAAGAGATCACACTCTTGGGAGATTTATACGGTAGATGTAACTTGATTAAGGGGTCTCTAAAACATGTACTTGAATCTTTGAATTGCTTCGTAGCACCGATTTATGACCGCAAGTACTGGTGGTCATTTCCCGATATGTACTACTTGGCGGCGTCGGCCTACATCATGGCCATCGTTCACATGCACGATGATATCAACATTATGTTTCTACCCATGAGGACAGAAGTTCCAGCCAACCCTCGGCTTGTATGCATGACATTTGTTGATACCAATCATTTCATCGTAAAGTTTATTTTCTAATGTAAGCTTGAGGTTGTATCATTTCATCGTTCACATGCACGATTATAGTGACAAGTTATTATTTGAATGCAGGTAAATTTGGTCTCAGACGCACCACTACCACCCATTATCCACAGATGGTCTACTCTGCGTCTTCCATGTGCTGCTGGTTGGGGCGAAATTTATAAACAACGGATTGAAAAGTATCATGAAACTGTTTCCTCCAAAAGCTCACATGTTGATGGTGATCCGATTAGCTTGGACGATTAGTCCTATTATAATTTAAATGTCTGTTGTGAAATTGTACTATGAGAAGATCAATGTACTGGTATTAAGAGATGTTCAATGTACTGTTCCCTCCAAAAGTTATTATCAGAAATTGTACTTATTATCAGAAATTGTACTATGAGAAGATCAATGTACTGGTATCAATGTACTGGTATTATCAGAAATTGTACTATGAGAAGTTCAATTGTACTACGATTAGTCCTATTATAATTTAAATGTGTGTTGCAAAATTGTACTATCAGATATTGTACTTATTATCAGAAATGTATTGGTAGTATGAATGTTCATTGTATTCGTATCATGAATTGTGAATATGAACTCAGCTCTGCATTTTTTTTGCTCAAAATTGTACTGCTCGACCATTACAGGTCGAACAATCTCCTTCTGTTCGACCATTACAGGTCGAACAAAATCCTTCTGTTCGACCATTACAGGTCGAACTACCTCGTTCTGTTCGACCATTACAGGTCGAACAACATCCTTCTGTTCGACCATTACAGGTCGAACTACCTCCTTCGGTTCGACCATTACAGGTCGAACTACCTCCTTCGGTTCGACCATTACAGGTCGGATGTTGCAATATATGTTCGACCTGTAACGGCCGAACAGAAGAACTATGTTCGACTTGTAATGGTCGAGCAGTACAATTTTGAGCAAAAAAATGCAGAGCTGAGTTCAACTTCATAGTTACGATTCATATTCAAAATTCACATAACCTGAGTATATTAACAGAGTTCAAAATGAGCACAGAGTTCATAACAAAGTTCAGTAACATGAGCACAAAGTTCATAACAAAATTCACAATTCATATTCATGATTCATTAACATAATTCATAACATGAGCACAGAGTTCATAACAGAGTTCATTAACAGAGGTATATTACAGAGTTCAAAATGCCAGTGACAAAGTTCAAAATCACGAGGGACTACATAAATCTATGATATGCGACGCCTTCGACTCCTACTAGTAGACGCCCCATTCGAAGATTCTGGTGGTTCTTCATGCGCGATCTTCAAAGCACGATAGGCGCCGACTAAAGCTGGGACTAATATCGATGTGTCTAGACCCTCTTCATTCTCTACCCATTGCTGGTAGACCGGCTCTAAATACCCCCAAAGCATTTCCGATCATTTCCTATGGTTGTGGGCCTGCCTGGATAGATGTAGTGGCGACGGCGGTAGAGATGTTCTCCGGATCCTGGATGATAGGATGTGAAAACGTCCTATACCAATGCATATAATCGTCCGAACACTCCCATGCGGGATTTGCAGCTCTCCCACAGGCTTCGGTCGATAGTACATGGCTGCTCCAGAATTGGAAGTAGTCTCCCAAAACATCCCACGTCAGGTTGTACTTCTGGCCCGTATTTCCCCGACGGACAATAATTGGAATCAAAGGAAAATTAGGTATCTTCTGGAGTAAGCCAAATTGTCGAAGCACGCGGTCGGGATGATATGGCTCTATACAGTCAAATGCACGTATGCATCCATAGTAGAAAGTGACATTGTCCCGAGGATAAGAGTCCCTCATCCCATTATAGGGTGTCCAATTGACCTACATCATAAAAGTGGCATAATTACTAATTCATAGAACACATAAATAAATGGCGTAAACGAATGTAATAACACTCACACTATGTACTTGTAGATTGTCCAAAACCTCCCTCAAGGCCAATATCCGGTCGACAGTTCCTGCAGAATGAGATTTATTGGCCCACCTCAAAGCAAGTGGATCGCCCAACTTATAATTGACATTATGGGTTGGCCTTATGAAGGGAAAATACTCGTATATCCAGGCCTAAAAAATATATATCAGACATATAAACATAACATAAATATCGAGCATATAATAACATAAAAATATGCATATAAGATGGAGAGATAGCTACCTCCAGTAAAGTCAAATATCCAAATATTTGTCGCACCCCACTCCGAGATGCTAATCCAAGCTGTCGATACAAGTATGCTAGAGCAGCTGCTCCCCAAGCATACTCATGGACGCGGTTGACCGTCACCAGAAGACTGAGAATTTTTGTGTCCACACGTGTGCCACTCTTGTTTACAAAAAATGTGCATCCAAGCATGAAACATAAATATGCACGGGCTGCACTTCTTCTTTTCCTCTCATCCCTACTAGTGACATCTCCACTAAATCGTGAACGGAGCCACTCCAGCCGGACCGAGCTACCTCTTTGGCCCTGAAGAGCATCGACTGCCTCCCTTTCTGTCACCCCCAATAATCTACTGATCATTTTTTTAGGGGCCTCCAGTCCCCTTGTCGACTCTGTTACAACCACAGGTATTCCACTAACCGGGAGTCCGGTAAAACAAAATACGTCATCCAACGTAATTGTCATCTCAGCGAATGGCATATGGAATGAGTTGGTCTCCGGTTGCCAACGCTCAACAAACGCGCAAATTAGATTTTTGTTCGGCGTCTTATACGAAATCCATCTCAAGTCTGGAATTTTGGAACAATGAATCAACTCCTTAAAATCATTACCCCCTTTACCAAACTTCCATGTCTCCATCATAGTCGTGTGGCACCAACACCTCAATAAGGGCCTCTCAATCCCATTCCAAATCTGGAACGCCACATGAGTCTTGAAACTTGGGATAAGTCGGGGATCCTTAGGTCCACCGGGACAAGGGCCCGTCAATATATTATTGTCATCACCTTCTTCCTCATCTTCCTCAACGCGTGCTTCCTCTTCTTCTTCATCATGTGCTTCCTCGTGTTCCTCTTCTTTCTCAACACGTTCCTCATCCTCTTCTTCTCTAGCACGTTGCTCGCTAATTTGACTCGCAACAACTGTTGGACTAGTACGTGCAGCTGCCTCTCCTTCCGCAGCACATTGCTCTAGTATTTGAATCGGAGCAACTGTTGCTCCTTCTTGACGACTGCTACGTGCAGCTGCCAACTCTTCTAACTGATGCCTCCTATTAGAAGCTGTAGGTGGTCATCTCCTCATATATGTCATTCTTGCTAAATTGAATGAAATAGCAAGAATTAAATAATCTATACAATCAAAATGAACTGCTCGACCAAAATTGGTCGAACAAATACTTACTGTTTGACGTATGCAGGTCGAACAGAACACATGATGTTCGATCAAGTAGGATCGAACAGGAAGTGTTTGCTCGACATATGTTTGTCGAACATCTTCACAAATGTTCGACTGCTTGTTGTCGAACGTACGTTTTTTTGCCCGACCAACCAGGCTCGGGCAGAACAACGAAAATCCAAAAAAAATGCAAACGAAGTTCGCCCAAGAAAATGAGGGTTTTTGAAACACTAAATCAGTGATCCTAAACGAAAGAAATACTCAATTCGAGGTAATGGGGAGGTTCGATTTGAAAAACACACCAAATTCTTGGGATTAGGATTCATCTTGGGATCGATCTTCGGATTGGCCCGCCATTATAACGATCGACCTATTCCGAAACGAAGTCGTGGGTCGAACGGGACTCCTTGTCGTGGGTCGAACGGGAGGGGGGGTTTGGTCGATTAAACTTCGGGAGAGAGAGTGGGGTGGTAGTGGTGACAGTGGGGTGTGTTTGTTTTTATGTAGATGAAAATGGGGTGTAGTTAGGATTGTTAGTTTAGGAAGAGAGGAGAGTGGGGTGTGCTTAGAAAGAGTATTTCTATCAAATTGTGGGGTGTACTTAGTATTTTTTTAAGTTTTATTAACTATATATGGTGTGTACTTAGTAATTGGGGTGTGTTAAGTAACTCTTGGGGTGTGTATAGCCAGACCCATTTCTTATTCATGTGAGTTTTGAATTTTTATCCATGGGATGTCTTGAATACTAGTGAAGAAAGCTATTTCCAAGTTCCCTTTGGAATAATTTTGCTTTTATAGAATTTTTTTGAGATGCGCGTAACACACGAGATTTTTTGCACGTTCATACCATGTGTCTACTGTCCATGCTCTCCGCGGTTTGATTTCGAGATCATATGCCTAGTCAAGAAGGTTATACCTCTCCTCGCTTTTCTAGAAATGTTATTTGAATATTTTGTTTGGATGATAATATTCTTCCTATAATTTCAAAATTCTAATTTTTATCCAATTTAGGTAATAAGCATCATGAAATTAATGAAAGGATATTTATAGAAAATTAAACAAATTAAAATTTCTATCCCTGTGAGCCAGAATGGAAAAATTCGATGATTGGACTATAGATTCTTAGGAATAACATTTTTCAAACGAGACGTTGGAGGCTCATGTTTGGTATTTCTAGAATTGAGAATTAAGGAGAAATACGAGAGGTTCTATATTTCCATTAACTTGAAAAAAACTATTTTCAAGTCTCTCATTGGGAATACTTTTTCTTTTTTAAGAATGTTATTTGGGTATTTTGTTTGGACGGTAGTTTATTTTTAAAATTCCAACTTATATTTCAAACATGAATTTGGTACATCATCAAATTATTGAAATAGTATTTATGAAAATTTAAACAAATTAAGAATTTAGGTTGTGTTTGGTTCACTTTAATGTAAACCCAATCGTAATGAAATTGGGTTGTAATGTAATTAAGTTTATAATATAATGGAATTACAATTACATTACTATGTTTGGTTGAAACATGTAATCAAATCATGTAATATAATGTCAATTGTATTCATATGTTTTGTTTACCATGTAATTGAGTTTCTAATTTAATATTTTTTAAATACAACATGAAAAAAAGTAGATCAATAAAAATTTCAAACATTTCAAAAATAAAAAATAAAAATATTAAAATTAAAATTAAATAATAAAGAAAGGGGACAAAATTATTTTGTCCTTCTCCTAAAAAAGACTAAAAAAAGACCGAAAACGATAAAAGCGACAAAAAAGACCAAAATGATAAAAATGAGCAAAACAAAAAAACAACAAACAACGGAAAAAAGCGATATGGAAAACAACAAAAAAAATTAAAAAATGAAAAAGGGAAAACTCATCAAAGTGACAAAAATGACAAAAAACAAAAAATGACCAAAAACAATGACCAAAAAAAAAACTAAAAATGTAAAAAAAACAAAAAACAAAAAAGATAAACGAGCAAAACGACCAAGAATGACAAGAAGCGGCCAAAACGAAAAAAGTACAAAAAGTGGACAAAATCGACTAAAAACGACAAAAAAAGACGAAAAATAAGAACTGACGAAAATGATAAAAATGATAAAATAATGACCAAAAATAAAAAAAACGATAAAAAAGAACAAAAACCAGCCCAAAACGATAAAAAGAGCAAAAATTGACAAAATGACAAAAACGAAAAAAGACCAAAAACAAGAAGGGATCAAACGAACAAAAAACGACAAAAGTATAAAAAAACTTGCAAAAACGACAAAAAGGCGAACAAAAACGAAAAAAATACAAAAATGAATAGAAACGACCAAAACGGACCAAAAAAAAGCAAAAAAGGTGCACAATCGAACAAAAACGATAAAATTCGGCCAAACATGTGCAAAAAAAACGAGAAAAAGCGAGCAAAAAATCGAAAAAAGGAGCAAAAATGGAAAAAAGGAACAAAAATAAAAAATAAATAAATAAACAAAATAAAAAATGATTAAAAAAGGCGAAAACGACCCAAAATGAGAAAAGCGGCAAGAAGGACAAAAACGAAAAAAAAAAGTGCAAAATCGACAAAAAATGATAAGAAAATGAAAAAAACGGCAAAAAAATATGCAAAATCGACCAAAAACATAAAAAATCGACAAAAAAGATAAAAATGTGGAAAAATAGCCAAAGCGACTAAAAACGATAAAAAATGTGAAAAACAGCCAAAAGCAACCAAAAACGATAAAAAATGTAAAAAAATGTTCAATAAAAGAACAAAATCGACAAAAAACGATAAAAACATGCAAAAAACGGCCAAAAATAGCAAAAACTTGCAAAATCGACAAAAAGATAAAAAAACGTGCAAAAAGGACCAAAAAAGGACAATTACGTACGAAATCGACCAAAATCGATAAAAACGTGCAAAAGCGACCAAAAATGGCCAAGAACATGAAAAAACAACAAAAAAGAGGAAAAACAAGAGAAAAAGACCCAAAAAGAGCAAAAATGGCTAAAAACGAAAAAAAGACGAAAAGCAAACAAAAAGGACCAAAAATGGCCAAAAACGAACAAAATGACCAAATTATTGCATACAAACCTTCCGCTTAAGTTGTAACGTAATCGCGATTACATAAGTTTTATGATGTAATTGAGTTTAGAAGGAACTGATGTAATGTAATCAAACTTGTATTCGCGATTACATTACATCTATTTTTTTTGTCTAACCAAACACCTGAGTTAGATTGACAACATAATGTCAATTACATTATGTTGTCCAATCCTGCAAGCCAAACGGGCCCTTAGTTAATATGTAGTATGATAAAATTAATGAAAAGGTAATTTAGGTATTAGTAGCATTATAAAATTAATGAAAAACTACTTTTAAAACTAAACAAATGGGGAAAAAAAATTAATTTTTTTGGAATACATATTTTTGGAGGATAACACTCAGAGAGCATATAAATATGCATGGATAAGAGGACATGGTTAATAAGAGTAAGTTTACCTTCCGGAGATAATGTCTTGTTATGCCACCCTTCCACTCGTCCCTTAGTTTTTTGGATTAGTTGTTCGAAGATAGAAGCCGTGCACCGCCCAGCCGTCATACGCAACCAAGGTAATGGAAAGGGGTGGACTCCACCTGGAATCCCGTAGAGACCCCCAAGTCCACCCTTGTGAGACTCGTCTCACAGTATCGGTATTTACATACGAATACATATTTTGTTATGTATTTCGTATTTCTTTGGTTTTGGGAATGCTTTAAATTTTTTTTTTCAAACTGTAGATTTTTTCCTTGACCGGCATACCGCCGGTATACCGGTGTGTACCGATGTCATACCGCCCGGACATATTTTCCACATTTTAGATATTTTTGATTTTAGATATTTTGATGAATAGTATTTCTGATATTTTCGTGAATAGTATTTTGGATATTTTAATGAATAGTGTTTAGATATTTTCGTGAATAATGTAGATGCATCCTTTTACCCATTGGACAATTGGTTTTCTTAAAATGGACGAGATTGACTTAGATTATTGATCACGTTCCAATGGTCACGATTAATCCCTCTTCTATATATACCCATTGAGTTTCTCTCACCTCTCTCTTTTCTTCCTTCTTCATTTTTCTTTTCACTCTCCTTCCTCTTCCTCAAGCTTAGGAAAGCTTGGCCTTGAGGCCTAGAGTGTGGTTTCGAAATCCTTCTTGGTGGTAGAGTGAAAGATTAGGCTCGGTTGCTAAAACCTAGGCAAGTACAACTTGCTCAAAAGTGATATGACCATGTTGTATTTTTGGTTTTTCATAGAAACTAAAGTTTTATTGTTCTATAATATGTTTCTCTAAATTTTTAACATCTTTAGTATATAACACTTTTGGTTTTGATGGTATTGCGTAGATCTGAGATTCTCGATAGTATTTTCGAGTTTTTTGAGGTATTCTTCTTTAAATTTTCAAAATCAGTAAAATCTAATGCTTCCATGTTGTAGAAAATTCAATTCTATGCGATTTTGACTTTTGAAAAATCTAAATTTCGATTTAAAACAAAGTTTTTATGGCCGAAACAAGTTTTAGATTTTTATCAACTTTCTGTGACGGTTCGGAAAATCCGAACTTGCTCTAAAAACTTGTTGTGACACTTCAAAAAATCTGTCGATAATCCCTCAGATTATCCGTTTAGACTGTTTTTGTCCGTTTTTGATATTTTCTTCGACTGTAATGAATTCTTAACATGATTAGATGACCTTGTATAGTTAGAGAATGATTGAACACTCTATATATACTTCACACTAATATATGTACATAAATTATTTTATGCCATGTACTTATCTTTTATTGATTTTTCCTACATACCATGATATTGTTCCTATTTTATTTTCTGACATGTCATGATATGTTTTCTTATTGATTTTCTCTACATGCCATGATATGTATTGTCATGCCTTTCCAGATTTTATTGTCAAGTACATTTATTGTCTAGCCGTATATTGATCGATAGTAGCCTGTCATAGCGTACTCATGATTACCGGACATGTCCAGATCGATTTAGTGGCTCGTAGTAGCGTATTTCTGTACTGATTTTCTGATTGACTTCTAGATTGAGATTGAATGCATGTTCTTTATTGACACCATAGATTTAACTTATTATATCTAATCTATTTGCATCTTGGCAATGGACAATCGAATGTGAGTATTGTCTATTGTATCGTGTGTAGTGTGTATTGAGAACATTTACCAGAAATATCTCGCAAATGACTTGTACCCATGGCTCGTCATTATAGGACGATTATTAAGTGTCCACGACTTGAGAATTGAAAATGAATCTTATAAGTAATTAACTAGTAAACTCATATAGATCATTGGGAGGGGAGGACATTCACTACTAAAATCTGTCAAATCAGCGACGCCTCAGGACGTCGCTAAATAGGGAAAATACGTCACTAATATCGATTAGCGACGTATTTAGCGACGTTTGCACGTAGTCGCGATTAACCTAGTCGCTAAACAATAAAACGTCGCAATACGTTGCTATTGCGACGACACTTAGCGACACGGACACGTCGCTAATTCAGCGACTACCAGCGACGTAAAACGTCATCATTTACCGACGTAACCTAGCAACGTTGAGCGACTTGACATGCATCGATGCTGACCTGGCTTGAGAGCCAAATGGCGACATTCTGCGACTTTGTTATGTCGCTATAGTACCGACATATAGCGACGTTTAGCGACGTCATACGTATCGACGTTTAGTGACGATCAGCGACGGTATTCATCACAGTTAGCGATGTTGTGATACTTACTTAGCGACGTTACCTTCGTCGCTGAACGTCGCTGAACGTCGCTGCACGTCGCTAAGCTTGAAAAAAAATAAAAAAAATACAGCATTTGCAGCATCCCCTGCAGCATTTGCAGCATCCCCTACACCATTTGTTACAACAACGACGGTGTGTATCATGAACACAGTATCAAACAACACAGATACACATAATCACGAACACGTTTGAAACACAATCTCATCAATCAACACAGATATATGAAAATTTGTAACAATAATGTCAAACATAATGGTCCACAACTTAATTGCCAAGTATGGGAACGAATGGCTCAGAACACAACCCAAAATTCATTCTAGCATACATTAGTGTGAATCATCTATGTTCTGTACATATGGTGTAGTATATGTTCTTATCGTATCTAGTATCTGAAGAATGTAACAGAATCAAGATGAACTCACATAATGTAATACTAAGATATCATCTACTACTATATAAGATATAGTGATAGGTTGTCATATCATCATTGCCGAGGGATGAGGGTCGGAGGACAAATACCGCTCGAGTGAGCCAAATGCATGCAGCCACTTCCCTCCCTCCATTCACCCTCTCCCTCTCTCACGCTATCAACGTCACAACAAGTTATGATCAAGCATCTTCCTTCTCCTCTCCTCCACCATGGCTCTGCACCCATCTGTTTCTCCCTACTTCCCTTCTTCTTATTTGACTCTCTCAGCCACATATGATATCCACCTCAAGTGTAGAGTCGGGGAAGAAGAAGTGGACAGGAAGAGGAGGAGGAAGCAGCACAGCCGACGGCATGACCCGGAGGAAGTACAGAGGTTTTCTTCAACATCCGTAGGAGAACTATAAGGATATATCTTTTTACAACATATCACCTTGCCAAAGACCCTTAATGTGACAACCATGTTACCGCGGTGTCGGAAGACTAACATGTCATCATTTTCTAAGCCGTGTGTTTTGACATAATCCTCCAAACTCTTTCCTGCTATGTAGTAATGCAAGATGTTTGAAAATGCGGACCGGGAATCAGACGAGCGCTCCTATAGCTGTTTCTGGCACCTCACACATCGGATGTCATCTAAAGCAGTGTTGACTGCTTATCTGATGATCTGGCTCCGGGATCACGTCTTTTCAGGTGGATCAGGCTCTGTGGAGAGGGTGACCCGAAACTTGATCCTGCCAGCTGTAAAGTTGGTTTTTGGTCATCCTTTGGCTCTACTCCCAGCGATGGTATGCAACTTGCTGTGAGGTCTACGAGAATTCGAAGGTAACGTTGTTTACGAATGAGGTAAGAACGACAACTTTCCTCGTGCCGAACTGCCGTTTCACTATCTGATGGGGTGGTTGATTTTGCACCATCCCAACGTGATGAGTCCGGGCCAGGAAGAAGACCATGTGGCCGGAGATGCATTCCTCCACCGCTTCTACCAGAGGAAGTGGCTGCATACGGGCGTTCCTGTTTGTAGGAAGGTTTTGTCCTACCTTCAAGGATGGAAGATCATGAAAGTTGGTCCCATTTTCACCAGCTTCGAAGCAAATAAAGATTTAGCTGATTCGGGTGCAGATGCAACAACTCTGTCTCCGTGGGGATTCCGTCGGTTGCAAAGCATCCGGCCATCCCATTTGGTGTACAGGAATAAAAATTATTGTTACTTGGAGCCGTATTTGCCGAGCCGTTTGGCATGTCAATTCGGCTACGCCCATTTGATGTTAGGGAATCCCAGTACCAACCTGGGGTATATTGGAAGTCTACTGGACGGAGCACGAGCTTGGCTTTACTATAATGCCGGATGTACCGGAGCCCGCTTTACCATGCCAGTTCTGAATCCGCAGCCGTCGATTCTTTTCTCAGCCGCCAAATTTTACTGTACGATGAACGCTGTATCTCCTGGATATGATAGGGAGACCAGTTTCATCGTCGGCACCCAGTTGGAGGCAACTGGGAACATGTTGGTGAAGGCTCGATCGTACCGTCCACCAGAGGTTGGTTATCGAGATACCCCTGTCGTATCTTCGGAGAGTACTCAGGCAGAGCCCTCGGCTGATCGCCCGAAGAGACGTGCCGGCACAGAGGCCGGTTCTTTTGCGCCGAAAAGGCAGAGGAAAGCAATGTCACCGGAGGTGTCAACAGAATCGGCTCTTGTGGAGGTAAGGACATCCCACATAGTCTGGTTAGTTCTACCATTTTTGTGACATATGCTTTCTTTTTGTAGGAGCCGTTGAAAAGGAAATCCTGAACTCCGAGATCGGGTGCTAGCAGACCAAAGTGGGTGGCGGGCCCATCTGATGAGCGTATTCCGCCGATTGTATTATCTCCCGTGGAGGAGAACCCGGATGATGTGACTTCTGTGGAGATACCAGCTGCTGTGAGGGCTTCTGGTATCGAGGTCCCAGCAGAAGCTGTTCCTCCAGATGAGGAAGAGGAATGGAGTTCGTCTTCTTCAGATGACGTCCCTCCAGAGGTCCCTGAGCCTGTAGTAGGAGTAACAGGCATAGTGGTAATAGAGGAGAGGGCTGATTCTCCTCCTTGTCATAATGAAGGGGGGTCGACTACACCGTTGCCGAGCCCTACCCCAGACTCAGCAGCGGACGTCGAGCTGGCTGCCGATCAGGAGGTACCGACCGATTCTATTCCCGCAGTGGGATTCGATGAGGGAGACGAGACTCGTCTGCCGAGCCCGGCTCCAGGGGAGCCAAGTCAGGAAATAGGTACTGATCTAGCTGTTTTGCCAGAGGAAGAAGGTCCTGTGCGGCCTGCTGATGGTGTTTTGGAGACGGAGGAGACAGCCCCAGACGTCGGTGGTCCCTCCGAAATTGAAAAGGGTAAGAGTTTGCTGGTTGAACCCTCTGTTGCTCCTTCCACTTGGGGGACGATATCGATGCCCCATCTGGCTCCTTCCGTCCACTTGGCACCTCGGGCTAGTGACGAAGTGCAAGTCTCTGACGAGAGAGGGTCCGCTGAGTTTGAGATTGCAGCCTCGCAGATTAAGGTCGGTGGGTCTTCTTCAGCTCCGTCATCCAGAGCAGCTCCTCCAACTCCTGCTATGACACCTCAGGTGTTGGCAGACGCGGACGAGTATGTGAAGTTTATTGTTGAGGCAGTGTACAAGATGCTGCAGAGTGGTGTATCGACCATGATGAATGCAAATGGGAGTTTTGCGACGGCGAAAGCCATGGCGCTCCCTCACATTGGTTTGATATGTTCTCACCAGGGCCACGATCATATGGCCGAGATTCTGGAGGCATCAGTGGCCGAGCTCGACCAGCTTCTTTCCTAGCTTCAGAGTATCCGGTGAAATGACTTTTCTGCTCTGATAGAAGCAGAAAAGGAGAAATTGATAGCTGAAGTCGAGTCGTCGTATCAGGCCATGGTGGCTGTCTGGGACTGTGAGGTGGCCGAAGCTGAGGCTGCGGTGGAGAGGCTATCTCAATCCACGCAGGAAACGGTAGAGTTGCGGGCCTCATTGGAAGCTAGCATAGCGGAGGTCACTGCCAAGATTCGCCATCTTGAAGATCAGCGAGCCCAACTCTTGTTAGATGTTGAACGAGTCCAGGCTGAACATGTAGCATCTAAGGAGGAGGAAGCAGCTTTTACCCGCCAGATTCTTTCCCTGACCCATCGGCGGCAACAGCTAGACAAGAAGTATGAGACTGATACTGCCCCCGAAGCTGTAAAGGTGATGCGTCAAGAAGCCGAACGCTGGGTCTTGGCGATCGCAGAAACTCGGGCGAAAGACTTGAGGTATCGGATTGAAGAGCTTTCTGCCAATCCCAGTGATGCTTAGGGATTGTAGTTTCTCTTTTTTTGTTATTTTTGTGGTTTGCAACTTCTGCTGGAGATGTAATCCTTTACTTTTAAATAAAAATAAATAATTTTATGGTGTGTTCATTTTTGCTGTCATGAACTGATGATTTGTGTGGACTTATTGTCTTTTGTGCACCTTGGTTTTTAGGTACAGATAATAAGTTTGAGATAACCGACATGTTTGCTCAGAGGTAATGTGGACGTGGCAAATACGGGGTTCAAATGACAGAATCTTCCTACTCAGAGGTATTAAGGACGTTGTAGGAGTGACTCTAGAGGGATACGCGGAACTACTCAGAGGTAATATGGACATGGAAGTTCTGCGATCGATGTACGACAACACGGGGGTTATTCGTACGGGATGTTTACTCAGAGGTAATATGGACGTGGTAAACATGATAAGCAGCACAATCTTATGTAGTGTAAGATTCTGCTTTGCAGGGCATAGAGGAGCAACTCAGAGGTAATGTGGACGTGGTTGTTCTTCTACTGAGGATAGAATGCCACGGAACAACTGGGTTCCGAAAGCATAGGATTTTGTGAAGGGGAGATGTATGTGAACTCTGATGATCAGGTCCACTGACTCCCTTGTTGGGTAGAGATGGAAGTACATATCTGAAAGATGTTATAAATAGTACTTCTTTAGGAACTTGCCGTTGATGGGCATCATGAACAAGTCTCCGTTTGGTCGAGCGAGGCGGTAAGCACCGTTTGAGTATACCGTCTCTATGATGAAAGGTCCCTCCCACTTGGGCTTGAATTTTCCTGGTGTTTTATGAGTCAACACCATTGGCCTCCTGACTGCCAAGACCAGGTCGCCTACTTGGAAAGTCCTCTGCTTGACCTTTTTTTGAAAGCCTGTGATATACGGGCTTGATAAAGTTCAATGCGCTGCTGAGCTAGGAGACGCTTTTTGTCAAGTGCCTCCAATTCTCGCAGACGACGATGCTGATTGCCTTCTTCTGTCAATTGATTTGTGATCGCTACACGGAGTGAGGGTATCTGGATCTCAAGAGGCAGTATCGCTTCGCTCCCGTAGACTAAGGAGAACGGGGTGTTGCCCGTCGGAGTCCGCACCGTTGTACGGTAGGCCCAAAGACATTCGTCGAGCTTTTCGTCCCAGTCGCATTTGTTGGATGACACGACCTTTTTGAGTAGCTTGACGATAGTCTTGTTAAATGCCTCAGCCAATCCGTTTGCTGCCGGATTGTATGCGGTTGATGCCACATTCTGAATGCGGTTCTTGTCACAGAACCTGCTGAAAACATGGCTGATGAACTGTGGACCGTTATCGTGGATAATCCTTCGAGGTACCCCGAAACGATAGATGACATGGTGCTTGATGAAGTTGATCATCCTGGAGCTTTTCACTTCCGTCAGTGGAACTACTTCTGCCCATTTGGAGAAGTAGTCGGTGATGGCTAGGATGAAGCGGCGTCCCCTCGATGATGGAGGGGTGATTGGTCCTATAATGTCCATGCCCCAAGCTTCGAAGGGCCAGGAGGCGACCGTAGGATGTAGTGGTTTCGACGGTGTATGGATGAAGTCGGCGTAAAGCTGGCATGCATGACACTTTTTAGCATAGTCGACATCGTCGGCTGCCATGGTTGGCCAGTAGTAACCCATATGTCACAGTCGATCCTGCAACTTAGGGCCAGGTTGATGAGTCCCGCAAGTTCTGTCATGAGCTTTTCGAAGGGCTTCGGCTGCTTCCTCATTGGATAGATATCGAAGGAGAAGTCCATCGAAGGAACGTCGGTACAGCATTTTAGTAGCTGTATCATAATAAAACCAAAGGGAATGTCTTCTGACCGAGACGGCTTCTTTCGGATCTTCAGGGAGAATTCTATAGATAGCGAAGTCGATGAATGGGAACCTCCAGCCTCGGACATTAACACCGGCACTTGCTGTCATGGCATGGGCCATTTGTGTGCATAGGTTGTTTTTAGGACAGACCAAGTCTCGTCCAACTACCGTGACGTAGTGTTGAGTCCCGAGGGGGGCTGCCAATGAAGCTGCGAGGCCAGCCAGAGCGTTAGCCTCCAGGTTTTGTAACCGAGGTACGTGTTCTATGAAGAACTTGGTGAAGGTTGAAATAATATTCAATACAGCTTCATGGTAAGGAACCAGATCTTTATGGCGGACTTCGTACTGCCCTCGAATTTGATTAACGACGAGTTTGGAGTCGCCGTAAGCTTCTAGATGATCTACCCCCAGCTGTTGTGCCAGCTGGAGTCCCATGATGAGAGTGTTGTATTCGGCAACATTGTTGGAGCACGGCTTTGAAAGAGAGTAAGCACGCTGGATGACCAGCTGATCGGGGGAGACTAAGACTACCCCCGCTCCTGCGATGATTTGGCCTTTGGGGCCTGTTCTCGAAGCACCATCGAAAAACATCCGCCTCATCCGGGATGTCTTTATAGAGTCTGGAGGACTCTGGGATGGGGTGCGCGGCTAAAAAGTCGGCTAGTGCTTGACCCTTGAAGGCTTTTTGTGGAACGAACACCATGTTGTACGGCGTCAACAGGATTGCCCATGTAGCTAGTCGGGAGTTCAAAGATCCCAGCTTTGTCATGAGAACCCTGAGCAGATTGACTTGGGAGATGACATGAATTGTCTGGTCCGAAACATAATGGTGAGTCTTCTAGATGGCGAACACCAAAGCCAAACACTCCTTTTCAAAGGGGTTGTACCGGTGTTCGGCCCCGATCATCGTTCTACTAAGGTAGTAGATAGCTTGCTCGTAGCCTGCATCGTTGTTCTGAGCCAACAAAGCGCTGAAGGAATGATCCATGGCACGGACGTAGAGGAGAAATGGTTTGCCTGCGACGGGTGCCACCAGGACTGGCGGGCTCGTCAGATAAGCTTTGATATCATCGAAAGCTTTCTGGCATTCTTCTGTCCAGACGTATGAGACTCCCTTCTTCATGAGCTGGGTGAAGGGTTGGTATTTTCCGAAAAGGTTTGCTATAAACCTTCGAATGTATGCCAGACACCCCTGCAGGCCTCGAAGTTCTCGAAGGTTCTTCGGAGGGTCCATGTCAAGGATGGCTTTGGTTTTCTCGGAATCTACATGAATGCCTTTTGCCGTGATAATGAAGCCCAAGAACTTTCCGCTGGAAACCCCAAGGAAGGATTTAGCGGGGTTCATCTTGAGTTGATGCGCTCGCATGAGATCAAAGACTGTCTTTAGGTCTTGTAGGTGATCACCTTTTAGACGGCTCTTGACTGCGATATCATCAACATAGCATTCAACTGTTTTGCACAGATGTTGACGGAAGATGGTACTCATAGCTCTTTGGTATGTAGCATCAGCATTTTTCAGGCCAAAGGGCATCACTGTGTAGCAGAAAACCCCCTTCGAAGTCCTGAATGACGTGTGTTTTGTGTCATCGGGGAGCATTTTGATCTGGTTGTAGCCCGAGTATCCGTCCATGAAAGACATCCGTTCGAAGCCACATATATTGTCGATCATCACGTCAATGATTGAAAGCGGGAATTCGTCCTTCGGACAAGCAGTATTGAGATCCCTGAAGTCGATACAGACTCGTATCTTCCCATTCTTCTTGGTGACAGGGACGACATTGGCCACCCAATCCGAATGTTGCTCTTCACGGATGAATCCGCTGCTCAGGAGTTTGTCCACCTCCTGATCGATAATGTTCATGATGTCAGGACGAAAGCGTCATTGTTGTTACTTTACAGGCTTAGCATCAAGCAAGATGTTAAGTCTGTGGATTGCGATCTAGGGATCAAGTTCCGGCATATCTTCGTAGCTCCAGGCGAAGACGTCGATATATTCCTTAGATAATTGGACCAAAGACTCCCGGTCTTCTCCCTTCAGACTTTTGCTGATGAAGATGGGTTTGGAAGGAGATCCATCCCCAAGGTCAACTTGTTCGACCTCGTCTTCGGTAGGGGGCTCACATAATTCAAAACGAGACTCCCACTGTTCTCCTAGGCGTTGAGCCGAGGGTTCTTCCTCAAAGAATTTCGGTATTTGGTCATCGCCTTCATCCTCTTGAGATTGTGCAGATGCCACGTTGACTGATAGCACCTTCCTGAGGACTGAGCCGATACTGGTATCGGAATCCCAAGTTGATGCTTTGGACGAATGAGAGTGTTCCATTTTTTTTGCCTCCGAACTCTCTGGAGTAGCCGGTGGCGTGACATAGCCTACCCCCCGTCGAGTACGATGATAGTAGTCCTGCGGCTTTCCTTTAGGTGTTGGGAGTCGGAGGGGAAGACGCCGGCCTTTGTCGTAGTTCAGGCCCTTGTTGCTCTTCAGATCGTAATCCATCTTTTGGATGAGGTACTTTGCCTTGTCCGTGTACCGATAGACTTGTATTCTGCCGATTCTGGCTCGAGTGGCGGGAGGTCTTGATGACGCTCGACTTTGCCGAAGATGATGGGTTCTTCATCCCGATTCCTCGGTGGGACTATAAAACAGACTCCTTGGGACGGGACTACTCGATTTACATGATTGACGGTCGTTATTTGTGTTTGTAACGACCGTAGAGCATTATCTAGTGTATACATGGCATTCCAATGTGGAAGACTAGAATAATTGAAAGACACTCTATTATTGATAAAATACGAGATTTTGTCCCACGGGATTACATTATCAAGAGAAGGGGCATCTATATCAGCAGATATGTACTCTCCTAACTCTTCATCTGTGAGCACCGGGGCCGGTTCGGGAGAGTTTATCGCCAATTTGATCTTGGGATCCGAGAGGGCTGTGTGGGCCTTCTCTTGCAGCTTGGATGATTGCGGAGGCTTGCCTTTGAGACGCACCTTCAGGGGTGCCTCGACTACGCCTTCGATGACAGGTGCCTTCCTTTGTAGTTTTGCCACAAGGGGAGCCGTCGTTTGAGAAGGTTTTCCCTTGAGCCGTATCTTCAAGGGAGCTTCAGTAGGTGCTCTATCTAGAGAAGTCGGTGCTTTTCCAGGTAGCTTGATGGTCATGGGAGGCAGCATCTGAGGCGGTTTTCTTTTGAGTCGAATCTTCAAAGGAGCGTCGGGAACCATCTCTGGCTCCATATCCGGCTCTGCCGCTGTTTCAGCTTTGTCATCAGCATCGTTGGCTTCCCCTTTGTCGAGCGACTTGTATAGGGTAGCATCAGTGAAGTAGGCTTCAACTCCCTTGAAAGGGTCAATGTCCGCGAACTCTGTTCGGATGATGTCGTTAGTGGACACGTACTTCATACATTGGTGGAGTGTAGATGGCAACACCATGTACTCATGCAGCCATGGGCGACCCAGCAGGAGGTTGTAGTTGACGTCGACATCCACGACATAGCAAGTCACCTCGGTTCGGAGGTTACCGATATGACATTTCAGCCATATTTTGTCCAACGGTTCACTTTTGCTAGCATTGAAATCGCTGATTGTCTGGTTGGAGGGCGCCAGTCGGTACATCGGGATCCCTTGTGTTGACAGCAGAGTCCTAGGGATGATGCTAAGGGAAGGCCCTGGATCAATCAGAATTCGCTTCACCTTGACGGAACCCACATATCCTGTGTAGTACAGTGGCCTGTTGTGCCGGTTGTACTTGAGTAGCATGTCTTGTTGGGTGAAGGTTATGTTGGGGATGACCTCATCCGCACAATGGCAGTGTGCACATGTGGTCGGAAGATCCTCACGTTGCTTGACCTGACTGATGAAGGACTCAGCATCCTTCAAGGCTTCACAGAGAGCTTCGCGGGTATCTTTGGAAAGGCGAAGCAGCTCGTACAGAGATAAGCGGGCGGGAGTACTGACAAGTTGTGCCAGTATATCAAAGTTGTGGGGCTTAGCTAGCCCCGAAGCATTCTTCCTTCGCAAAGGCTTGTCAAAATGGGCCTCTACATGCTTCTGTTTATTGGCTGCTGGAGGTTTGGATAGACCTCCTTCTTCGGCAGCAGGGGCAGTGCAGGGAGGCACCACCTCAACGGCAGCTTCGTCGGGTTGGGCGTTCAGCTGCGAACGGGTTTGTACAGGAAGAGCCACTTCCGCGGAGGAAGAGACCATACGGCAAGACTTGATCTTCTTGTCCTTAGCTTTGGAGGTAGAGCGTACCCCCGGTTGAGTAACCTCGGAGATGAGATCGGGGTGAACCCATAAGATCTCTTCCCGAGATGTGGTGAGTGGGATGAGTCCACTCACGTTGTCACGAGTAGGTGGTAGGTTGACCACCTCTATTTTCGCCTTTGGAATGGAGACGACGCCATCTTGTGTTGTGGTTGGCGGCAAGGTGCCGAATTGGAGCGACACCACGTTGGCCGAGACTGTTTTCTCCTCATAGTCGACGGAGATAACATTCGTATTGATCATGCACTAGATGTAGTTGTTGAGGATGTAGCAGTCCTGAGTTGGATATTCGATAAACCGATGGTAGTGACAGTACCTCGGATTGTCCACTCTCCTAACCTCGTCGGGACGCTTCGGGTCGGGCAATTTGATCTTATCACCCTGCTTCAGCATCTCGAAGAGTTGTAAGGTGTCTTCGTCGTTGAAAGAATAGACCTCATTTGGCCTCGACACAAGTGGAGGCTTCTTAGTAGGTGCTTGTGCGCCTTTGGAGGCATTGACAGTCAACGCCTGCTTCCCCTTCGTTTCACGTCCAGGGTTGTTGGCAGCAGGCCGTTTTCCTTTGTCTTCAAAAGCAGGGAAACTGACTCCTAGAAGGCGAGCATTGGATGCCTTCTTTTCAGCTGCTTCGGCCTCAATAATCAATGAACTCCAGTTGGGAGGAGGAGTGGAGTTGAGCCAGAGCTTGATCGCAGGAAGCATGTTCATGCTGCAGGAAGAGAGGAGTGCATGTTCTGGCATACCCGGGGGCAGTCTGAAGCAAGCTTGTCGAAAACGTTCGATGAAAGCTCGAACCGTCTCCTTCTCTTTCTGACACACCTCTATCAGGGATGCCATTGTCATGTCTTTTCCTCCGTCGTAGAAATGATCGAGGAAGAGACATGTCAAGTCATCGAAGGAAGATATGGAGTTGTCAGGAAGACTGCAGTACCAGTCGTAAGCCACTCCTTTCAGTACCCCGACGAACAGGCTGGTGAGTAGCGCGTCTTCCTTCGGGAGATGTCCCGTTTGAGACTGGAAGTACGTCAGATAACGGCGTGGAGAGTCCTTCCCGTCGTATGGCGTCAATGTTTGTGGTTTATACTTGGGAGGATAAACCACTTTGTTCCATTCGAGGGGGTATGGTTGCGGGATCCCCATCTTCCGGCACTCCTCCTGTCTGTTCTTCGACTCGAAGCGCTCACGCAAGTCCCTGATCACTTCCACCACGTCTTCCGTGGAGCTGGGAGTTGGAAAAGGTGGTACAGTTTGGAGCTGTACATTCGAAGGTTCCGGCACACGCGGTGCTTCGCGGCAATCGTTATTCAAGGATGCCCGTTGGAGGGGCACACTTGACTCTCCGTTGACCCCTGGGTCAGGATTAGTGGAAGGTGCTCTGGCCAAGTGTAAAACCCCTCAAATTAAATTTGTTTTTTTTATTATTTTTTTATTTTTATTAATTGTTATTTTAACTAATAATTAATTAATGTTGATGATATATAGTAATATATGTATGTAAATATATATGTATCTATATGTGGCTATATTCACCTGTGGATGTGTGGTAAAGTGTAAGCCTAATTAAAACTCTAGATAACTTAACTTTAAAACCCAAGTTTAGTCCTAACCCTAATTTATTTTTTTGTCACTATTTAATTAAGAATGAATTTACATGTTTATGTATACTTAGAATGCTAATTAATTGCTTAACCAACCTTAACCCATTCTCTACCACATGAATTTTGGTTTCCACAAAGTGTGGATCTCTTGTAACCAAATGATAACCTCTCCTTCCTTTCATTTTTTTCGGCCACACAACCCCTCTTTTCCCTCCACTTTTCGGCCACACCACCACTTCTTCCCCCTCCATTTTTTCGGCTACCCGAGAACTCCCCTTCCCTCCTATCTCGGCCGGCGTGCGTTCAGCGAAGAGATCACCTCGTCCTCGGCGTTCAGGCCATCTCCGGCGGCGCCATCACCATCGTAGCGTAGCCCCGACTCCCTGCAGTCGGCAGGTACGATCTCGAGCCTCTACGTGGCTTTGTCACGAGGTTATCCCCCTACAAAACCTAGAGCATTAATTTCTATATTTTCTTTTCCTACAAATAGTCATTTATTAATAATCTGTGTAAGGAAGAAATAATGATTTTAATTAGTATTATTAATGTTTTATGATTGTTAATTTAGTGTAGAATCAGAAATAAATTGTAAAGAATTTATTGTGAATTATTATGATTTTATCCGTATTGATTCGTGAATGTAAAATAATTATTTGGTGTAATTATGGCTGTGTGATTAATTAATTAAGGATAAATTGATAGTAATTTGTACCTAAATTATTAGTCTATTGATTAGAGACATTAGTATAGATTCTATATTAATTGTATCAGATTTTTATACAAATTATTCGTATTTATTAAGTATTTTAACTGATGTCAATGAAGCAGTTTTTGTGTAAATTTCCACAGAATTATATATTTGTTTTGATTTTTTTGAATTTAATCCATTAGGAATCACTCGTTATGATCTATACATAAATTGTAGGTAATTATGTAAACTAATTACTGTTAAATTTTTAAGATTTAATAAATAGTTTAGATATTTTATTTATATTTTAAACTGTGAATTACTGATTCTAAATGACTATTTATTTACACTGTTTTGGATTTTTATTAATTAATTCATTAAGAATTAATTAATGAGTTTTATACAAAACTTGTAGATAATAATTATACCTATTTACTGTAAAATTTTCCAAAGAGAATAATTATGTTTAGTATTTATTTGGCATTAAACCAGAGTTAAATATATTTGATTATGTAATTAGTTCAATACTAGTTTTAATTTATAATAATTATAAATTATTATTGGTAATGCTCATAAATGTATAGTCACTGTTAGAAATGTTATTTTCTGTGATTTATGATTTTTCCCAATTTATTAGTGAATTTTTAACATTTAATTCTAATTATAATAGCTAAATTGGTAATTTCTATATATTAGTAGTTAAATATTTTTAATTACTTATAAATTAGGTAAATAATATTAAAAATATTATTTCCAGTGGGATTTCATGGAAAAGTGTTTTCTAACCAAATTTAGACTTGCCATTATTTATTAATTAGTATTTATAATTAATGGGAATTTGTGAATGCATGTGTTTCTTAATTGTTTAACTAATTAGTTATAAGTAATTTATTAATTATTAAATTATTAATTGTATTAATAATTTCAGAATATAAAATTATAATAATAAGTGCTTCATACTTATTATTGTATGATATTATTCATATTTATTAGTAATGATTAGCTAGTAGTAATGGTTTGAATAATAATTATCGATTAATTATCAATTAAATGTATAGTTTAATTTGGTTAATTAGTAATGAATTAGGGTTAATGTTATTGTAGGATTATTCGTTTCTCGGAACTTGGACTCTAGACCAGACTCGGATTCTCAGCTATTGGACACAGGCAAGTACACCTTGCTTGACTTTACTACGCAGTATTACATTTGACCATTTATTACAGTTGTGTGCACTCGTCACCATTTATGACTACCCTGTCAATAGTTAGTATAACTTGACACATCTCAGACACGCATCACATATGAGTGAGTTGAGTGCAGAGATTTTGTGTTGATTGGCCATTAACATGTGATCTTGAGTTGTAGCAGTGGTTAGTTACATTATATGTATATTGTCGTCTTGCATATTATTTGTACCGTATATACGGTACAGGTATTCATTGGGTGGGGAGAGTCTACTAGTGGTGTATGAGAAGTCTGTTTCCAATGTACGCTGGATGCTCGTAGCCCCTCGTTCTCAAACCGTAGAACGCTTGGTGGACGTTTCTTCTTCTTCTCCCTCTCTCATGTGCCACTAGAGATGTCTCAAAATGCATTTACACTTAGATGGTTAGAACACCTTTAATTGTGTACTCCGTATTTCCTGTCCTTGTTTGGTTAAGGAATTACTTAGTAGCATTTTTATTTAGTTACTTTTACTTTACTGCTCAGTATTATCTTGCATGTCATATTTCCTGTGTACTTGTTATGTCCCTCTGAGGACCTGGTATCTTTTCCAGAGCTTGACGAGGATTCCTACCCGACTGATTACGAAGTAGCTGGATTAGACGACGACCTTGAGGTGGAGCCACAGCCTTGATCCTTTGGAGGCTAGCTTTATCTTCTGATGTGGGTTCATTTCCTGTATTCAGTTATTTCCTACTTTCCATTTTATTTCATTCCAGATGTACTGTTCAGTGTTTGGTCTTTCTTTTGACATTTATTGTGACTCTGGGAACTCTCTTTACAGTTATCTATTATTTGTTTCATGGATGAGACTAGATTTTACCTGCCTGTGTTGTTAATATTATTAGTCTTACTTCAGCGTACTACGACTAGTCATAGTCCATTAAATTGGGTTAACTATGTCTGATCGTACAGCTGGCATGCCACGTGTTCCCGATCCGATTATTTGGAACTGGGGCGTGACACCAAGGCTGACCGTATCTCGAACACTGCTTGAGTCAGTGTTTGCACGGAGGCAGAGAGGGTTTTGAGTCCTCCCTCCAGGGTATCCATGCGCTGAACGAGATCTGTTGGAGGCACATCTGACTCCGTATCACCAACTCCCGTCATGTATACTGTCATGACGTGACTGGAAGTGGAGGGATCGGTTGAAGCTTCGCTTTCAGCCTCGCTCTCTTGAAGAGGAACTTCCCCCGGAGCTTCGTCTTGGCTACCCCCAGCTATGTTCTGGAGGGCATCTTCGTCTTCGGGATGAAGATCCACAGGGGCTTGACTACCCCCAGCTATGTTCGGGAGGCTAACTTCGTCTTCAGGATAGAAATCCGCAGGGGCTTGACTACGCCCAGCTTCTTCTGAGATCTTTTTTCTCCCCCGGGTGCCCTCAAAAACTCCTGAGGACGGGACGGTCGTCTTGGTCTTCCTCGGCTGGCTCTTGGATGAGGACGAGGTCGAGGAGTTGCTAGTCGCCTTTCAAATTGATGGAGAGTTAGAGACTACGTTGCAAGAAGCAACCTTCAGTTCTGGCTCCTCTTCAGTTGACACTTTCTTTCCGAGGCAAAGTTGGAGGGGTGTTGATGATTACAGCCGCTGGAACACAGAGTGCCTTGGTGGGACTGCTGTCTTGCAACAACAGTTGATGGTGACTACAGCACAGGTGTGCCCTGTGAGGGGCGCATTGTGCTTGTTAGTCGACTCTCCTGATCGACGTTTGTGAGTGATCACTTTACGCAGATCATTGGAGGAGAGTGCCACCTTCATACCCCCATCAGGCGCATGGCATGGCCAAGCGCCGGGGTGGTCAAGTGAATGGTGCACCCCCTAATCCAACACAAAAGAAGCACCCAGATCAATAGTGGGGGAGCTTCATTGAGAGTGACGAGAACCAGCCTCAGACGCACAACCAATGTAGGCGCGGGGGTTCAAGACCACTGAGTTTGCCTTGCACGACTTGGTTGCGAATGCAGCAGATGCGCCCAAGTGTGACAAGGACTTTGAAGGTCGGCTCGTTTGCGGTACAAAAGCACCCGAGTCAACCTTGTACAGTTTACCATTGGCAGCGCGCATGATTGTGAACGCATGCCTCTGGCTCACTGCTGGCATAGCCCGTTCGAGGCGCATGGCCCGTGCTGCCTTAGATTTTTTCATACCAGCATGTTAGGGCGCATAGTACTCAGAGTCCAAATTCTCCTCACCATGACAGCGAGTGAGTCTGTCAAAGACAGACGCCTTCTGTGGTGCATCAGAGTTAATGCGCAGGGCGTTAACTACGCCCCTGCTCCGTCGGCGCATCTTCTTTGTCTGAGAAGATGAAGGTTGGGGAATATGGTCGGCCCCACGCTTTCCCGAGAGATGTGCTGCACCCACGGGCGCATCCTGGCTGCTGAGGACGTCAGCAGGAAGGGTAGCCTACATTGGCGCATCCCCTTCAGTGGTGGTGCCAAGGGCGTCGACCTTGCACACCCAGGCTTGGCGAGTCTTCTTTGGCTTCGGCAGCCGCTTCGAAGGACTTGTACTGCCTTCAGAGATGAACTCCTCATACGTCTGTTGATTGAGGCGTATGACCAGCATCTTATGGAAGGGGCCGACCTTTACGTCGTTCGATTGCGACACAGCTTTCTCGGCAGAGGAGAAAGAGGTCTCCAGCAGAGTCGCCAGCTTGTTCGCCATTAAAATCTTTTGATTGCAATTTCAATTACAAACAGAACAGTGTTACAATATAGGACTTAGATGTAGTCCTAGGAGTACACTTTTGTTTGTCTGGGTCCCTGTGTCGATGGAGCGAGTGGTAATGCGTTGACTCCGTTGATGATCTGACGACGGTTCTCGGTTCTCTGAAGGTCTGAGTTGCTCTGGGTGCTGGAGCTTGCGGAGAGGAAGAAGACATTGAGTGTCTATATCTGTCTCCCTCACTATGTGTGTATGTAGGTCTGTCTATGCATATGGAAGAAGAAGATCATCCCTCTATTTATATCTTGCAGGTTGGCTGCTCATGCGCGCATATATAGGATGCACATGTACGTAGGGATGCCACATGGTTGAAGCTGCGGGAGGCGCATGGATGATGCACCATCATTTGTAGGTTGAATCCTTCATGCTGCTTTTGTGGGCTGGCACGTAGCAGGGGAGAGGATCTTTCAGTTGCTGAGATCTTGGGTGATTAGCACCCCTTCATAGGCTAAATTGAGTCAAAGGACACATGGCGCGTGTCCGTAGCTCAAAGATCTCGGATTTGGGGGAGGGTAATCTGATAGGATGCGCCTGGGTGTTGGGCGCATGAAAAGACTTTGGCTCGCAACCTTCAGGAGTCACGAATCAGTCTGGGCGCACGGCTTTTGAGGCGCATGCGAAGCTTCAGTAGCGACTTGACCTCTGTCTTTAGGGATCAGAAGAGGGTCTGAGGCACATGGCTCTTGAAGCGCATGCAGAGGTTTGGGCGCATGGCTGTGGAGGCGCATATGAATGATTGGACGGCCACGTGGCTTGTAACTGCCGGAAGAGAGTAATGATGATGCTGACATCAGCGGCGCTTCGTTTTCTGTAAAAGCTGTTGCTGCTCTGTCATCGAGGCATGGCTGCTGTCGTATTAGGACTTCAGCATTTAATATTCTTTGACGGAAGATGGGCTGTTGAGTGGGCGCATTGGTCTACGTTCCACTAGGCACATGGGTCCATGTTGATTAGGACGCATGGATTTGTGCTTTGTTGGACGCATCCATACAGGGCGCTTGGTGCCGACGGGCACGTTTGTACGATGCGCGGTATCTGACCGACGCATCCATTTGTATGACGCGTCTTTATTGGTCCGACTGTTGCGTTTCTCGAGTGCTTTAAATAGCCGTTTTGACTTGGCCGAATTCGAAGCGTCAGGTTCATCACCATAAATGCAAATTCATTGTACGGAATTCGGAGAGCCCGCCACTTTGTGCATAGGTTTGATACAGAATTCGGAGAGCCCGCCACTTGGTGCATGGGTTTGATTTGCCGGACTATAAATAACAGCAAGGAGAGAGTTTGCTTCTCGTTCTCTCACATCTTCCCGAATGAACTTATTTGCTCGAGCACATTCTGTTGACAAGATGCTCCCGAGGGTGAAGATGCGACGAATTGTCTTCATTCATGCACTTGAAGGTAACTGTTACATCCAAAAGTCAAAATCACAGGCTTCTGAGGCAGGCGGAAGGTGCCTGTTGCATCCAAAGATCGGGATGCTCGAGCCCTATCTCTGTTATGCTGGAAGAGCCACAGATCAAAATTGTGGTGTTCCCATCTTCATTGGGCTTTGGAGAGTTCTTCCTCCTGCTAGAGTGGGGTGTTGCCCACTCTGGTTGTGTTGAAAGCTGCTCCTTTAGCCGCAGATCGGAATTACGGTGCTCTCCTCTTCTTTGGGCTTTGGAGAGTTCTTCCTCCAGCTAGAGTGGGGTGTTGCCCACTCTGGTTCTGCTCAATAAATGCTTTATTAGTCGAAGCACTTGATCGGGTCGAAGTAGAGCGCATATGCTGAGACTTCATGATGCGCATAACTGAGATGCTGAAATAGATACGCCTGACTGAGACGCTGAAGTGATGCACCTGACTGAGACGCTGAAGAGACACGCCTGACTGAGACGCTGAAGTGATGCGCCTGACTGATGATGAGCCTGACGGGAGGCGCATGGCAGTTTGCTGCGCCTAGCTGTAGTCTTAGGATCTTTCTTTTTGTAGAAATTCTCCTTTGTAAAGCCTTTTTTAGACATGTAATAGACTTTTATATGAAATAAAAATCCTTTTGATGTCGATACTTTTGCTGTTCTTTGTTGTACCAAGTACTTCGTTAGAGCTCCCTGGCGCATGTAATGTTAAGCGCATAGGAATTCTGGCCTGTGGATGTGCCTGAAATTCCATGCTTCTACAGTTGCAACTTCTTGTACAAGGTGATATCCTTGCTGATGAGTAAATGTATGCAAGCAATTTTGCTAGGTCTTGTCTCTCCTAACCAATCCTCTTTCATCAAAGGGCGCGCCATTGTGGAGAACAGTCTACTTGCATATGAGTTGGTTCGGGGGTTTAACAAGAAAGGGGGGAGTAAGGCATGCATCAAACTTGACCTTCGCAAAGCCTATGACATGGTTAATAGAGAGTTTATCTGCCATGTTATGGAGGAGATGGGCTTCGATCAAGGGTGGGTCAGCATGATTCGGGATTGTATCTCTACACCGTCATTCTCTGTTCTTGTCAAAGGGCAGCCACATGGCTTCTTTGCTAGCAACAGAGGAATTCATCAGGGTGACACATTGTCTTCCTATCTATTCACCTTGGTGATGGAATATCTTTTTTGTTTATTGGATCAGGCATTTTTTAGCAAGAACATTATGCCGTTATTCCGAAAAGTGATCCCTTTGGTGTCACATCTCATCTATGCTGATGACTTATTTGGGACCGTTGATTAGAGGCACCTGATAGCTGAATATGATACTGAAGGAATATGCGACGCTCTCAGGGCTATAACTTAACAAAGAAAAAACAGAGTTTACTTCAACTTCATGCCCTATCAAAGAGGAGATACATCAACTGCTTGGGATTGAAAAAGGTAATTTACCTGTCAAATATTTCGATTTTCTCCTATCACTAAACTATGCCAGGGATACCGAATGTTCGGGGAATGTTGACTACGTCCAAAGGACGTTGGAGGGGTGGTAAGCCAATACCTTATCGTTTGGGGGTCGGGTGGAACTGATCCGTACGGTCATCTCGACCACTGCTCTTTACTAGTTGCAATCCATCCAATTGCTTACGGCTACTATTCGTAGAGTTGAGAAACTTTGTGCTATGTTCCTGTGGAGGGGTGGAATCCATGCTATAGGGATGACCTCTGTCGTCCCAAGGATGAGGGTGGAGTTGGTTTGAGGTCCCTTACCACTCTCCGGGACATTGCCATGCTTAAAATTACTTGGAAGCTCATTGAAGGAAAGTCTATATGCGGCGTCCAATTTCCAGACTCATAGGTCGAATAACAATTATTCGGTGATTGTCAAATCTATTCTGCTACAGAGGAAAAAAGTCAAAAGTGTGCTATCGAGGGTCATCTATGACAGTGAGGACACTGACCTTCCATGGCTCCACAACCAGAGTATCCGGGAAATCCTAGGGGAATAAGAGTTCGTGCTAGAGGGGCGCAGAGAAGCGGTCAGCAGGATCATCAATGACGGCCACTGGCAGGTCGCGGGGTACCATGCGGGAACGATTCTCGTAGAGAGAATCAACAGTATCCCCATTGACGCATCTGAAGGCAGAGACAAATGGGTTTGGGAGGGATCTAGCACATGCGCGTTTGTTTTTCAAACTGCCCATGAACAGTTCCGGCAGCACGGACATGGCGCTCCTTGGCATCATTGATGAACTGGAAGCCAATCGGCAGATAGGGTCCACCTAGTTTTGGAAAGATTAGTGCAAGCTAGCAGTGACGCTATGGCACATATGGAGGGAACGAAATAGAAGAGTGTACGAAGACACGAAGACATCCCAAATAGGGATTATTCATAACATTGAAGCAGACATGAGGGCTTTCGGAGTAGATATGGAGGTGAACTGAGTCTATTGGGGGGGGGTGGGGGAGGGGGCTATTAATAGCTCGAGACTTACTCTTTGTTGTTTGTAATTTGTCCTATTAATTTTTTAATACAATTACCATTTCTATTATATATATATATACACACACACACACACACACACACACACACACACACACACACACATATATATATATATATATATATATATATATATATATATATATATTATACGTCGTCGGTATGGAAGAGGTTGCTGGTGGGGAGAGCGGTTGGTGAGCAACACATCTATCTCCGCGTCGGGTCAGGCGAAAGCTTGGCGGCAGCAAAAAAATGGCTCCCATGTGGCATGTTAGTTCCATCTCTTTCCGGGACTGATACTAGGATCCGTGACCTTTGGCAGGGGGACCGGTGGGACTTGGGCCGAGTGTCCCACCTGTTCGACCCTATCGCGGAGGGGACTTTGAGGGCGTCCGAGATCACGCTAGGAGACCAGCCGGACACCTTAGCATGGGCTCCGTCTCTGGGGGGTGAATTCTCTTTCAGGTCGGCGTGGCATGAGGTACGAGAGCGCTTCCCCATCGTCCCATTTTGGGCAGCTCTGTGGCACAGGGATATTCCAAACAAGTGGTCGATCTTGACTTGGCGGTGCATCCTCAACAAACTTCCTACCGACGATCGTGTTCAGGACCTGGAGTTCTCCCTCGCTTTACGCTGTCACTGCTGCTTGGCTTTAGTGCCAGAAACTGCCGCTTATCTGTTTTGGGAGGGAGAGACGGCCGCTCAGGGTTGGAGGATCTATCACCTCTCTAATGGACCCCCACTGTCACGCCCCGATCCTGCAGAGTCTTTTCATCCTCGTTCTGTGAGACCGTTCGTCCTCACTTGGGCGTGATGCCGTGCAAGCCTAAGTTGCGCTTGCACGAGGCCAAGACCTGTAACAAGACAAGATAGACAAGGTTGACAATACGCAACGAAACATATAGCAGATATTTGAAGCAGCAACGGACATTTTGCAGATATATGAATTGACCACAATGGTAACAAGAAACAAATCTCTTTATTGATTTCATTTGAACAGATTACTAGCTCTCGTTTCTCTCTGATACAATGTTTACATTCTCTCAGAAACTTTAAAGATTACAATGATCCCGTTCCCATACTTTACATCCCTTTATATATAAAACCAACTCTTGCAATAGATGTCCATCTCTTGGCATCTCTTCTGATTTCTGGTTCCTGAGGAAAAGGCTCGGACTCTCGCTTTGGACTATCCTTTTCGATACGTCTTGCACCTGCATGCAGACTGATGATGGGTCAGTATATCAGCATACTTGTGAATTGTGAACAAAGGGCTACATTTGTCTGAAACGATCACTATTCATTTAGTGAGAAAACATTTCTTGTGATGCGATCTTGCTACTTTTTACCTATGTTCATTTCATGCCTATAGAGTAAGTTTACATCTCTTTTGAAAATATCTTTGAAAAGCCACAATTTATTTCTTTCAAGCATACAAGGGACTGTTCAATTCAAACACGATGACTATTTATTTCATGTGCAGTGTGCAGCGTGTTTCATGAGCCATAATCATTCTTAGGGACAGAAGCATTAGCATTCTTTTCTTTTATTCAAGTCATTCTAAGGGTCAGATTACAAGCATGATTATCACATCTTTTTCTTTGATCGGTACATAGCTAATCTTTGCAACAGGTTATTCTCTTTAAGCAAATCATGATCAGAAAACTTAAGCAACATATGTATCACATTTCAATGATTCTTACCATAGCTGACGGTCCATCCCTGCACAAGACAAGGATTAGCATAAACATAATATAACCAACATTCTTATTTCCTGTTTGCCTCTGCATCGTTAGCTCTTAGCAACACATATTATAGACACATGCAGACTCGATTGACAGCTGTGACACATGGGTTCAGCTCTGCACCAATCAACATCTATCTATATGATGGTCCATGGGTATTCCTATTATTAGCCGCTGTGACACGTGGGTTAAGCTCGTCGCTAGCGGACGGGATGCAACATCCGAGGTTTCTTATACCTCTTAAGTGTCTAGACAATCTCTCCTAGGCCGATCGGCTCCCAGTGCCCTAGAAACCGTCGAGAGATCTAGTGACCTTGTATACAAGTTGTCCGAGACCAATACATGAATACAACAGCTATCAGATAGACTCTTTGAGGGACAATATTTTATCTTTCTCTATGTCAATCTTTGTAACAACAGAGCTATGACTCTGCCTTCTCTCTTTGTAACAACAGAGCTATGACTCTGCCTTCTCTCTTTGTAACAACAGGGCTATGACTCTGCCTTCTTTCTTTTCTGTGATCTCAGAGCCGAAGCTTCTACATAATTCTTTTCCTTTGCAACATATACAAGTCCGTCTGTACATGTCTAGCATTCAGAGCATATTTGAGGGACAAACAATCATTCATTTCTTTGAAATATGATAGTAGTTCTATTCAGATTAAGCATAAAAATTCTTTCTTTGCAAGTATACGAATTCAGGACATGTGAGCAATCACTTTTCTCTTCTTATTAAACATGGTAATAGTTCTCTCTTTTGAGACAATATCTCTAACTTTTAACATGGCATGCATCTCATTTGATTTAACATGACAACAATTCATTTCTTGTTATCCGGCAGCAATCTTCAACTTAGCATACATGTTATCTTTTCTTGTTATTAGCATAGCAAAACACTCTTGAATAAGGCATCATTCATTTACTATTAACAGTCAACAATCTTCTTTTCAGCATACAGATTAACTCCTTTCTTGTTCTTAGCATGACAACATGTGGTTTCTCTTATAAGCATACTCAATGATTTACCATCTTGTTATTAGCAATAACATTCAATCAAAAACTCAGATTCTTATTAGGCGTAAACGAATCATAAAATGAGACTTTGTCCACTCACCCAGATCAATCGTTTTCTGTTACAGAGCCAGTAATCCGATTTCTCTGTTTATCTAGTGCCTTCGCGGAGCGGGGCACTACACCCGCCTTCCCCAACATCCTTACATCTTTCTTTTCGGTCGTCTTCGGAGATCTCCCCTCTTAGTATGTTGAGGTTAGGGGTCGTGATTTGGGTTCTGTGGAAGAATCGGAACGAGTGGCGTTACGAGGGACGCTCCTTGTCCCCTTCTCAGTTGGTGTCAGAAATTACAAGACAGGTTGACAAGAGGACCGACAGTCGTCCTCAACATCCAGACCTGCACTGACCAGTTTATCACCCTTACTCTTCCAGTTTGGTTCCGTTATGCTGCTCTCTCTTTTTGTTTTCATTTTGGGCTAGTATACTTTTCTTTTGTATACGTTTTGTTGGGAGGGAGGAGTTCGAACGACCACAGATGTGTGGCCATCTGAACTGCTCTGCTCTCTTTTATTTTGGCCATTGGCTCTATAAAGCAGGGTTCTTTCAAAAAATAAATAAATATATATTATACGTATTTTAAAAAGCGAATATTAGTTACATAATTTTTTATTACTTAAGAATAGACAATAGTCCACTGGGAAGAGTAAAATAATATCTTCCATTAATTTATTTATTTTTGTATGTAATTGTATAATTACTCGTATTAAATTTAGGATGTTATTATTGGCACTCCTAAAATGTCATCCTGAACTCCTCTTTAATTTTCTGTTATTCAAAATTTTATTTTCTATCATTCAAATTTCATCCTAAAATGTCATTATGTACCCATGCATGCATAAGTTAATAATATAGGGATAAATTTGGAATTTAAAAGATAAAAAATTAAAGGGGAGTGTAAGATGACATTTTAGAGTGTCAATAACAACACCCTATTTTACTGAATAATTTTAATAAATAACATATGTATGGATATTTTTGTTAAAATTTAATGAATAATTTTAAATAGTAACATATGTATGGATATTCTTTTTGGAACAAACACTTCCATGTAGAAAGCTAAGAATCTATTTGGATGTGTTTTCTAAATTTTTTTTTCCTTCTGAAAATAGTTTATAGAGAAGATGTTATAAAGTTGTTTTCTGAATATAGAGATTCTGAGTTTGCGTTTGGTTATTTTTATCTGAAAAATAATTTTTAGAAAAAAATATTAAAATTTTGTTTGGTTAATTTTTTTCTGAAATTAATTTTTAGATGTGTCCTCTGTCACAGTCTGTCTTGGTGTCCCGGCTCCATGAGATGGAGGACTCGACGAGGAGGAGATCTGACAACATATTTCGGTACTAAACTCGGTTTGCAGTCTATGGGAAGGACTCGACGAGGCGTCCGTGACTATGATGACGAGGACTCGACGAGGCAGCCTTCGACTCCGCCTCCTCCTCCTCCAGCTCCTTCTCCGGTGCTCGACTCGGTTTGCACCCGTCTCTTTGGCTCACCTCTCCCTCTCATGCATGCTCAGCCACGCCCTCCTCTAGCTCCGCCTCCCTCTCCGCCCCACCTCCTCTTGCTCCAAATTTTTTTGGAGACCCTCCTCGTTATCCTTCTCCTCCTCGATGACCTCGCGGCCGCCAACTGCCGTTGGATTCGAAGCTCATGAGCTGGAGCTCTACGAGGAAGACGAGCTCGAGCCGATCGACTCCCAAGTCCATCGACGACGAGCTCGAGGCGACTGAGCTCCCAAGTCCATCGACGACGAGCTCAAGGCGGTCCTCGTTAACTTCGTTTTCTGTCATCGTCCTCGTCGAGGCGTGTTAGGGTTTGTGTTAGACTTGGTCGGAGAACAGGACCTCGAGCTTGGATCCGCCATCCTCAAGCTCGGATCCGTCGGATGAAGGCCGCCGTCCTCCTTCTCGAAGTCCTCTCGCTCCTCTCCCAAAATCGAAGCCCTCCCGCTGCTGGGCTGACCATATTGGTTCAAAATCGAAAATCAAACCGAACCGAATAAGCAATTCGGTTCGGTTTTAGAAGTTACTGTAAGGATTTCGGTTTTAGAGTAGTAAATATTCGATTTTTAAGTTTGGATTTCGGTTTTGGGTTCTAAAAACCGACCCGAACCAACAAATGATTTACAATATTACCAATCTACCATCTTCTATATATTATTCATATGTTTCCAGTCCAGCCCTAGTTTTTATTTTTTTGTGTGCCACCTCTAGACACTCTTTCTCCCCAGCTCTGGAGAGAGAAATATTTTGTTATCCTAAATCTCTCTTCTAGATCCTCCCTTCTCTTCCAAAGCCTAACCAAAATCTCTACTTATCTTTCTCTCCGGACTCTCTCTCTCTATCTCTTTTATTCTTTTCGATTTTTTCCCCTTTTAATCTTTGATTTCAAATATAATGATATTTTTTGCTTTAGCTGGTTCAGATGCATGTTAATTGGTCGGGTGGATCTGATGATTTTTTTTGCTTCATTTTTTTTTTGTGTCATAATGTTGATGCTTTTTTTTTTTATAATTTCAAAAGGTTACTTTTGTATGATATAAGATGCGAGCAAAGTTGAGTTTTAAGTTAGAAATTGCTGAGTACACAATTAAAGACTTGATTTTATGATGATTTTTAGGAAAACTCTCTCATATGTGACTTTGATTTTTGAATTTTTACAATGGAATTTCCTTCTACTAATTTGAAAATCTTATGTTCGGGTCATGCTGGATGTGGAACTATTACACCAATACTTGATGATATTCACGCCATGCATAATGGGAAATTTTCATCTACTTGTGATGGATAGTGATATCCATCAGTGATGGCAAAGCAATCTATTACTACTACTTCTACAAAATCATATTTTTTTTAATTGCTCCCATAGGTCTCATTCTCTGTTATGAAGGGCCAGAAGTTTGTTTTTTATGAATAGTATTTTTATGCAACCACTTGGGCCCAAATAACAGAACAGTCCGAAAACGGAACCGACCGAATTCGGTTCGGTTTTTTATGAAATGCGGTTTTCGGTTCAATCGGTCTTTATACGAACGGTTCGGTTTGGACCAAACCAAACCGTTGCTCACCCCTATCCGCTGCCGTCCTCCTCGAAGCCGTTTGGTTCATGTGCGCCGTCGTCGTAGGGATCGGGTCGTCTGGAGGTGGACGGACATGGCTACTCTCTGAAACATGTGAGAGAAAAGGAAGAGGGAGAGATGATAGGAAGAGAACAAAAAAAATGTAAGATTGGAGAGAATCTATATAGATATAGTGAGAGAGAGAGAGAGAGAGAGAGAGAGAAGAAGGGGGACAGTTTAGGGGGCTCCGCCAAATTGTAGGAATAGTAAACAAAAAATGTTTCCAGAAAACATCTTTTGGCTACTCGTTGAAATGTATGTTTACAAGTTGCTTTGTGAATTTTTTTGCAAGCTTCACATTCAAAAAAACCCAATGCCAAATGTTTGGTTTTTGAGTTTAAACTAAAAAAAATATGAGTTTAAAATAGTTACTAAATGGACCCTAAGTGTTCGGAATGGATTACAATATATTCTCACTAATTTTATTCAGATACATATTTTTTTTAAATATTTTTTTATTATATAATATTTTCGAGTATATTTAGTTCATTTTTTTGTATATATAATGGTCCAGTGGATGTGTTTGGTGCCATAAATAAATTTCTAAGCACAGTGTTGGACAAATAATGGATTCTCTTTCTCCACTACTGTTAGAAATTATTGACAATTCACAAGTCAGAAAGACACTTGTTACCCTTTCAGTCATTGATACCGCTATAAGAAAAAATGTAAATTATATAACAAACAACTATATAAATACGAGGAACAAGTTTAACACTAAGCATAACAAGTTGCAACAGAAACTTACATGAAAATTCAAACATGAGAATGTGCCACTATATATCAATAAACCAAACAATTATTTTAATTGTTAATACTAAGTAAACGTTGGAGACATTACTTCTCAATCCATTAGACAATGTGAAGGAATACCCTAGCTGAATTTGTGCTCAATAACTTCCCTGCCCAAACATGTTGTTGTTAAACCCATCTTGTGGATACTTCTCAAATACGATAAATTATCATGTGGCAATGGTGAACCACACCATTCTCACTTAATTAAAGGCAAAAAATAAAGAATGATGTGACAATGAGATATTGGAGGAAAATCAAGGCTCACTACTCTCACGTGGTTAGCCCGGCTCATTGAATAATTTTTCCTCAAAGACATCTGTCCTTAGCATGTGTAGAAGCATGAAAAAATTATACAACATCATGCGCTGCAGACAACTAGGCACATAACTAAGTGATGCATCCCTATGAAGAGGAAACTATGCGCGCACAACCAAATTTGCGCATCCAGATAACAAGACTCATGCGCCTAAAAGCTACTACACAGTACTGAAAGTGCTCATTAATATTCATGATTACATACAAATGGAAGTCTATTACATAAGTAGATTTTCATTAATATTCATGATTACATGGAAAATCCATTACAAAACTGAGCCTGCATTAATTTTTCAAGATAGGCACATGACTCATCTCAGCCATATGGATGAGCCGTTGGCAGCATGCGTAGCCCCTCGGCCATGTGAATTAGCCGCTGATAGCATGCGCAGTTCGTCGACCATGTAAATGAGGCACTGGTAGAATGGGGTTTATATTGGCAATCAATCCAAACTAGGTAATCAACACCTTGGCCGCTCCGATGGCACTTGACGTCGTCTTAGGGTAGAACTTAGCTAGTACACTGCACGAACAAGGACTACTCCATCCATAGTCAGCTAAGTTCATTGTAGTCTTCTGGAAAATTCTTTCATCAAGCTGGTCACTTCCTTGAACAGAGTGTAATGCCTGTGGTTCGTATTGCGTATCTTGGTATACGTATACGTAATTTGACCCGTATTGCATGTCTCCCTGCTTAATTTATTCTAGCATTTCATTAGCTGGTTTATTCTTGGGCCGGTTCGGCTGGCTTGGTTTACTTTGGTTCATCATGAGCCAAGGTGAACCCTCCTACCTACCACCACCCTTCTTATTTAATCCATTCCCCTCATTCTCTCTCTTCATTTACTTCTTCTTCTCCACCATTACTTCTTCAACCACCAGGAGAGTGAGAGAGAGAGAGAGAGAGAGAGAGCTTAGGCAAGTGCATCTTGCTTCATGGTGGAACACAAATTTTATTGTTCTATTCTCTTCTTCACAGCATTCTAACCTACTTTAGTACTTGGCATTTTTAATTTCCATGGCTCAATTTGTGTAGATCTAAGTTTATAGTTTTTTCGGATTTCTTGGGTTTTGATCTACTTAACATTGTTATTTCCAAGTTTTGGTGGTTCCATGTTGTAAAGAATTTCGTTCTACCCCATTTTGACCTATGGAAGTCCAAATTTGGACTTACGGTGAAGGTTTTATGGAGCTTGGAGGCTAAGGGTTCCATGGCCATCCTTCTCAGATTTTCTGAGAAGATGGATCCCCACTTACTCAGCCGCATAGATGGGTACCCACTTACTCAGCCGCATGAGATTCATTCACTCAGCCGCATGAGATTTATTTCACTCAGCCGCATAGATGGTGTCACGACCCGGTCCAAATTACTTGGGTCGAAGCGGATCATGCCCAGCCTGTACCGCTGTTGAGGCGGCGACAGTAAGCTGTATCTTCCATATGCAGGTAATCAACAACTCAATATAATTTGCCACAATCTTTAATATTCGATAAATTAAAACTTGTTCAGTACAGAGTACAAACTTAAAACCACCAACTGAAATAACATTATTTTTAAACAAAACTATCAAACTGGAAAATAACATCTAAAAAGAAGCAACATCATCATCAGGTACGCCATCCTCAGAAAGCACAGCAGGGTATAGCTCAGGGTCATAGTAGCTACTAATCAGTAGCTCTGCATCCTCATAAGGACCTAAAAATATAGTCTCCAGTCAGGAGGGAGCAAAGTACAAATTCATGATATTTTAACAATTGAAATTAATAATAGAATTATGCACTTTTAAACAATTTGAAATAATTGATTTTCCAACAGTTAAAACAGTGTGATATGAATAGGTAATAAATATGACCGGATTGGGTTTGTTACAGTAATATCCTAGTGATATGGTATGGCTTATCCCCGTGTGTTTGAGGGGTAAGCTAATACATTCAGTTATACTAATTGGATGTGGTCATATCCACTACACTACTCCCCCAGTCCCCAATAGTTACAATAGTTACAGTCAATGCTCTCAAAGAGAGTTCCGTGTTGTATCGTGGTTAAACTTGCATTAAAACAATTATTAACTAATTGTAATCTACCACAAAAATGTACTTGCCTCAAATGATTTGACTGGACGGGTCGATACGTCGGGATGGGAATTCAGGTTCTTCCTTGAAATCCTACATTCGGAAACTTGTCTCAGAAAACCAAAATCGCCAATGTTACTATACTAGTTGCAATCTCTAGTTGTGTCCTAGTCAATTTTAGTCTTTTGACTACATTATCACAAACAACACAAATTTATCTAGTGAGTTGCAATTAATTAAGAAAAATAACTCTGTAACTAATTTTTGGGAAAAACTTTGTGTTTACCAGTTTATTGACAAAACTTTGTATTTTCGTATTTATAAATATAAAACTAAAACTTTTCTTTAAGTGAGAAATACGTGAATCATTATTTGCAAATTAAATTTCTATGTGATAAAACATTCATTTTTTTTAATAAATAATTATTATCTTTTACTACGTTCTTACGACAAAATGATAATCAGTAATATAAAAGAAAGCAAAACAAAATTCTAAGCTATTACAATTTCTCACAACCAGAATAAATAAATGGGCTTATGCCCTTACAGACCAATTACATGAATTTAAATAAGAATAAAAGTTTGGTTAGTCCTGAAAATTATCCTACAATTTAATAAAATAAAATAATAATTTAAACTAAATTAAATTTATTTTATGAGTCTCAGATATTGGTCCAATCGTCAAAATAGCTAATGCCTCAACGTCCGGGCGAAACCGGTTTCGTTTGCACTTAGCCAGGGCCCATTGACCAATACGGTCGTCGCCCAATAAATCCAAATATATTATTTTTTATTTCAAAAATCATTAATAAATTTTATAGAAAATTCGGCAGCACTTCCTCTATTTTGATCAACCCAAAACTGGGAAAAGTGTGCCATAATCACCATTTATAAATCCCAAACCAGGGAATAACCATTAATAAAAATCCAATTTCACAAAGTTTTTCCGAAGCATATTCGGAAAACCCGAAAACCACAGAAACTTAACACAGAACCAGAATAATAGTTTTCGGAAAAATCCGAAACTAAACAAACATCAAAAATTCACAGAAGATGTTCCGAGAAAATCTCGGAAATCCCAAAAATAGAACCACAGAAAAATCCCAGAACTAATAATTCTGAGAACCCGAATTTAAACGGAATACCCGAACACGGAAACAAATCTCGAAAATCTCGAGATTCTGAAAATCCACAGAAAATGACCAGAATAGTTTTCCCGAGAAAACTCGGAAGTTCCAAAGTTCTGGAAATTAGAAACATCACAAAAATCACAGAAAACATTTCGGAAAATCCGAAAATGTTACGTCCACCAAATACCGAATTCCCGTTGCTGAATCAGGACCAATTTCATCATCGACAAAAACCCAAGGGACAACTACTGAGATTAACAGAGGTTACCCAAAACTTGACGGAATCTGAAGGGTAGCCTCAGACTCGAAACAGCAAGCCAGACACGGACCGGGCGGTCAGATCGGGAACAGAGTGAGCGCGAGGAAGCGCTGGGACAGCGGCGGTGGAGCGCCGGGGGCTGCGGGCGGCCGAAAAATGGCCGGAGGGAGGCGGTCGGCTCGGGGAAAGCCGCGCGGGTCGCTGGACAGCGGGGCGCAAAGGGGATCGGGTACGCCGAGGGCCGGCGGGCAGCGGGGCGCGGCTCAGGCGAAGGGGTCGGGCGCACGGCGTTGGCCGAGAAATGGCCGGAGCTCGGCAGGGGGTCGGGGCCAACGGAAGCTTGGCTAGGGCTTGGGGGTTTGGGTTTGTGTAGAAGTATGGTGATGGGGGAAAGGAGGAAAAGGAAGAGGGTTTATATAGAATGGAGGGTGCTGGGGTTACGGAAACGAGAGGGCGGCCGTTCGGGGAGGCCGACGGTCGCCGGTGTAATGGTGGTGGCGGTGGGAACCGAAAGGGTCGGCCATTGGCCGTTTGGAAATGGAAAGCTTTTCCTATTGCTGGTGAATGAAAGAATGAGAGTTAATATATATTATTAATAGAGTTTTAATAGTTGAAAATAATTTCTTTTCTTAAATAAAAATAAGGTTCATAATAATGCTAATGAACTTAAGGATTAAAGGCTATAACTAATGGGCTAATGGGTCAAAGGCTATAAAATTATAAATGATACATGATTTTCTTTAGAAAAATAACTAAATATTTTGTAACTCTAAATTTAATTTTTAAAAATATTTTTGGGTTCGGGTCTGGGCCAAGACAAAACAAAAATCCATGTTTTGTTTATTTTAAAATTAATAATTTTCTATTAATAATAATCGGGTAAAATATTAATTTAACAAACACGCAATTTTAATAATTTAGAAAAACAACAGAATTGAATTTACGGGTTTTGATTAAAAATTTCCAGAATTAATAATTTTTTCTAAAAATGCATTTTCCTAAACTAATAATTAGTTATATTAGCTAATTAAAATTTTTAAATAATTATCTGAAAGTTACGGGTTTCACAACCTTCCCTCCTTAAGAAATTTCGTCCTCGAAATTTAAAGGATAAGGTTATGAAATACCTCAGGTCTCAAACAAGTACGGGTATTGCTCCCGCATCTCATCTTCTCGCTCCCAGGTAGACTCGCCTGGGGAATCGTGCCTCCACATAACTCTGACTATGGGAGTCACTGAAGTCTTGGTCCTCTTCTCGCCTCTGTCCAAAATCGCCATTGGCTTCTCTGGTACTGTAAGACTCGGTCCAATCTCCAGCTCTGAATGATCCAAGATATGACTCGGATCTGGAATGTAGCGTCTGAGCTGCGAAACGTGAAAGACGTTGTGCACGCCCTCAAGATTAGCTGGTAGAGCCAACCGATACGCTACTTCACCAATTCGGCTCAAAACTTCAAATGGTTCGATATATCTGGGACTCAGCTTCCCAGCTCTGCCAAATCGGATAGTTCCTCTGGTAGGAGAAATCTTCACAAAGACACTATCTCCTTCTTCAAACTCCAATGGTCGACGACTGCTATCTGCCCAATGCTTCTGCCTGTCTTGAGCAATCCTGAGTTTGTCTCTAATCACCTTCACCTTTTCTGCTGCGTCAGTTACCATCTCTGGCCCCAGCAGTACTCTTTCTCCTACGTCGTCCCATACAAGTGGAGTGCGTCAACGATGTCCATAAAGAGCTTCAAATGGGGTCATACCAATGCTAGCTTAGTAACTGTTGTTGTAGGAGAATTCCACTAAATGCAAGTGGTCCTCCCAAGACCCTCCAAATTCTAAGACGCAAGATCTCAGCATGTCCTCTAGCGTCTGGATGGTTCTCTCAGATTGTCCGTCAGTTTGGGGATGATAGGCTGTGCTGAACTTCAGTTTTGTTCCCAAGCTGTCATGCAAACTCTTCCAAAAGTGAGAGGTAAATCTAGTATCTCGGTCAGATACAATACTTACCGGTACTCCATGAATCCGGTAGATGTGCCGCATGTACAGTACCGCCAACTTCTCGGTGGATAAACCAACCTTGAAGGGAATAAAGTGTGCCGACTTAGTCAGTCGGTCCACAATAACCCAATTAGCGTCCTTTTCTCCTTGGGATCGAGGCAATCCTGACACAAAATCCATTGTTATATGCTCCCACTTCCACTCTGGAATGTCCAGCGGCTGTAGAAGTCCTGCGGGTCTCTGTCTGCTAGCCTTCACTTGTTGGCAAATCAAGCATCTAGCCACAAATCTGGATACATCCTTCTTCATTCTATACCACCAAACGATGGTACGCATATCCCGATACATCTTATTAGTTCCAGGATGTATGGAATACTGTGACTGGTGCGCTTCATGCATCAGCTCATTTCTCAGTTCGCCAGATGGTACATACAGCCTCGTACCATTCTTCAATGCTCCGTCACTGGCGATAGAGAAACCTTCAAGTGTTTCTGCCAGCACTTCATCTCTGAGTTTGCAAAGCATCTCGTCTTGGAATTGTGTCTCCTTGACTTTGTCCATCAAACTTGAACGCAATTACAACTGCATCATGGTTGAGTTTGCTCCAGGTATAATTGCTTCTCGCCCCAGTTCCTTCATCTTCTCCTCAGACAGTACAATCTCCAGTCCAAGCTTCTCTCTGTCCTCTAACAAGTGCCGCTCCTTGGTCAAGAACATCGCCACTGGGTATCGACTAAGTGCATCTGCAACCACATTAGCCTTACCCGGATGGTACTGCAGGTCGATGTCAAAATCCTTCATCAGTTCCAGCCACCTTCTTTGTCTCATGTTCAGCTCCTTCTGAGTGAAAACATATTTCAGACTTTTGTGGTCTGTATATATTTCCACTCTCTCTCCATATAGATAATGCTTCCATAGCTTCAATGCAAAGATGACTGCAGCAAGCTCCAGGTCATGTGTGGGATAATTTTTTTCATGAGTCCGTAATTGCCTAGATGCGTAAGCAATCACTTTCCCATTTTGTTGAAGAACGCAACCCAGTTCTTTTCCAGAGGCATCACTATAGATTGAGAAACCACCGGTTCCTGCGGGTAGCGCAAGGATTGGTGCAGTGGTAAGCCTCTTCTTCAGCTCCTCAAATGTCGCCTGGCAATCTTCCGTCCAGATGAACTCTTCATTCTTCCGAGTAAGCTTCGTCATTGGTTCAGCAATTCTGGCAAAATCCTTCACAAACTTTCGGTAATAGCCAGCCAAGCCCAAGAAACTTCTGATTTCAGCAACTGAGCTTGGGGTAGACCACTTCTCAACAGCAGCTATCTTCATAGGGTCTACCGAAATTCCTTCTCCTGTGACAACATGGCCAAGAAAATCTACCTTGTCTAGAAAGAATTCACATTTGGATAGCTTACCATATAACTTCTCCTTCCTCAAAGTTTCCAGAACTTTCCTGAGGTGCTCCTCATGCTCCTCTTCAGTCTTCGAATAGATCAAAATGTCATCGATGAAGACAACGACAAACTGATCTAGATATTCATGGAAAACCTTATTCATAAGGTTCATGAACACAGTAGGAGCATTTGTCAGTCCAAACGGCATGACCAAGAATTCAAACTGTCTATACTTGGTGTTGAACGCCGTCTTAGGAATGTCCTCCTTCCTGACCTTGATCTGATGGTAGCCGGATCTGAGGTCAATCTTCGAGAACATCTTGGCTCCACTAAGTTGGTCAAACAGGTCATCGATCCGGGACAGAGGGTACTTGTTCTTGATGGTGATATTGTTCAGCGCCCGGTAGTCGATGCACATCCTCACAGTTCTGTCCTTCTTGGGTACAAATAAGACAGGTGCTCCCCAGGGTGAAGCTCCGTCTCGGATAAATCCCAAAGCCTTCAGTTCATTGATCTGATCCTTCATCTCCTTGGCCTCCTTTGGATTGACTCTGTAGTATCCCTTAGAAATAGGAGAAGAGCCGGGGACTAGGTCAATGGTGAACTCTATGTCTCGGTCTGGGGGTAACCCGGGAAGACTATCAGGAAAGACATCCATAAATTCTGCTATGATAGGATGGGGAGGTCCGGGTTCTTCTGTGGTAGAGGTGTAGGTAACACACTCCATATCCTCCGGAGTTCGAGAGATTTCAAACTCCGGCTCTCCAGGTGGGCTGAAGACTACACATCCCCTGTAACAGTCTATCAGCGCATGCTGCTTACTCAACCAGTCCATCCCTAGGACTATATCATAATTTGATAAGGGCATCACAAGCAAAGGTGCTATGAATTGGTGGCATGATATGGTGATAGGGTAATTACAGGTCTCAGTGATAGGTAGGGGTCCTCCACCGGTCATGACTCTACAAATCTTCTTGCTAAAACCCGTATCTATGTGGTGTGCAGAGATAAATTTTGTGGATATAAAACTATGTGATGCACCCGAATCAAATAAAGCTAAGGCAGGATAGGAATGCACATAAATGAAACCTGCGATGACATCAGCTGTAGGTTCCTGCTCTGGCTCTTGTTCCTCTACTGCTAGGACAAAAGCTCGCCCAGTCTTCTGTTGATGTTGCCTAAATTGTTGTTGCTGAGTGGGCAGAGGACCTTTCTGTTGAGTTGCTCCAGTCCGATGGGCCGCCGAGGGGTAGTCCTTCACTTGGTGGGTGGAAGACCCACAGACTAGGTAATGTCCTAGTCTCTTTCTGCAGATATTTGCTTGATGCCCCGGCCTTTTGCAATAGTCGCAGACAGGGATCTGCCTCTGAGGTGCCCTATCATTGTTCCTTGCCTGCTGGTTCTGCTGTTGGTGGTGGGAGGCTGGTTGTTGTTGTTGGGCCTCTTCTGATTACCCTGGAAGTTGTTAGTTCCGGGATAATCCCTCTTTGAGCGAGCGGGTTGGCTCTTCTCTATATCTTGAGCTCGCTCCAGGATCTTTTTATAGGTCTTAGCACCGCCTGAGATCACATGGGTGCGAATCTCCTCTCTCAGCCCATGTCTAAATCTTTCAGCACGATCATCAGGGTCAGCCACCAGGTTCTTGGCAAAACGGCTGAGTTGGCCGAATTCTGCCGCATATTCTCCAACAGTCATATTTCCTTGCTTCAGGTTCTGAAATTGCCTCTCCATCTCCTCCTGCAACTCTGATGTTGGAAAGAACTTCCCTTTGAACAACCTCTTGAAGGTGTCCCAGTCAAGCTGCCTGTCCTGGAGTCGGGGTTCATTCCGATACCAGGTGCTTGCTACACTTTGCAGTTGGAGTCCCACTGCTTCAGCCTTGAGGTCTTCTGGAAGTCGAGCGACACTTAGGAGACGCTCCATACTATCGAGCCATTCATCAGCATAGACGATTCCCTCGGTTCCCTTGAAGGGTCGAGGGTTCTGCTTCTTGAAACTCTCAATATCGCCCACCTTGGCAATATGATTCCCATTAATTTAAATGGCCTTAATATTACATAAATTAATCCTTAGATTTATGTTTACCTTGGCAGGCCTTGGTTCCTGTTGAACTGCTTCTTCTCTCTCTAGTGCAGCCATGGCCACACTATGGGCATTCTCTATGCCTTCTCTCATAATCGCCGTCTGCTCGCGATGAGCTTCAGCTTGAGTTCTCTGGGCTTCTAGCACTCCTCTTAGCAGACCTATGAGGTCGGTGGGGTCCACAGGCACCGGTGGGGCAGCTGGAGTGGGCAAACGCACAGGGGGCTGCATCTCTGTCTGGGAAGATGTTGGATCTACCGTTGTATTATGGGGACGGTCGGCCAGCTGCCGAGGTGTAGGCTCCGGACTTGATTGAGGTGGTGGGGTATGATAGGGTAAAGATACCCCATCGCCAGTAGGATTGGTTTTGTCAGTGGCCATTCTCTGGAAGGTTTAGGATATAAACATAAGCAAGGTAGCCTACCGATCTATAATCAATCAAAAATATTTACATATATAATTTGGACCTATTATTGTGACAAATCAATGTTCTAGTGTTCTAATTGTCTCTAGATAGGTTTTCCTAAGTTGTTGATTAGACCTGCATGGGCCACCACTAAAAACATGTCACGACCCGGTCCCAATTACTTGGGTCGAATCGGATCATGTCCAGCCTGCACCGCTGTTGAGGCGGCGGCAGTAAGCTGTATCTTCCATATGCAGGTAATCAACAACTCAATATAATTTGCCACAATCTTTAATATTCGATAAATTAAAACTTGTTCAGTACAGAGTACAAACTTAAAACCACCAACTGAAATAACATTGTTTTTAAACAAAACTATCGAACTGGAAAATAATATCTAAAAAGAAGCAACATCATCATTAGGTACGCCATCCTCAGGAAGCACAGCAGGGTATAGCTTAGGGTCATAGTAGCTACTAATCAGTAGCTCTGCATCCTCATAAGGACCTAAAAATATAGTCTCCAGTCAGGAGGGAGCAAAGTACAAATTCATAATATTTTAACAATTGAAATTAATAATGGAATTATGCACTTTTAAACAATTTGAAATAATTGATTTTCCAACAGTTAAAATAGTGTGATATGAATAGATAATGAATATGACCGGATTGGGTTTGTTACAGTAATATCCTAGTGATATGGTATGGCTTATCCCCGTGTGTTTGAGGGGTAAGCTAATACATTCAGTTATACTAATTGGATGTGGTCATATCCACTACACTACTCCCCCAGTCCCCAATAGTTACAATAGTTACAGTCAATGCTCTCAAAGAGAGTTCCGTGTTGTATCGTGGTTTAAACTTGCGTTAAAACAATTATTAACTAATTGTAATCTACCACAAAAATGTACTTGCCTCAAATGATTTGACTGGACGGGTCGATACGTCGGGATGGGAATTCAGGTTCTTCCTTGAAATCCTACATTCGGAAACTTGTCTCAGAAAACCAAAATCGCCAATGTTACTATACTAGTTGCAATCTCTAGTTGTGTCCTAGTAAATTTTAGTCTTTTGACTACATTATCACAAACAACACAAATTTATCTAGTGAGTTACAATTAATTAAGAAAGATAACTCTGTAACTAATTTTTAGGGAAAACTTTGTGTTTACCAGTTTATTGACAAAACTTTGTATTTTCGTATTTATAAATATAAAACTAAAACTTTTCTTTAAGTGAGAAATACGTGAATCATTATTTACAACTTAAATTTCTATGTGATAAAACATTCATTTTCTTTAATAAATAATTATTATCTTTTACTACGTTCTTACGACAAAATGATAACCAGAAATATAAAAGAAAGCAAAACAAAATTCTAAGCTATTACAATTTCTCACAACCAGAATAAATAAATGGGCTTATGCCCTTACAGACCAATTACATGAATTTAAATAAGAATAAAAGTTTGGTTAGTCCTAAAAATTATCCTACAATTTAATAAAATAAAATAATAATTTAAACTAAATTGAATTTATTTTATGAGTCTCAGATATTGGTCCAATCGTCAAAATAGCTAATGCCTCAACGTCCGGGCGAAACCGGTTTCGTTTGCACTTAGCCAGGGCCCATTGACCAATACGGTCGTCGCCCAATAAATCCAAATATATTATTTTTTATTTCAAAAATCATTTCTAAAATCATTAATAAATTTTATAGAAAATTCGGCAGCACTTCCTCTATTTTGATCAACCCAAAACTGGGAAAAGTGTGCCATATCACCATTTATAAATCCCAAACCAGGGAATAACCATTAATAAAAATCCAATTTCACAAAGTATTTCCGAAGCATATTCGGAAAACCCGAAAACCACAGAAACTTATCACAGAACCAGAATAATAGTTTTCGGAAAAATCTGAAACTAAACAAACATCAAAAATTCACAGAAGATGTTCCGAGAAAATCTCGAAAATCCCGAAAATAGAACCACAGGAAAATCCCAGAACTAATAATTCTGAGAACCCGAATTTAAACGTAATACCCGAACACGGAAACAAATCTCGAAAATCCCAAGATTCTGAAAATCCACAGAAAATGACCAGAATAGTTTTCCCAAGAAAACTCGGAAGTTCTGAAGTTCTGGAAATTAGAAACATCACAAAAATCACAGAAAATATTTCAAAAAATCCGAAAATGTTACGTCCACCAAATACCGGATTCCCGTTGCGGAATCAGGACCAATTTCATCATCGACAAAAACCCAAGGGACAACTACTGAGATTAACAGAGGTTACCCAAAACTTGACAGAATCTGAAGGGTAGCCTCAGACTCGGAACAACAAGCCAGACACGGACCGGACGGTCAGATCGGGAACAGAGTGAGCGCGAGGAAGTGCTGGGACAGCGGCGGTGGAGCGCCGGGGGCTGCGGGCGGCCGGGAAATGGCCGGAGGGAGGCGGTCGGCTCGGAAAAAGCCGCGCGGGTCGCTGGACAGCGGGGCGCAAAGGGGATCGGGTACGCCGAGGGCCGGCGGGCAGCGGGGCGCGGCTCAGGCAAAGGGGTCGGGCGCACGGCGTTGGCCGAGAAATGGCCGGAGCTCGGCAGGGGGTCGGGGCCGACGGAAGCTTGGCTAGGGCTTGGGGGTTTGGGTTTGTGTAGAAGTATGGTGATGGGGAAAAGGAGGAAAAGGAAGAGGGTTTATATAGAATGGAGGGTGCTGGGGTTACGGAAACGAGAGGGCGACCGTTCGGGGAGGCCGTTCGGGGAGGCCGACGGTCGCCGGTGTAATGGTGGTGGCGGTGGGAACCGAAAGGGTCGGCCATTGGCCGTTTGGAAATGGAAAGCTTTTCCTATTGCTGGTGAATGAAAGAATGAGAGTTAATATATATTATTAATAGAGTTTTAATAGTTGAAAATAATTTCTTTTCTTAAATAAAAATAAGGTTCATAATAATACTAATGAACTTAAGGATTAAAGGCTATAACTAATGGGCTAATGGGTCAAAGGCTATAAAATTATAAATGATACATAATTTTCTTTAGAAAAATAACTAAATATTTTGTAACTCTAAATTTAATTTTTAAAAATGTTTTTGGGTACGGGTCTGGGCCAAGACAAAACAAAAATCCATGTTTTATTTATTTTAAAATTAATAATTTTCTATTAATAATAATCGGGTAAAATATTAATTTAACAAACACGCAATTTTAATAATTTAGAAAAACAACAGAATTGAATTTATGGATTTTGATTAAAAATTTCCAGAATTAATAATTTTTTCTAAAAATGCATTTTCCTAAACTAATAATTAATTATATTAGCTAATTAAAATTTTTAAATAATTATCTGAAAGTTACGGGTTTCACAGATGGGTACCCACTTACCCAGCCGCATGAGATTCATTCACTCAGCCGCAGAGATGGGTACCCACTTACTCAGCCGCACGAGATTTATTCACTCAGCCGCATGAGATTCATTCACTCAGCCGCATAGATGGGTACCCACTTACCCAGCCGCATGAGATTCATTTCACTCAGCCTAATAGATGGGTACGCACTTACTCAGCCGCATAGATGGGTACCCACTTACTCAGCCGCATGAGATTCATTCACCCAGCCGCATAGATAGGTACCCACTTACTCAGCCGCATAGATGGGTACCTACTTACTCAGCCGCATGAGACTCATTTACCTAGCCGCATAGATGAGTACCCATCTACTCAGCCGCGTAGATGAGTACCCATCTACTGCCGCATGAGCCCCCAATTCACCCTTGGCCGTATAGTGTCTAATTTGGTTGTTTTTTTATCCTATTTTTGGCTGATTTATGGCCAGAATTTCTCCCAACTCCCAACATAAAAGTTGTATATCTTTTCCTTGGCTTCAAGAATATGTTATTAACTATTTATGCAACTTTTCTCATTTATAATGATGTAAGGATAGAACACGATAGTGACCCGTCATGGCGCACTCTTGATAAGTAACCCTGACATGATATACTTCGATATGCTGTTGCGACAGTTAGCACGACATGACAAGTATGAAAGACCTGGACACCGTGGGTGATTGTGTTTGTACAAATAAACTGGTACTGTCTTGCATCATATCTAAGGTGGGGATCCCTGAGTACCACGGTTAGGGGTACCTACTGAAATTGACTAAGGCTAATTAACTAGAATAATTCAGTAGTCACGAAGAGATTCCCAGCTACAGGCAATCCCGTTATCTGGGCGCCTTAAGTGGACTTGTAGCCTACTGACGAGTAGGGCACATTTCCAGCACACAGTCACGTGTTGCATTCTTCATAAACGGACATTCGACCTGGATAACCGGATGGTCTGCAGAGCTTGTGGCTGTTGGGATAATCTCATTGCATCTTGCTAGTAACTAGGCCTGTGATAACCCTAGTTAGTTAAAAGTATCAAGTCGTACTCTTGATTGGCCGTGATTGATTGGATGGAGTTTATTCCAGCTTAGTCTTATCCTGATCCTGTACAAGATTGTGACATGACATGATTATTGATGCTTGCCTTAACAATAACGATCGGGGGTCCAATTCTGTTCAGGCGAAGGGTTACAACCCCGGTCCTTGTTTGGTTTAAGGGTTGTAATCTGGCTCCCGGAGCAGTTCTGTGTCCTCTCTTCGTTTATTGTCTTATTGCACCCCATGCCATGCTCGTCATGTTTTACCTTACTTCAATAAGCATGATTAATTATTTATATCGACCTTAACAATAAAGATCGGGGGTCCAGTTCTGTTCAGGCGAAAGGTTACAACCTCGGTCCTTGTTTGGTTTAAGGGTTGTAACCTGGCTCCCGGAGCAGTTCTGTGTCCTCTCTTCGTTTATTGTCTTGTTACCTTATCAATGATTATTTATACCGGCCTCAACAATAAAGATCGGGGGTCCAGTTCTGCTCAGGCGAAGGGTTACAATCCCGGTCCTTGTTTGGTTTAAGGGTTGTAACCTGGCTTCCGGAGCAGTTCTGTGTCATCTCTTCGTTTATTGTCTTCACTGTACCAATAGTATTTGAGACGGGTTTCTATTCAGGTGAAGGGTTACAACCCCGGTCCTTGTTTGGTTTAAGGGTTATGACATGGCTACTTGAATGGTTTTCTCGTACTCAGTTTACTGTTGTTATCTCTATTATTATCAGTTCTTTATTTATTATCTTTAATATTCTATTATGATATGCTGGTTTTAGTTCCTAAATGAAGCCTCCTTTGTGGTACTTGCTCTTTCTGGGGTTTGACCCAGCTGGTTTTGTGTGGCCAGATATCGGAGTAGCACCAGAGGATCCACCTGTCTTCCAGCCAGATGGTGACCACCAGGCGTAACCCTGGCAACGAGTGGGTTTCTTTTTTGTCCTCCCACTTTATTGTAAAATTATTCTTTTGAGGCGTTTAGCCGGCGAGCACGTGTTAGCTCGTATTGTACCTTATTTACTGTCTGCCTACGGGCTGTAACATGATTGACGGATCCTAGGGTTGATCATGTATGACTAAACTCTTGCTAGTCCTGACATTTTGTAACGACTAGCTTCATGATCAGCTGAATATGTAATGTTTGGGACGCCTTACCATTGTATATTTGGTGATCTTACATCTTGTAACACTTACTTACTTGCTTGTGATTGAGACACTAGGCTTGTTCATGACTATAAGAGACTGTTGGCTTGTAGTTAAACCCTCATGTATCTAGACAGCCGTGGCCGTATAGCGAGGTGGGTTGCACTTCAATATACGTATCTGGCTATGTACGCCCCCGCTCTCCAGTATTCTGGTTCTTGGGCGTTACACAGAGAGATCTACGATTGTAGCCCACGATTGACACAATTGTTGCCAGGCTCGCCAAGGAGAAGGCTTGCAGTCATCGTAGTATAGTATGGTCTCCAGCATGAAGCAGGGGAAGGAGAATAACGAATGAGTTTTCCTCTCAAAACACCCCTATTTATTGGCCATGCACAGCCAAACTCATGCGCCAAGTGGCAAATAGTAAAAAAAAGAATTAATGGGATGAACCTTTCATTGATGGCAATGAATTTGCCACATTGAATTTTGCCTAAATCCTGGTCAAAAGTCATCATTTTTGAGCCCCACACAACAACAAAATTTCAAGAATTTGTCCTAAGAGCCAAAAAGTGCAGCCTCCTGGAGCACAATGGCCTAAAGCACAGCATCCAAAGCACAGCTTCTGGAGCGCAGAGCCTAAAGCACATCAAAAAGCGCAGCGTGTTAAGACGAGTCCCAAGCCATCACTTAAGCATTAAATGAAAGATGCTGATATTTATGTCAGATGTCAGCTGTCAGAATTCAGATGTCAGCTGTCAGATATCAGTTGTCAGATATCATTGCGTACATCGTGCATCTCAAAAGTTATGAGGAATGCACAGCACCATAAGGCCCAGTGTCTTAAAGAGCCACGTGGCTGACTCAAGCTTAAGCCCTCATGCGCTTTTTAAAGCCAAAAGCACACGCACCACGTGTCATTGACTCAATCATGCTCATGAACGGGTGACAACCACCCAAAATCTCAACAATAAATGAATTCCAACAACTGCCATGTGTTAGCTCATTCGTATCCCAACAGTACAGTTACAACAGATTTAGTTTAAAAGTTATATACGCAGTGTTTCTGCACGCCAAAAATCCATACGCGCATCGCATATAAGCCTAGGTTGCTCCTTTCATTCACCAATAAATAGAAGGAGTCTTCCTTCATTTCATCCCCCAAACATCCAGAGAGTCAGAGCAAGCTTCAGAGAGCCGAATTGATGTCCACCTTGCCGCTGAATAGAAGACTCAAAATTTTTTCTCGTCGTCAAATTGTCAGCGGAGTAAAGAAACCACTACAACGTTCGATGTCCAACGTCACACTTCCCCAGAATAAAAATTTTTGTCCTTAAGAGTTCATGTTTTAGATTTCTTTGTACTTTTCTTGTTTGTTTAAATACAAAAGTTTGTTCATGGCAAACAACATGTTGATGTCATTAAACCCCTCCACCTTGAATACTTCTCAAAGATATTGAGTCACCTTAAACATCATCCCTTAACAATCTTTGTCAGATTTGCATATGTTTCTTTATACTTAACTATGTTGTTTGTCACGTTCCAGTACTGAAATACGGAGATTGGGGTATATGGTCAACTATGCACTACGGAGTACCCTAGCACCCCACAAAAACTCTTGGTTCTGTAATACATCTAGCGGCTGCAGGCCATATCCCCCTTGCCAAATAATATAGATTCTCGAACCTGCCCTTGGCTAAAGCTATGATTTTTTTCAAAGCAACTTTAGCTAAATAATTGGGAAGATTTAAGTAAGTAACCAATATAGAAAGGTTCAATCAAATCATAGGAAGGGAGGAACACGAATGCATCATATTGAGAAAGAAAATAGCATGAAAATAATTATGCTGGAATGATCCTAGAGAAACCTATAATCTTAGTTGCGATTGTTTCTATCACAAAAATAAAGCTTTACTAACTTTTGATTTTGTGAATTACAACAAAGAAAGTACAAAAGAATCATGATACTGAGGATTCTAAGTACAAAAATAATAATAAAAAAGATATGGAAAAGTGTGACGATGAAGAACGACTTATGCAATTAACTTCTTTATTCCGTTGACGATCGACCGCGAACGAAAATTGAAAGTATTTGACTCACTGGCAAGAACAACAATTGAACTCTCTTTGCTCTCTGCTTTTTGTGCTTGTATATATCCATTTGTGTGTGTAGGAACCACATGTTTTCCTATTTATAGCCATCCTCACTGGATGAGCTATGCGCGCATACGACCTAAAAATCACTGTTATCAGTTTATGCACATGAAATCTGGGCTACCGTATAACATTCTTTACAGAATACGGTTGCAATAGTATGCGCATGTTGCAATCCAGCTGCCACGTGTGTTAGTTGGGAGAAATTGCTGCTGAAATCTAGGAGTTCCTACATAATCTGGGCTGTTACACCTGTTGCATGTATGACTTGGTTAACTTGACACGTGACACATGTCATAATTGTTAAGAGAATCACTCTTTTGATATGATGGTTAAAACACATGTACCATAAACGTGAGATTGGATCACTTACCGTATAGGAACACTATCGCATGAAGACTCAATCGCATGAAGGCTCACGAAAATACTGCCGCATAAGGAGCCAACTGTATGGGAAGTTTTATTGCGTATATATGTGGCACTGTGCAGCTATATACTGCCAAAAGTAATCATGACGATGGCATAAGCGCTGACATCTGTCGTACGAAGTGCTCAGAGCAATTAATGCTGTCAGTCAGACGTGTATGCGTCTAGACATTCTGCCTACAGTTATCTTTGTCGTATGCTCAGAGTCACTGCTTGGACCACATAGACAAAGAATTTATTGCCTACAGTATAGAGAACCACTGCTTCCTGCTGCATTAACCTCAGATGCACTATCTTTGGTCGAATGCCATATGAGCCTCATTTCGCATAGCGTTTGAACACTTATTGGTATGTGGCTTGTCCTACTATGATTTTTGGGCATGGACCTAGGTTTTTCCATGCTTCTACAAGATTCTCTTCAAAGTTTTTAAAACTTGAACAAATTTTAAAATACTATGAAAAGAAGCATGGACGAGAGATCTGTTCTTGGTGCATAGATACTTTGCCACATAGCCTTTTTGTCGCATAGATAGAGGTACAAAGATGTCAATTCTTTATTAATAGTATCTATCTTGATTCTTGAGGCGATTATTTAGGATTCTGAACCATCGTAGGACACAGGATTCAAGGCGACAATTTCGTAGGAATTGAGGCGACGTCTGCATGATTTGTATTCGATGCTGCATACTTCTGCCTATAAATAGGGCTTCAGTAGGAAAGAGAAATCTCTTACTTTGTGTCATGCCCCAGTACTGGAATACGGGGATGGGCATGGCCAACTACATCATATAAGGTACGAAGACGTTATACGATGATCACGGCTATCAATCATGTTGGGTATCATAGAATGCAATCAATTCTATGGCCTAAATTTGATCTCATATCCATAAGCAATCACAATGAAATAACAGTAAGATTGATAGCAATATAGAAAACATGTAGGACCGAATGGTCGAAATACTCATATGATAATAAGGAAGTCTACTGTCATGCCCCGATTCGGGAAATCGTTCGCCTGCGCTTTGATTCACGCCAAAACATTCGTCCTCGCTAAGGCGTGATGCCGTACAAGTCTGGAATTGCACTTGTACAAGGCGTGCTCGTGTTCCTTTTATAAAAGAGACATTTTTAATGGAGATTCGCAGCGGTTGATAAAAAAGTTTGGGCAACACAGATATGATCTGAAATAAGTTCTTTATTGATATCTTTGAAATTATATTGCATAAAACATAAGGCTCTCAAACAGCCGAGATGAAATGCCAAACTTGGCTACAACTTGCAGAAATATTGAAATGAGATACAACTTGTTCCATACATCATATCCCTTTATTAATAATACGACAATAACCACCTTCAGCAAAATGCCTTCTTCTTCAAGTGGAAACTTCAAGATGTACGAAGCTTCTAAAGAGTCGGACAGCAAGCCTTCAGCGTCTATGATTATCCACTAGGTTTTTGGCACTTGTGGAGACGAGGGTCAGTACATTGCCACATATATACTGGTGAACGGCCGTAACCAATCTCACCATAAATCAACAGTAGAAAAATTACATGAATGATCACTATTGATTTGTATTCTTTCTATCTAGCCTTAGGGTCTATTAACAATTCATATATTTGATGAGAAATATAAGAAGCATACAGTGATGTTAGAAACATAAGTAATTCATGTTGTTCTAACATAAGCAATTCATATTGGTCACCAATTTGGTGAATCTTACCCCCGGTCGATAGACATCCCTGTAAATATTTATGAATATCACTTACTCTGTCTGCATAAGACATTGTTAGCTATGCCACCTGTCTATATGAAGGTCACTGACTACACGCCATCTGGGACATCTTGGTCGGACGGCTCCCCTTCAGCGATGGGTAGCTAGCCCATCCGGAAGGTTCCCGAAAGACCGTGCTACTACTTCAGCACTGTGCTACTACTTCAGCACTATGTTCCTCCTAGGCCGAATCGGTTTCGTGGCCTCGGAGTACCGTTCGAGGAACTACCTTGTATACAAGTTGTCCATGACCATGCATGCAATGTAACTTAACTAATAAGGAACATGACATGCATGATAATAGCATCTTCCATACATAGTCGTAGTTCTCATTTTATCTTGCCATTTTCCCATCTTTCCAACTTGCCATCTTACCATCTTACTTTGAGCCATAGGCTCGCATATTCGTTCATCCAACCAAGGGACTATTCATTTGTAACCCATCCTTTCGAACCGAAGTCCAATATACTTATCGCCCAATACTTGGGTCTTTGCATCACCTGTTAAACAATTCATATAGCATACGAGCATCATTCGATTTGCATCGTAAGCTTAGCCATGTGATAATTTATCTTTCATTATCTTTCCCGTATTATTACTAGGCATCTTTTATTAAGTACCGAACACAATAATAAGTCTACCATTGTTATGCGCGAAGATCAAGGATCGTCGAAGGATCAAAGCCACTCACTTGTTGGTGAATTGCCGAAAGAAAGAGGTCTTCCACGCAATGTCAAGCTAGGTTTACTGCGTTAGCACCTGCATTGGCACCAACGTTTGGTTAGCATACTTCTTTCCTTTCTTTCAGTGATTCGATATGAAATACGTAGACAGTGAAAGTAAATCCATGAAAACATTCATCGAAAACAATCACGAAAATGCACACAAAAGCCAACAGCAAAAGCGACATCGAAAACCAGCAGGGCAACGGTCTCGGGGCAAGCGACTCTTATATAGAACTCTTCTCCCAAGATGCGCGCCACTGCATCTTGGACATCATTTCAAAAAAGTCCAATCCATAACGAGGAAATGATCTCAATTCATTATCCCGCGATCCTGGTAAAGTTTCCCCAAGTAAGGTTCCCCAATTCTCATCCGACTCGGCCATTTGGCCGCTAGCCCGCTCTGTGCTCCGCAATGGATTCAGGGCATTACATCTACAATATAAGATAGTGTAGACAAGAGTACCTTTCCACACAATTTCTAACATGATCTGGAACTGAAGCACATTCTCCAAGTCAAGTCTAGAAGATCCATAGGGTCGGTCACATACAATCTGGTAATAATGCAGGGTTGGTCAGGCTAACTAGAGCAAGTACCAGAAATGAAGGCTCAAGGACGGGCGAGAAAAACTAGCAAAATAAAATATATGAAAGGAAACGATATATGGACAATAATAATCATGGTAAGGGATCGTGCGGTACCAACACATGATAACCATCCAACAACTAATACATGTAAGAAAGCAACAACCATCCAATAACTAATACATGTAAGAAAGCAACAATCAAAATATATGGACAATAATAATCAAGTCCCATATTCAGCGGATTGCGTCTCGAGGATGGACTCTGTAGTTGAGTTGGGAGAGACCTCCTGTTGCTCTGTTTTTTATGTCACACTTGCTTCTTTGGCTTTGGTTTTATGAATGCATTTTCGTAAATATTTTTGATGGATTTTATAGCTTGCATTCTTCGAACTTCTCATTTCATATCTAACTCGGAATAAAAGGGTAAAGTGCTAATTCATTATTTATGCAATTTTAGGTGATCGCATAGGCGCCATCTAGCGTAACCGACCTTTTCTCTTGCCTCAAGTAAATCTAGGTGAGTGGCTGACCCTTCTTCCCTTGACCCTCTTCTCTCCAATCAATCAATAACATTAATATGAATCAATGTGCTAGATGTAGCCTCAACGACACAAATGCTTATGTTAAATAAACTATTATATGAATTCTCATGTACACGAGCTATACTGCTTTATCATAGAACTGTGCTAAGCAAGGATCGAATCGATTAAATGAATGTTGCAATGATACCATGGAATGTGCCTTGAATAACTAGTTTAACTTAGCACATCATGGACAACTCGTGCATAAGGGCGATGTTTCTTCGGAGGGTATCCTAGTGGCCACAGGACTGATCCGGCCTAGGAAAAAAATATGAATAGCGATGCTGGATGCATGCCATGATAAACATGGGCTTTTAACAGGACTCACTACTTATGCTGAAGGACCTCTGTCTTACCAAGCTATATGTCCAGGATGACTTGTCATGCCAGTGACCTCCACCAAATATGTACTATGGTATTTATTGTTATCAATCTGACAGGGAAGAACATGGTAAGTTATACTACAATGACACGCTCTGCCGATGGTAAGTTTTATCGTAGTTACTTTAGTTATGCCTATCAAATGCTTGCATGAATTGACTAGGATGGCTAAAAAGTTCACCAGTTATATATGCCTATTCATATAACTTCTTGAACCAAATGAGAGCACAAAATATAATTAGCCACCCACCAGTACACGACAATGTACTGATCCTTGCTCTCTACAGGTGTTCAAACCCAGAAAGCGTGCCAAAGAATTGAAGGCGAAGCTTGTAACATTTTGAAGCCTTGCTAGCGTACAAAGGCAATCTCCAACATTTTGAAGACTTCGATCAAGACTGTGCCATGTCTCATCAACTCTCTTCGATCCCAGGTCTAATAGAGTATTTTGTTGCCTATGTATAAAGGAATGTAAATGTATGGAACGACTATCTCATCTGGGTCAGTTTGCAAGCCCGCACAACACCTTTTGTAATCGAGTATTATAAACAAGTTTATTATCAATGAAAGACAAGTTTTTCTTCTGTCAAATATATTGTTCAATTTCTGCGTACTTTATTTACTATTTTATTTTGGATAACCTTATGAATGTGCCTTATGCGAGTATAACCTAGGCTTGTACGTCATCAAGCCCAGGGGACGAATATCGATTCTACGGAATCGTGGCATGACAACAGTCATCTTAACATCCACAAATACCTATATTGCCAACTGGAGTCCATAGTTTTTCATCGGGACAGTAATCCACCCCTACACTAAACAAGGGCAAAAGAATGAATTACCGTACTGGGACAACGTTACATACCAGCCAACTTAACAAGCAGCAAGTCATACAATTTAGATGAATATGCGGCCACTCAAATGCTTACGACTTACTATGTAGAGGTTGGCGGGTTACCCCAACAATGCAATATATAGGAATCCTCAGATCGTGTAGGCCCCATCAGGGCTAGTGCGGCCAAATAATAATTCATAGCACATGGACAAGCACCGATCCCTTGTAAGGCCACTGTGCGAAAGAGATCGATCATATAACACATAGTACATATAGTGTCGGATACTACCATCCACTAATGCGGACGGTAATAATATCCGTGACGGCCAGCCTACACTCCATAACTAATATTTGGGAGATGGCTAGTACTGCACGATCTCAAGATTCCGTTCCCTCGCAATGCTACTACCAATTAAGTTACGTATATTAACCCTACATTTGTCTAGAATCACATGCCATTGTCACATGATCATTCTTCTAGATATCGTAGCTCAGCATGAGCACACTAAGTATGAATCTACATAGGCCTACATAGTCTCGAATCTGGATCCATTCTAGTATAATGTAACAAGCAATCAATCAATCCTAACAACGTTAGGGCTACTGACCAACCATCATAACTGTGCTGGAAAACTAAATGTACTAACATATAAAGAGCAGGATCACATATAGAGTTACACCTTAGTGCACTAATAAAATAGCACCTCAGTGCTTATACAGGATAGTACCTTAGTACACACAGAATAGTACCAGAACAAGTACAAGTAATCAAGTTAGGAACATGGTCAAGTCAGGCAGTCACATGAAGTCCTCTACCCACATCATGGCATGAGAATCTGGTCAGCTACACCGTTAGGATCTTTACTATAATAGTATCTCAAGTGCATAAGGGAGCCTACGACTTTAATCCTCAAGTTAGTCTATCCACCATATCAATCTATCAATAGTCCTCTCATCTACGATGGATTATAAATACCAGGTCAGGAAATAAGATCGCTAGATACTATTCTAATTACCATAAACTATGCTAGGCCCCTTGGTTCACAAGAACCCACCGAATCAGTGATCACAGACTATTAGTAAATAGGTCTCCAAGTTCGGGGCATTTGGGAAATCGAGTAAAAATCACATATTAATAACCTCAATATTTTCTTCGTTATGAGAAACACTCGCACAATAATCAAAATCCAGGAATCCACATGAGTCATATCTGATTGAACTAGAGTATCATTTTAAAGAAATGGCAAGGATTGCGTGAACCCCTCTAGAGCATATCCACGACCCTTAAACCAAACAAGGACCAAGGTCACAGACCGTCTCCCGAGTAGAACTGTGATCCTCACACTATCCAAGAATACATACGAGTCCAAAAAATTTGAATAATAAATGCCACCAAAAAATGGCAAGGAATTGCATGAACCACTCTGGAGCATATCTACGACCCTTAAACCAAACAAGGACCGGGGTCGCAGACCATCTTTCGAGTAGAAATGCGCTTCTTATGGTATTCGATGGACAAGACAGGTCAATAGCTAGGCAACTAATCTAATAACATGTGTCTACCTATCAGAAACTGGGATCAGGTATACTATACTAAAATAAATCTGCATGAGTCAGGTTCAGCAAGCCAATAGAGTGGTTCTACCCAAATCTTTAAACCAAATCCTCGATCGGGAATTCTAAAAAATTTGACAGTCTCCTTCGTATTTCTTGAACCAGAGCTCCCTACAAAATGGGGCTATATCCACTTGGCGTAACCCGTCGCAGAATCCATAACCAAGAACACTAAGTCTCGACCACCAACAGCACTACGATATATACTGGATACCAAACCCTAGTCGAGAGCACTAATTAGTCTCAGCCTCCAGTAGCATTATGATGCGTATTAGGCGCCAAGCTAACACATCATAAGAATTGCCACGCAGGGCACATTACATCATTTATCCACATTTCTAACCAATTGACAAATATAGTCATAAATAGTTAGCCTAAGCTGTTACCCGACCGCGAGTTAGACACGAGGATATGGGGACTGTTTGCCATCGCCTCGTGGTGCTTTAGAGGAGAGCTTCGAAGGTTCCAAACGAGAATACAAGAGGGAATCCTTGAACATGAATGTCCCAATTATATGTTGTTTTTGATCTGGGTCGTGATGATAGAAGGTTGCTTCATTAATTCGTTGACGATCTGACTGAGGGAGGGAATTGTCGGACTTAACTTCATTGGCTAAGGGAAGCAGCAAGAACTCTCTCTAGAATGCTTAGGAAATCTTGAGAAAATATGGAGAACCGGGGGGTTTGAATAGAGGAGAGACGTCCTATTTTTAGCTGGAGAGAAGAGTGGTACACGTGCCTATGAGCAGGCAGGCTTGTGGGTCTTCAACCACCACGTGGCACTCCTAAACAAAATTCAGTTATAATCATGCGTGCACTTCACTGGTGTGGGGCTACGACCGACTGCCACGTATTAGATTTAGGATTTTGCTATTGGAGGAGATCTCGAGCTACTTAGAACTCGTTCCCTTGGCACGAATAGGTCTTCGACACATGGAGCATGCCTAGTTCTACTCGTGGCCAATGAGACACACACGCCTAGGAGTTACTATCCTAGGTGGCGTATTGTTTGTATTGGAGGGAGCTGTAGGCCCAGGGTAGAAGCACACGTGCTTGGAGGAGATTCAGGGCGGCACATGCCTTGATTTGATCAGGTGATACGTGCCTATCTGCATTATTTTCAAGGAGAATGAACCTTGACATCTGTGTTCATTCTTTGTACGAGAATCGAAGCGTCGAGTTGGAGTCTTCAAGAGGAGTTAAGCTCATTAAATGCAGCCTTGGGACGAGTTATCTGAGAGGCGTAGACAGGGGCGTGATGAATTAGGCGCGCCCATATAAGTGAGGCACGATCAGGAAGGGACACGCCCTTAGCTAGGTGTGAGTAGGAGAAGTAATCATAATTTTGGTCTTTGTGCCTTCAGCTATCTTTTGCATAGAGATTGGGGTGTTTCTGCATGAAGCCTAGATGAGGCGTGACCACCACATTGCTTTGATGGGGCATGGACAGCTTGACGCCTAGGTGAGACGCGGGTCACTTCTTTTCCTCGGAGGTGCGTGACCCATGCTTCTACAAGACCCCTTCAAAGTTTTCTAACTTTTTTGATTAAAGTTGGAAACACTTTGAACAGAAGCGGAGTGCGCATTTTTAGATAGTATCATTACGATCTTCTTCTGGATGAGAACGGTTAGTTCGGTTCTATCCCGAGTAGATAACTATTCATTTTCCCTTCTTATCAAAGTACATGTCGTTCAGGCCTATAAATAGGATATTGAGATGAATCCCTGGAAAATCATTCGGCACGAGAGTTAAGACGTTAGATTCATTGCCATTAATGCCAGGTTCATTCCATTAAGTGTGAGTTTGAGTATATAAATAGGGGCTCTTGGAGAGAGCTTTCATTCGTTTCTTTTCTTCCCCTATTATTCCATGACCGACGTCAAGGCCCTCCCAATTCTTATCTTCGTCAAAGAAGAGAGAGAACTCAAGGCGAAGCCGCCCGAAGTGTAACGCCCCAATCCCAAAATACGTAGGATCAGGAATACGAATATATGCCAGCAGCACTTCACTAATGGGCCAAGCTACACTACAAGCCCATTAGTGAAATACTTAAGCTGTAAATCATGATAACACCCAGAAATACAACACAGTCCACATGTATATAAATCTAATCACATCCATAGAGTCCACAAAGAGATCAAGAATAAATAAGGAAATGTCTATTATATTCAGTAATAAAAGTAATAAAGTATGTGCAGGTAAAACATCCCGAAACCACAGAAAAAAAAACAAAAGACAAATCAACTACAAGTCTGATGAAAAAAAAATAAAATAATGTAGCAACACTAAGTATAAAGGTAATATGGTCACGAAAAATCCTCTGGCACTATCTCGTCCTCCTGTGCCGGTACGCCTCCGGTCTCAGCTCCCGAACCGTAAACCTCCGGGTAGTCTTCAGTTTCATCTAAGCCTGGAAAATAGCCAGGTCCTCAGAGGACTAGCAAGGTACATAATATACATGCCAAGGTACAGAAATAAAAATATGAACTAAGGCAATCTACTATCTTTGTCTATATGCTATGCAAGTGAGATACTTTTCTAGATTACCAGACCCCTTCTACTAAGGCTCACTAGAACCTCAGCATGGTATTGTCTCCAGTACCTGTGTCGTGGCATCAAGGACAATCAATTCTCGACAGTGATAATTCCTTACTCTGCTATAGAGATAAAGGTCACTAAACAACGGGCCACACGACAATAGGTCTGATATTGTAGTCAAGTTCTTCCCAATCTCCATGTCTAGAATCTAGCAATGTCAAGTCTGTACAGTCATCTCAAAAGTAATAACAATACTGATAAGAAATCTAGAATGCAAACACGAGGTCAATACCACGAATAGTCATGTAAATCTCGCATCATGAATATGTCGGTGTCCTGTGGTCAATCGTGTCAATGGACACGTCAGTATGTACGTAATGCCTAATGTCAATACTCGATGTCACTATCATGACATCGGCACCCATCTATAAATGGAAACTAAGTATCAACGTCCTACGTCATGCAATACTAATAAAAAAGAACAACAAGACAGAAAAGAAAGATTTGTAATGAAGGTAAGGCACGCTTGCCTGTAACTGCTGTCTGCGGATAGGCCTGACCAACTCCGGTGTCCTTATCGATCCTTCCAAGCTCACCTATAATAATATATTATATTTAATATTCTGTATCAACATACCATACCTAAATTATATGAGTATCGACGTCTTCTAGTTGCCATAACGTTGTTACTACACTACATCTATTGTATAAGTAAATATAGGTACCAAATCCTCTCGTAAATACTTTACAATTATAACCAAATAATATATTGAAAATTTGGAATTTATCTATAAATATTTATATATTGCTATAATGATATTTTTAATAGGGAAACCCTTTCACATGTGGTCTTACGTCAATGCCACATATGACTTCCTCAATTCGACCCATTAATTTAGTTTCAAAACAATGATAAAATAAAATTAATAAATTCTGTAAAAATTCTAGAAATTACTTAAAATAGTATTTATAATGTTAAACCTTGAACAACATAAATTTTAACATAGATTCATGGAGTTTTGACACTTTTGGACACAAGTAAACAGAATTTTTCGGAGTTCGGTGACATGACAAATGTCATGAATTTTTAAAAATAGATGCAAAACCTAACTTTTAGATATGCGTCAGAAAGGTATCAATGTCTAGATTCTGAATAAAAATATAAAAAGGTTAGAAACTGATCTTTGATAAGCAAAAAGTGGTCCACAACAGAATTCATTGATTCTGGATACCCTGTCGTAGAATCGACGCCACAGGCAAACCGCTTAGAACTAGGGGGTTCGACAATCAGAGGTTGGAGTAGACATACAAAGGTAACTCTCAGATTTAGTTTCAAGTAAAACGGATGATAAAAAGTGGGTGAAACGTTGTCTACAAGTCGACTAACCTGCTGTGACGTTTCTGACTTCGATTCGGCGGAGGTTCAGCCAAAGTAGCGCGTTGTGTGTAAACCCCCTAAATTTCTACTACAATTTTTTTTAATTATAATTTTGTATTTTGTATCTTTACGTCGCATACGAGTTCTCATTGTGGTATTTGCGTAGTATACGGGATTTGCGTTTCGTAAATACTCGACGAGTGCGAATATGTGTCAAGGTACATATGTTCGAAAAATATTTTTATTATAAATTTATTTTAATAGGAAAGTACATGTTCAAATAAAGGTGAAAAATATTTTATTTTGTATTTTTATTCGTCATTTAAAGACAAGTAGTAATTTGAAAATTTGGTTATATGAAATATTTCCAAATGTTTGCGAAATGTGAATTTGCTTATTAATATATTTTGTTATTATAAAAGCTAGTTCATAATTAATATTTAAGTATTTATCGTGATTTTTGAAATTAATTATTACTATATTTATTTAATTACGAAAATGATATTTGGGATTTTGTTAATTTTAATATTTGATTAAATATGGTAATTTAAATTGGAAAAGATTTTTATTGACTTTATTTAAAAATAGTTTAAGTTAAGGATATAATTTATCTAAATTTGATTTGATTTGGATTGAACTATTTTTAAATCCGTTTAAATTAATTGGTAATTTATCTATTGGGGATTTAAACAAATTCTAGTCCCTATCCAAATGGAAATTCCCACATCCTATAAATAGACAGGTACTTCTCCATAAAATTTCCATCCACAGCCAAACTGTGCATCGTGTCTGTGCCCAGCTTCTTATTCCATCCTCTGCATATACATTTCTCCGTGTCGACAATCCCGACATAAATAAATCCTAAGACCAATACTCGCCTACATCATCCCCGTCAACCCAAGTCCGTATACTCGACTTCGACTGAACCCCGACCACCGTTACCCCAAGGTCGGCATCCCCAAATCACGCTACCCATCCTCCTCCTCCCTCACGGCCCCGACAACCGCCCTGTCCGTGCCATCACCGTCATCACCACCAACATCGACATCATGCCAGCCACCATCAGCCTCCAACCCAGATAACCACCAGGCATATCTCCACCTTCGACCACCATCTACACCACCGTGGCCGACACCACGAGACTCCGCCACCACATAGCCGAAACCCAAAAATCCGTAACCACCAAAGCAAAGGGAAAAGAAAAGACCTTACCAACCCGAGCGCCGCCCGTGGGTGCGCGTTCCACCGCTTGTAGCGACAGCCACCGGAGCCAGCGCCTCTCCGCTGCGAACACGGCGCCCCTCCGCCGACGGTGAGCCTCTGACTATCGCGCCGCCCCGCTCGCGGCCTCGATCCGCCGCCGTCATCAAAACCCCCATCCGCCTCCTCCGGCATCCCAACGTCCATCCGGCCGAGCCTCCGTCGGAGCTTCGTCGCCGGCTTCCCATCGGAGCGCCTCCTCCCGCTCCATCCTCTTCGACCGCCCGTAACCCTCTCCTTCACGAACCACCGCCGCCCAAAAATTGAACCGCCGTCCGTTTGACTCCGCCGTCTCTAGGGCAGCGCGCCCCGGCGCCGACGCCGCTCCGTCCAGCTCGCCGCCCAAACCCGGCGCTGACCGTCGCCGAGCGCTCGAGACCCCACGGTGAGTCCGTTCCCTTTCTCTCGAATTCATTCTCTCACTCTCTCTCCTTTCGCTGAACGAAATTAGGGGGGGAAGGGATTTGCTGGTTTTTTTAGGATTTGTATATTATTATTATTATTATTATTATTATTTAAAAAGGGGTAAGTTATTATTTATTATTATTATTATTATAAGTTACTGTTACTGTTACTGTTATTATAATTATTATTATATATTACTGTTATTATTATTATTATATATTACAGTTATATATTACTGATATTGTTATTATTATTATTATTATTATTATTATTATTATTATTATTATTATCAATTTTATATAATATGGAAATTTTTACTATACTTATGATTTGAGTATTAATATTTTATTGATAATAATATAAATAGCATTTCGTTATTAATATATGTAATATTGTGGGAACTGACAAAATATATATTAGCTAATTTCAAGAATAGTTTCCACCTCAAAACTTTATTTTCCAAAACCATTTTTTGTTACAAAAATAATTTCTTTTCCTAAAAATATTTTAGAAGGGTAGGTCAAAATTATAAAAGATTTCTAGTATTTTTAATAAATTATCTAAACTATTTTTACTATTAAAATACAAACTAGAAATTTTATTTTTGGTAAATCTATAGTTTTAGCCTAAATCAATTATATTTCAAATAGTTGCCAAAATTATCTTTACTAATATGATTTCAAGTTTATACGTATTTTTCTAAAAAAATAATATATGTAATTCTTTGCATAAATTTTCTCACTTATCTTATCTTGTTCGTAACTGATCATCGTTCCCATTTCCTTATGAATTTTGGACCCTTGCACATCGGCTACTGGCAAACACGACTTGTCGGATCATCGCACCATACCAGGCGACACACCAGGCAAGATACCTTGCCATTATACTGTTTATTTTTAGTTTGCATTTTATTACATATCACTGTTCATTTATTTCCAGTTCTTGATTTACTGCCTGCTCAGTGATATTAGCTGTACCTTGTTATTTATCCTTTGATTGCATATGGACTTAGAGTTAAGGGACTACCACTAGTTTAGTGCATTACATAAACTTTGACACTGATGTACCACGAGATGTGTGAGTTATGAGTAGCATATAGCCTACGGACTTGCGTGTTGGCTGATCACTGATGCGTACAGGACGTGCGTTAGGTCTAACTGTCAATAGTTGTATGTTAGAAGACTTGACGGTTAGTAGTGTTACATGGTCGTGGATGCGACATGATAGGTACATTGGGTGGAAAGAACATTTCCTTGTCGTATGGGCTTCGATTGCACTTCCCTTATAACCCGGAAGCTCCGCTGGAGATACGAGTATGAGCCTCTCAGGTTGGCCACTGTCGTTTTTGAACGTCATGCTCTTAGGTCACTGGTGCCCAAGTGGGAACTATACCAGATCCATTTATAACCAGGGCTCATACGACGAAAGGTTTATTCTCAACTGCATGATCACTTTACTACGGTTAGGTTGCCATATTTATGTTCTGTCACTTTCTTTGATTATGGCATATTTTATATTCAGTATTTATATGGCATATTTATTGTATCCTGTTACGTCCCTCTGAGGACCTGGTTATCTCGCCAGGTGTGTGTTCTTGTGTTTCGCAGGTGTTCTAGCCATGGACATGATCGTCACTATCTCTTCGAGGATGATTGCACTATTTATGATCGTCTTCGCTTCGCCCGCTGGATTTGTTTATATGGCATATTTATTGTATCCTGTTACGTCCCTCTGAGGACCTGGTTAATAAATTATCTAAACTATTTTTACTATTAAAATACAAACTAGAAATTTTATTATTTGTAAATGTATAGTTTTTAGCCTAAATCAATTATATTTCAAATAGTTGCCAAAATTATCTTTACTAATATGATTTCAAGTTTATACGTATTTTCCAAAAAAATAATATATGTAATTCTTTGCATAAATTTTCTCACTTATCTTATCTTGTTTGTAACTGATCATCGTTCCCATTTTCTTGTGAATTTTGGACCCTTGCACATCGGCTACTGGCAAACACGACTTGTCGGATCATCGCACCACACCAGGCGACACACCAGGTAAGATACCTTGCCGTTATACTGCTTATTTTTAGTTTGCATTTTATTACATATCACTGTTCATTTATTTCCAGTTCTTGATTTACTGCCTGCTCAGTGATATTAGCTGTACCTTATTATTTATCCTTTGATTGCATATGGACTTAGAGTTAAGGGACTACTACTAGTTTAGTGTATTACATAAACTTTGACACTGATGTGCCACGAGATGTGTGAGTTATGAGTAGCATATAGCCTACGAACTTGCGTGTTGGCTGATCACTGATGCGTACAGGATGTGCGTTAAGTCTAACTGTCAATAGTTGTATGTTAGAAGACTTGACGGTTAGTAGTGTTACATGGTCGTGGATGCGACATGATAGGTACATTGGGTGGGAAGAACATTTCCTTGTCGTATGGGCTTCGATTGCACTTCCCTTATAACCCGGAAGCTCCACTGGAGATACGAGTATGAGCCTCTCAGGTTGGCCACTGTCATTTTTGAACGTCATGCTCTTAGGTCACTGGTGCCCAAGTGGGGACTATACCAGATCCTATTTACAGCCAGGGCTCATACGACGAAAGGTTTGTTCTCAACTGCATGATCACTTTACTACGGTAGGTTGCCTTATTTATGTTCTGTCACTTTCTTTGATTGTGGCATGTTTTATATTTAGTATTTATATGGCATATTTATTGTATCTTGTTATGTCCCTCTGAGGACCTGGTTATCTCGTCCGATGTATGTTTTTGTATTTCGCAGCTGTTCTAGCCATGGACATGATCGTCACTATCTCTTCGAGGATGATTGCACTTTGATCGTCTTCGCTTCGCCCGCCAAACTCACTTTATTTTTCATGTACTTTTCCTTACTTGTTGGTAGTGGATTTGTCTCCGTCCAACAATTGTATACATGACAAATTCAGAGTTGCTTTTATATCATTATTTATCTTTGTGGATGAGATTTAGTACCTTGGTTACTGCATTTTACAGCTTATGTATATATACGAGGGTCCATATACTTCGTATGTATACAGCTGGCATGGTTATGCCCTAGTCCTACGTATTTTGGGACTGGGGCGTTACATTGTGCACCTCTCTAACGGTCGCAAGGTTTATTCTACTGTTGTTTAGGGTGGAAGAGGATGTCGAGGGGCTCACAAGAGTGGTGGTGGTCGGCGCAAAAATCGAGGAGAAATCATATTTTGTGAAGAAAGGGGGGTCGGCTAGGATTTCGGGTTGGGGGGTTGTGGCCGCGTGCAAGTAGGGTCTACGTGGGGTGTTGGTGGTTATGAAGAGAGTGGAAAAGGTTAGGGTTGGGTTTTTATTTATATTATTAGGGCACGGGCTTTGGTTTGATCTAATTTGGATATGATTTGGTTCTCCAAATCATACTATTATTAATAAGTTTCCTATTTTGGTTAGATGTTTGACCAAGCCAAATATATAAGAAAATATTGCATATGGCTGCAATTAAACCTATAAAATTCCCTTAAATATATGTATACTTGGCTTTGGTACTCCTAGTTAGGCTCTAACTAATAGGGTTGACTAGGTTAAGGTCCATGTAGCATTACTAGTCAAATTGGACCCGAAAATCAATTTAATGAGTCTCATGTGCCATTTGCAAATAAGTAGCACATAGGAACTCGATTGAATTGTACACCCTAGGCATATGCATTGTAGACTCAAAATAGATCAAAATCATATATTGGGTCATACAGTTTTGATCTATGTCAAGTCCCAAAATTAAATTGGAAGTTGCTTTAAAAATTATGTCAATGGCTCAAATTGGCCTAAGTTGGTCTGAAGTTGTGCGAAGTCAAAGGAATGTTAAAAAGCAAAATTGGATGAGACATGATATATCAAACTGAAGGTGGATAAGTCTAGAATTCAAATATGGAACTAGATTTGAGAAAACAATATTTGTTGTGCTTCAAAAATCAAAGCTACGGTAGTTACTAACATAATCACTATTAACTTTAATATTTAAAACATCCATATAAAATAATTAAAAATAAAATCCAAAAATCAGGGGACTTACAACCTATCCACCTTAGAAAATTTCGTCCTCGAAATTAAAAATGACACAGTTATATAGAAAAATCTTATCATATGAATAATTAGGCTAAGACTTACCGGCATCTACGAATAAGTGGGGATATCGCTCACGCATAGAATCTTCATGCTCCCAAGTTGAGTCTTCCGGAGAATGGTGCCTCCATGCAACTCGAACCAGTCTAATCGTCTGCCCTTTGAGCGTCTTCTCACTCGTATCCAAGATACCTACCTGCTGCTCCTCGTATGATAAACTGGGTCCCACCGTGATCTCAGAGTGATCGACCACATGACTGGGATCAGTCACATACCTCCTCAGCTATGACCCCAATGCATACTAATCGTCAAATATAATTCTTCTAGCCAAGTGTTTGACCTATGAGCATATACTAGTGTAGTCATCTTCCTAACCATCATTAAGCACGAGAAATAATAATTCACGGTAGAAAGGGATCAAGCAAGATGCAAATCAAGGAAGGCAAACGAGAGTTCAAAATTTGGAGTCGAGGAAGGAGGTCAAGTATGTGGATGAGATTCCTAGATTCTAATACTATATGCAGGCCCGCTCGAAACAGTAATATAACCGAAACAGCAAACTTGACCTGCATGGGCCACCACAAAAATATGTAACCCCCCAGTCCCAAAATACTTAGGACTAAGTACGTAGACATGCCAGCTGCATACATACGAAGTATACTCCAATATATGGAATCCTCGTATGTATACATAAGCTGTAAAATGTATTAAACTATGACACATCCACAAATAAAGATGTCTTTTATAGAATCAAATAAGAATTTATCATTGTACATGTAGTTGGGCTGGGACAAATCTACTACCAACTATTTAAATGAAAAGAAATAAATATAATGAAAGAAAGCGAGGCAAAGGACGACCCAAGAGCAATCATCTTCGAAGGATTAAAGTAGATCATGGCCTTAGCTAGAACACCCGTAGAAACGTCACAAAAGCACACACCTGGAGAATTCACCAGGTCCTCAGAGGGACGTAACAAGATACAAGAAACAACATGCCATATAAACTGAATATAAAGTATGCCATAAAGTCACAAAGTAAAATAAAGTGTCCCAACCATAGCACGGCCCAATATCCCATCATTGAAATAGTGGACTACCCCTACAACCAAACAAGGACAAGGGGTAGCACGCTATTCCGCGATGTGACATTGTCCCATGCCATGACTAGAACGAAGTGTGACATGACATTGAACAAGGTCTCCTAACCTTTCTAGTATGCAATTTAGAACAACACTTAACGCAAGGGCAGACTGACTAACTACGACTGACCACAACTACACGGGTAGCACTCACGCGAGTCGCTAGCATATCATACGGTAGAGCTCCGGAGAGTCCCTATAATATACACGGGTAGTGTTCAAATAAGCCACTAGCAAGACCGACTCCATCCGACACGACTCGACACAACATTGCCCAAGCGTATAGTATATATCCTCCCTGTCCAATGCTCCTAACCATGTTGTATCCACAACAGGTTTATACTAATAACTGCTAAGTCTTCCAGCATGCAATTCTATCAGCAGTTATAACCTAACGTATGCGCACGGGTGATCAACCCATACACAAGTACCTCTACATGCTACTCATATATCACACGTGACAAGGGTTATAAAGTACACTAACAAACGGTAGTCCCTTAACTTCTAGGTCCATATGCATAAATTAGAGACAAGCAAGAAAATAGGGCTAGCACTTGCATTGAGTATATGGAAAGCAAGTAAATAAATCACGAACAACAGTCAAAACTACAATCGGAAATGAACAGGCAATAAATATGCAATATCTAAAATAAAATGCAGACTAAATATAAACAGAAAATATGGCAAGGTATCTTGCCTGGTGTCACGCCTGGTGTTGTGCGGTATTCTGACATGTCCCAATAGTCCAATAGCCACGGTCGAGGTGTAAGGGGCCGAAATCCACGAGAAAGTAAGAACAATTTAGTCACGATCACGGTGGTAATCAAGGAGAATTTGTGGAAATCAATATATACACTATTTGAAAAATATTTGTGATATACTTGAAAAATAATTCTACGTAGTACTTGAAAATATTATATATATATATATATATATATATATATATATATATATATATATATATATATATATATATATATATATATATATATATATATACTTGAAGCATCAAATCATTTATAGGCAAAATCTTAATTTGAAAACTACATTTATTTTATTAGTCAAATAGGTGTCTAGATAAATACTTGAAGCATCAAATCATTTATAGGCAAAATCTTAATTTTGTAAAATATGTTTTTAAATAAAAACTATATTTTATATATGAAGATATTTAAGTAATTACTCAAAAATAATAAGGAGTTATTTAGGCCAAAATGATAACTTGCCAAATATATATACATATAATTTTAGAAAATATTTTAGGGATAAAAATTTACTTTGAAATTAGCTAGAAAATATTTGTAAAATTTCTGAAATAATAATAATAATGCAAGTAATAATATTAACAAGACAACAAAATAATAATAATAATAGTACATAAGTAATAAATCGTTTGACATATAATAGCACTAAGATGAATGATAATAATATAGTAATACACTAATTAGTATATATGTATACGTACGGTAGAAGTATCCATTAACTAAGAATCTATTCTGTTCGTTATATCAAAGTGACTATAGTAATAATGAAAATAATAATAATAATAATAATAATAATAATAATAATAATAATAAAACCTTAATTCCAAAGCATCTGCTCTCCTCGGGAGAGACGAAACAAATAGCACATTACAAAAACACTCAACAAACGAACAAAAATCAAATGTATAATGTAAATGCTGCTGTTGCTTTCCTCTTTTGAGGAGACTTCATATAGTAAGATACTAAGAATAAATGACCTTTAAAAGAAAGAGAGAGAGAGAGTTAGAAAAATAGGGTGAGCAGAGAGAAAGCTCATGGAGAGGAAGAAAGAGAAGAGGGAGAGCAGAGAGGAGACGAGAGCTTACCATCTGGAGAAGGGACCGACGCGGGGATGCCGGAGACGAGCGGACCATTCGCGTCCTTAGCGGGGCGGCGCGGCTCGGCTGACCCGGCAGTTCGGGGAAGCGGTGGGACTTGGCCTGGGCCGGCGGGATCTGGGGTAGGGTGGCGGTGTTCCGTGGAGGCAGAGGCGGGCGCGCGGGTCCGGCGACGAACGGTGGCCTCCAGAGGCGACGGACATGCGTGGCGGCCAGCGAAGCTCAGGTGATGTTTTAGGGTTTACCCTTCTCTTTTCTATAGGGTTGGTAGGTTTTGGGAGCGGCGCCGGCTGGCTATGGTCGTGGCTGGACGGTGTTGGGTTATGGTGGTATTGTAGTTTGGTTTTATGGAGGTCCGACGGGGATGGTCGGGGAATGGCGCTGGTAGTTATGGTCGACGGTGATGGGCACGGTGGTTTGGGGTTGATAATGGTGGTGGTATTGTCGGGATGCTGATGACGGCTAGGGTGGTGGTGTTGGTTGCCGCAGCAGCGGTGGTCGAAGGGGAGGCCATGTGTGGCTGGAAGAACGACGGGAATAGGTGGAGGTGACAGCAGTGATGTCTCGGATGGGGCGGCTGTGGCGGAGACGAGGTTTGCCATAGTAGAGTCAGGGGTGGCATCGACCCGATGGAAGCAGTGGAGAGGAAAGTTGTTGCCGGGATTTCCTGCCGGAGCAAGACAGGTGATGATGGAGATGTTGCCGACAGTGGAGACGGATCGGGACAGGAGGTCGGCTGGGATGATGGGGGCGGTGCCGCCGTCGTATCCGGGGTGTCGGACATGGCTGAGAACACACTTGTAATTATATTAAAAATAATAGTAGATGAAAAGACGACATGGACACGATGCACTCACGTGGGTGGAGAAATATTTGTGGAGATGATTATGGAGAAATCAATAGAAAAGAGAATAATGAGCCTCTCTTTATATATGAGGTGGAGGCTGCTATTTAGATAAGGATTATGACGATTGAAATCCCCATGTAGATATCCCATTATTTAATTCAAAACGATTTAAAACTAACTCAATCCAATCCAAAGCCAATCTAGATAAATCATATTTTTAATTTAAAAGCCATTTAAAATAAAGTCAATAAAATCTTTTCTAATTATTATATTTAATCAAATATTAACTCAAACAAAATTTCAAATATTATTTTCATAAATAATAAAATATAGTAATAATTAATTTAGAAAATCATGATAAATGTTTAATTATTTGAAATATCATTTTGCAATAAAATAATTATAACTTGTTTTCGTAAAATCAAATTGGACATGAAATAAATTTCATTTCACTCGCACACAAATAATATATTTACATAAAACAATAGTTTTCTAAATTAATACTTATATTTGTACCATAAAATAAAATATCCTTTTTATAATAACGTTTGCCAAATCTCGACGCGATGCAAATAATCAAAATAAAATACTTATTTTTTATTCGAAGAATCTTTTAATAGAACTTTTGTGTATATAAAAATATACCATCACATATACATACTCGCACGCGACGTACGATTACGAAAACAAATTCAATACCAAATTTATTTTTAAAAAATTTATAGTAAAAATTTAGGGGGTTTACACATCGAAGAACATTCGCCAGACGGAGTCCACTTCTGCGACGTTGGACTCTAACACCTCATCTGAAATGTTATCATAGAGTTTCGATGTTTCTGATATCGGACGTGAGGCTAGGAATTCGGCCAGTGCTTGTGTCACAACCCGCTCCCGAATAATCGGACACGAGTCGGACGCGCCCAGCCATTGTCATTAGACACAACAAAGTAAGCTGTACCAACCTAGGGAAACTAACCAGATAAATATGAACATGTATGAAATCACAGCATCTATAAATGTGTCCCAACCAGAGTAAATACAACTAAGAATTATTATATTCCAACAAATGAAAGAAGTCTGCTAGTCTCAATACATGGAAATAATAGGGAAAAACTAAGAGAAGCTCTAGGCTTCTGCAGCCTCTAGGTCACAAGCAGCTCCAGCTGGCTCAGCAAGGAAAGCAGTATCCGGACCATAGTAAGTGTCGCACAGGGCCTCCAACTCACCTGCAACATATCCTATTCAGGAGCGGAGCAAGTACAATTCTAGGTAATGAAACAAGACATCATGATATGAATGTACAGGGAAACATAGAAAGTACAGAAAAGAACATAAGTACATGAAAGAACAGGGTGTGTAAAGTACATGAAAGAACATGGCATATAAGAACATGAAAGAACATGATATGTAAGAACATGAAAGAACATGGTATCATGGAATCACAAGAAATAAGTACAAGGTATATCTCCTGCATGTGTGTTCTATATTTGAAATATAGCTAAGTATGTGACCGGCTAAGGGTAAGCACATGAAAGCACATGAATGGTACGGCTTAGGACCCGCGTGCACGATACGGGGTCTAAGCTAAACACACCTGAGTTGTTTCTTGGGTTTGGTCACATAGATAGTATATTTCCCCACCCCAGGTACAAGAACAAGGAACATAAGCACCAGAAAGTACATGACGTGTTGTAATGTGTCTATCAAGAAAGCACAGGATATAATAAAATGCACAAGACCGTAGAGTGTACTTGCCTGGCTCTAGAAAAGTACGAGTGAAGATCGGGGCTAGGTGTTCTCCTGTATTTAAATGATTTATAATATGATAAGTCAACAACTTAATATAGTACTTCTTAATCTAGGAAAAATCACTTAACAATATCCTTAATTCTAAATTGGTAAACACTATAGATATGGTTATTACAAAGCTTAGTTATCATGATACTGTAACAAAAGTAGTTACAGTCCTAATTAACATAGGACTGTTTAGTCCATCCAGTCCCTTAACTTCAATTTAAACCATATAAAAAGCTTCAATTAGGATTTCAACATAAATAGGAACACCCTATTCCTGACCCTGAAATTTCCATCAATTCTCAGCCATTTGAAGTTTGACAGTAACATAAAACTTGAGTAAGCAATTTCCTACAGAGACAGGCACTTAACTCTAAAAATAAGGCTGCTACAAATCCAGTCTATGAAGTACTGAACAAAGACAGGTCCTGGACATTCTATACAGAAATCACAACTGTCTGAACCAAAAACAGTCCAACCTATCAATCTAAGTCGAGTTGAACTTGGTTCCTAGCCTATATCAATTCAAACCAACACACATCAGTCCTGCTTCTAAATCTCAGTTCATAGCTATTGCAGTCCTTAAGTAAAAACAGTCTAAAGGGAAAACACAAATTCAGTTGAGACAACACATTCATGTTCAGTATAATTCCTGGCCATCCCCAACTTCAAACAAAAGCTAAACAAAACCCCAAGCTCAATTCTCAGGTACAGGGTTCAATTGGATTGAACCATCGAGATGTGACTCTCAAGTTCTTGAGATACCCAATTAGAAATTTTTGTTTAGTCCTACATGTTCATTGGCAGTTTAACAATCAGAGTTCAAAATTCAGTAAGCTTCTTCACATTAGTTAACCCTTGTCATATAATCCTTCCCAGGCTAACTAAGATCCATCCCAGGTTTCAACTGAGCCATACCACAGGTTCCAAAAATCAGTACCTGAGTTATTCTCAGATCGCACTGATTGTTTACACTCAGGTAAACCTGAAATTTACTGATATGGATCCTCAATTAAAATCTGAAAGTTCAGGCTAACTACTTGGACATAAATACAAGGGTTTAAGGAGGAGTACAACTGAGACTGCCATCTATTTCTCAACCTGTTAACTGCCTAAAATAGAGAAAACAGTCTAACATCTCATAAATAGTCTTCTGGACATGGGGACTGATTTATACAGTCAAATAATCTAACTGAAAAGTAAAAATATCACTCTTACTGCCTAAGCCCTACTACTAGGATTAGTCTTAAGGCTGGAAGTTGGCCATCCAAGCAGCACATTTCAGGTTACACTACTACCTCACTGAACTTAACCTGGTTTAGTAATCACAGGACCAATATGCATAGAGAAATTCTTCATTGCATGGAAAGACCCAACCCTGAATGCCTCTGCCAAGCACATTCATGCCCAAAATGATGTCCAACTATACATTGAGCCAGTCGATTTAATCACAGAAAACATATTTTAGTCAGGACTGATATGGCTTCAATTGATAAACATAGGCTATATATTCCTAGTTACAGAGTGAATCACTGAGATGATTTCTCAGTGAAAATCAGTTAGCCAACTCTTGGTTCCAGGTATACACAGCCTAGGTTCAGCATGAGTTTCAATACCCAGGTTGATGGAGAAAATTTAGTCTAGATCTGAGACTGCATTGACTGTCAATCTCATCAAAACTCTTCCCTCCACCCCTAGCCATACACAACAGTTAGGTACTGCCCCTAAACTCAGGAAAACTGATAGTGAAAGCCCTTCCATTCCTAGGTAAAAGGTTGATGTATACCAGGTATGATCTCTTCACAGATTCTAAACTCATTTCCCTATTGAACCTTGATCTATATAGAGTAGGAGCTTCATTCTATCAATAAGGAAATTGATTTGAGAAAAATGAACATAAACCTATCCTATTCTCAAAGTTAAATTAAATTCTGAAATTGAACATCTAGAGACTAATATTGAAAGGTTGAGACAATTCCTTATTAGCAATGAGTTAAAGATATATTCTGAACACAGGATTAGGGACTCAAAACATTCGATCAAAATCATATCTCCCAATAATCCCAACACTCTGATATTGATTGTAATGATACCACACCTACTGATTATCACAAGTATAGCTATAACCGTAAGCACAATTAAATAATAATTTACCTGAAATTAGAATGATCTCAGCAGATACTCAATTGAGAAGGACACAACCTTCTATTCCCAGGATGGACAGAGTCATCACAACAAGGAAATTTGCTCTGAAACCACATTCAAGAAAATCTAAATGCAAATTCTAGGAACACAAAACAAATAGAGTTTGAATGAAAATCGAACCAGCTTCTTTTGATTTCCTCGATCTAGAAGTAATCAAGGCGATTGACCCGAACGAGCCAGATCTAAATCTCTACAAAACTTCACACAAGTTGGAAGAAGGACCATCAAAAAGGGGTTTGAAGAATGAATTCTTAATGATTGGAAAAAGAGTGGCAACCTAAGGATCAAAGAATCGATAAGAAAAAATTACCTTTACTAAGGCTCAACCGACTCCACGGGTGTGCTACCAAGGAAGTGATCGCCATTGCTATTCCTCTCGATTTAGGGTTTGAGAAGATTAGATCTGAAATGAAAAAGGAGGAGCTTATAAAGGCTTTGTGGCGTGAGGCTCAGGCTAACTAGTGGCGGGAAAACGCATCCTTCTCTCTGACAGTCGGTTAGAGAAGGGATGAGAACGGTTAAGAGAAATTCGAATTTTTGATAGGGAATCCCTTTCCTGAATTGAAATGAACAGAAGGCTTCAAAGGATTTGTTATAAATGGTTTTGTGGATAGCCTGGAGGCCCAACAAGGGTTGGGCTCAAGTCCTAAAAAAAAGAATTAAGCCCAAGTAACTTAAATGATAACTAAGATATATATAACTCCACATATATTAAAATATAATAATATTCCCAAATCATTTAATTAATATAAATTTTTTTAAAAAAATTCCAATATTTGGAAAGGTGGAGTTACAAATCCCCCCCCTTGAAAAAATTTCGCCCTCGAAATTAGAATGTAGACACAGATTCTAAAACTAAATCAAAGATAGTGAATCTAATAAGTTGTTATTGAATTTAATTTATTTGAAACACACAAAAACACTCAAGTGAACAGACTAGGATATCGCTCACGCATCTCGTCCTCACGCTCCCATGTGGACTCTCCCGGAGAGTGGTGCCTCCACATGACGCGGACAAGGGAAATAGTCTGGTTCCGCAGTCGCTTCTCCCTCCGGTCCAGGATCTCTACTGGCTGCTCCTCGTAGGTCAAGCTCGGACCCACCTCTAACTCTGAGTAATCTACCACATGGCTCAGATCTGGAATATAGTGTCAAAGCTGAGATACGTGGAAGACGTCGTGCACTCCCTCCAAGCTAGCTGGAAGCGCTAATCGGTACGCCACCTCGCCAATCCACACCGTCACGTCGAAATGTCCGATGAATCTCGGACTGAGCTTTTCGCCTCTGCCAAATCTGATGATGCCTATAGTCGGTGAGATCTTCAGGAATACTTTATCTCCAACCGCGAACTTAAGTGCCCGCCTGCTGCTGTCCGTCCAATGCTTCTGCCGATCCTGTGCAACCCTGAGGCACTCTCTGATCAATCTGACTTTCTTAACTGAGTCTACCACCATCTCTGGTCCAAGTAAAGCTCTCTCGCCAACGTCGTCCCAAGATAACAGCGTGCGACATCTCCGTCCATATAGCGCCTCGAATGGAGTCATCTCGATGCTGGCCTGATAACTATTGTTATAGGCAAACTCTACTAAATGCAAATGGTCCTCCCACGAACCACCGAAATCGAGTGCACAAACTCGTAGCATGTCCTCCAGCGTCTGAATGGTCCTCTCGGACTGCCCATCCGTCTGTGGATGATAGGCTGTGCTGAACTTCAACTGCGACCCTAAGCTCAGCTGTAGGCTCCTCCAGAAATATAATGTGAAATGGCTGTCTCTGTCTGAAACGATGCTCACCGGTACCCCGTTAATCCTCACGATCTGACGTATGTAGAGGTCTGCAAGCTTCTCGGTCGACAGCCCAACCTTGAACGGAATGAAATGAGCAGACTTCGTCAATCTGTCCACGATCACCCAAATAGCGTCCTTGCCATTGGAAGTACGCGGCAATCCAGAGACGAAGTCCATGGTGATATGCTCCCACTTCCATTCCAGAATAGGTAAAGGCTGGAGTAGTCCTGCTGGTCTTTGGCGCTCCGCCTTGATTTGCTGGCACACAAGGCATCTGGAAACAAATCTGGCAACTTCTTTCTTCATCCCATACCACCAAACATACTCCCGCAGATCCTTGTACATCTTGGTAGATCCAAGATATATTGAATACTGCGACTGGTGGGCCTCCTGCATCAATTCCTTCCGTAACTCCTTGGGCACACACAGTTGGTTCTCGTGCCTCAAGGATCCGTCCTCTACAATGGTGAAATCGTCAAGCAGTCCTGCCTCCACCTGAGCTCTAAGACATCGGAGTCCCTCATCAAGAAACTGGGCCTCCTTGATCTTCTCTAACAATCTCGACTGTATCTGCATGTGCATCATATGCCCTCCAATTCCTGGTAGAACAATCTCAATGCCAAGGCTCTCAAGATCCTCCAGTAGATCCGGTCCATGGTGAGATACATGGCAACAGGATATCGACTGAGAGCATCTGCCACCACATTCGCCTTCCCAGGGTGGTACTGCAGACTGATGTCGAAATCCCTCATGAGTTCTAGCCACCTGCGCTGCCTCATATTCAGCTCCTTCTGAGTAGAAACATACTTCAGGCTTTTGTGGTCTATGAAGATGTCCACTCTCTCCCCATACAGGTAGTGCTTCCACAGTTTCAAGGCAAGTATGACTGTTGCAAGCTCCAAGTCATGTGTGGGGTAATTCTTCTCATGGGGCCTCAACTGTCTAGAAGCACAAGCTATAACCTTCTTATTCTGCTCAAGCACACATCCCAAACCCTTCCCTGAAGCGTCGCTGTAGATGATGAATCCTTCCGATCCTGATGGCAAAGCTAGAACTGGCGCTGTCGTGAGTCTTCTCTTCAATTCTTCAAATGCTGACTGGCAGGCGTCACTCCAGATAAACTCCTCGTCCTTCCGCGTAAGCTTCGTCATAGGCTCTGCTATCCTGGCGAAGTCCTTCACGAACTTCCTGTAGTATCCTGCTAGACCCAGGAAACTACGAATCTCTGCTACTAACTTGGGAGGTGCCCAAGCTTCTACTGCCTCAATCTTCTTAGGATCCACAGAAATCCCCTCTCCAGCCACCACATGCCCTAGAAACTCCACTCTGTCCAAGAAAAACTCATATTTCGAGAGTTTCCCATATAGCTTCTCCTTCCGCAGAATCTCTAACACAATCCGCAGGTGCTCTACATGCTCCTCCTTGGTCTTCGAATAGATCAAGATGTCGTCAATGAAGACTACGACAAACTTGTCTAAATAATTGTGAAAAACTTTATTCATCAAGTTCATAAACGCTGCGGGGGCATTGGTGAGTTCGAACGGCATCACCAGAAACTCATACTGGCCGTATCGGGTGTTGAAGGTTGTCTTTAGAATATCCTGCTCCCGAACCTTCATCTGGTGGTACCCCGACCGAAGATCAATCTTGGAAAAGACCTTCGCTCCACTAAGCTGGTCAAACAGCTCATCAATCTGTGGCAAAGGATATCTATTCTTGATGGTGATGTTGTTGAGTGCACGGTAGTCAATGCACATCCTCGCAGTCCTATCCTTCTTGGGCACGAAGAGTACCAGTGCTCCCCAGGGTGAAGCACTGGACCGAATAAAATCCTTGCCCTCCAGCTCATCAATCTGGGCCTTCAACTCTACAGCTTCTTTTGGGTTGATCTTGTAACAATGCTGGGACTTCGGCGCTGATACGGGCAATAAGTCAATGATGAACTCTACATCTCGATCTGGCGGCAATCCTGGTAACTCCTTGAGGAAGACGTCGAGAAACTCCACGATAAGTGGATACGGCAACTCTTGATCTTCTGCAACTGCTCCGAAGTAGACTCCCTCTGGCCTCTCTGTAATTCGTCTGCTGATCTTGAACGGTGGAACTCCTGACGGGCTGAAGATCACCTTCCCTTCATGGCAGTCTATTACGGCAAACTGCTCGCTCATCCAATTGATGCCGAGGACCACATCGAATCCGGGCAATGGCATCACTAGAAGTCGAGCCCTAATCTCTCTCCCAGTAATAGTGATAGGGCATTCCACCATCTCACTCACTGGCACTACCCCTCCTCCTGTCATGATCTGACAGTTCCTCCTAGTGGGCTTGGGTGTGAAGCCGTGTCTATGTAGAAACTCATATGATACAAAGCTATGGGTGGCTCCAGAATCAAACAATGCAATGGCAGGGAAATAATATAAAAGTATAGAACCTGTGATCACATCTGGCACTGCCTCGTCCTTCTCAAATGCAGCCATGACATAAGCACGTCCCTGCTGTGCTCCTCCCCTCTGCTACTGCTGGTGCTGTACAAACCTCTGCTGCTAGGGTGGTAGGGCTTCTCCTCTCTGGGGTGCAGCAGGCAATGCTCTGGATGGTGCAGGCGGTGGTCCTCCAGCTCCTCGGGGTCCTTCTGCTAGTCTAGATGTAGCCTGAGCGCAATCCCTCATCTGATATGCGTCGGATCCGCAAAAGAGGCAAAGTCCCAACCTCTTGCGGCACTCGTCGATTTGGTGTCCGGGGCTATGACAGAAAGCACAACTGGTCGCCAGATGCTGTCTTTGATGCTGATGTGCAGGAGCTCTGGCCGAACGGTGATGCTATTGCTACTGTGGCCTCGCCTGGATCTGAGTCTGAACCCTCTTCGCTGGTGCCTGGAAACTGTTGCTGCCTACGTCCCGGTCCCTCTTCAGCCTTGGGTCTGCCTCCTTCTCTACAGCCTGAGCAATTTTGAGAATGCTCGCATACGTCGTCGCCTGACTAATCGCCACTGCGTGTCGCAGCTCCCAGGTGAGACCCTTCTTGAATCTCCATGCTCTGTCCTCTTGCACTCTGACTAGGCTCTCAACGAACCTGCTGAGTCTGGTAAACTCCGAAGTGTACTCCGGGACCGTCATAGTCCCCTGTTGCAGTGTCTCAAACTGCATCCTCAGCTCATCCCGCTCCACCTCTGGAAAGAACTTCTCCTTGAACAGAGTTTTGAAAACTGTCCAAGACACATGGGGCTCCGTCAACTGGGGGTCCTCCCGGTACCACGCTCTCGCCAAGTCGAAGAGTCGCATGCTGGCCACCTCCACCTTCGTGTCATCCGGAATATTCGCCATCTTCAAGGTCCTCTCCGTATTCTCTAGCCATTCATCTGCATAGATGATTTCCTCGTTGCCCCAGAAGTCCATCGGGCAGAGGTCCTGGTACTCCTTGGCCGTCCCTGGTCTCGGTCCTCGTGGTGCTGGAGGTGCTACTGGTGCTGGTGCTGGTGCTGGCGGCTCTCTGGTCCTAAGTGCGTCGACGACAGTCGCTCTGAACTGCGCTGCCTGATGGTTCTGGGCCTCCAGAAAGTGCTGAAACATCTCCATCACCTGGGCGCCGTCAAACATCATCGTCGGAGGCAGCGATGGAAAGATAGGAGGCGCTGGCGGAAGCTGATCTGCCTGAACGTCTGGTACGGGCTGCTTTGTACCGCCTACAACTCCTGGACCGCCTGCAACTCCAGAACCGCCTGCAACTCCAGGCTGATCTGTGGTCTTCCTTGTGGCAACCATCCTGCATAAAAAGAAAACTTCGTTGAATGACAAACCCTAAAACCTAACAAACAATGTTTTTATAATAACAAAGTACCTGATAATCCTGATAAACCTGATATACCCTTATTTTTCGATTTTCCTATGCTGTGATCAAGTTTCCCTAGTGTAATCAAGTCCTCCAATAGTACACTAAGACCTAGGTACCATTAGGATAGACCTGTATGGGCCACCACTAAAAATATGTCACGACTCGCTCCCGAATAATCGGACACGAGTCAGACACACCCAGCCTTTGTCGTTAGACACAACAAAGTAAGCTGTACCAACCTAGGGAAACTAACCAAATAAAAATGAACATATATGAAATCACAGCATCTATAAATGTGTCCCAACCAGAGTAAAGTACAACTCAGAATTATTACATTCCAATAAATGAAAGAAGTCTGCTAGTCTAAATACATAGAAATAATAGGAAAAAACTAAGAGAAGCTCTAGGCTTCTGCAGCCTCTAGGTCACAAGCAGCTCCAGCTGGCTCAGCAAGGAAAGCAGTATCCTGACCATAGTAAGTGTCGCACAGGACCTCCAACTCACCTGCAACATATCCTATTCAGGAGCGGAGCAAGTACAATTCTAGGTAATGAAACAAGACATCATGATATGAAAGTACAGGGAAACATAGAAAGTATATGAAAGAGCATAAGTACATGAAAGAACAGGGTGTGTAAAGTACATAAAAGAACATGGCATGTAAGAACATGAAAGAACATGGTATCATGGAATCACAAGAAATAAGTACAAGGTATATCTCCTGCATGTGTGTTCTATATTTGAAATATAGCTAAGTATGTGACCGGCTAAGGGTAAGCACATGAATGGTATGGCTTAGGACCCGCGTACACGATGCGGGGTCTAAGCTAAACACACCTGAGTTGTTTCTTGGGTTTGGTCACATAGATAGTATATTTCCCCACCCCAGGTACAAGAACAAGGAACATAAGCACCAGAAAGTACATGACGTGTTGTAATGTGTCAATCAAGAAAGCACAAGATATAATAAAATGCACAAGACCGTAGAGTGTACTTGCCTGGCTCTCGGAAAGTACGAGTGAAGATCGGGGCTAGGTGTTCTCCTGTATTTAAATGATTTATAATATGATAAGTCAACAACTTAATATAGTACTTCTTAATCTAGGAAAAAATCACTTAACAATATCCTTAATTCTAAATTGCTAAACACTATAGATATGGTTATTACAAAGCTTAGTTATCATGATACTGTAACAAAAGTAGCTACAGTCCTAATTAACATAGGACTGTTTAGTCCATCCAGTCCCTTAACTTCAATTTAAACCATATAAAAAGCTTCAATTAGGATTTCAACTAAAATAGAAAACACCCTATTCCTGACCCTGGAATTTCCATCAATTCTCAGCCATTTAAAGTTTGACAGTAACATGAAACTTGAGTAAGCAATTTCCTACAGAGACAGGCACTTAACTCTAAAAATAAGGCTGCTACAAATCCAGTCTATCAAGTACTGAACAAAGACAGGTCCTGGACATTCCATACAGAAATCACAACTGTCTGAACCAAAAACAGTCCAACCTATCAATCTAAGTTGAGTTGAACTTGGTTCCTAGCCTATATCAATTCAAACTAACATACATCAGTCCTGCTTCTAAATCTCAGTTCACAGCTATTGCAGTCCTTAAGTAAAAACAGTCCAGAAGGAAAATACAAATTCAGTTGAGACAACACATTCATGTTCAGTATAATTCCTGGCCATCCCTAACTTTAAACAAAAGCTAAACAAAACCCCAAGCTCAATTCTCAGGTACAGGGATCAATTGGATTAAACCATCGAGATGTGACTCTCAAGTTCTTGAGATACCCAATTAGAAATTCCTGTTTAGTCCTACATGTTCATTGGCAGTTTAACAATCAGAGTTCAAAATTCTGTAAGCTTCTTAACATTTTAACCCTTGTCATATAATCCTTCCCAGGCTAAATAAGATCCATCCCAGGTTTCAACTGAGCCATACCACATGTTCCAAAAATCAGTACCTGAGTTATTCTCAGATCACTCTGATTGTTTACACTCAGGTAAACCTGAAATTCACTGAGATGGATCCTCAATTAAAATCTGAAAGTTCAGGCTAACTACTTGGACATAAATACAAGGGTTTAAGGAGGAGTACAACTGAGACTGCCATCTATTTCTCAACCTGTTAACTGCCTAAAATAGAGAAAACAGTCTAACATCTCATAAATAGTCTTCTGAACATGGGGACTGATTCATAGAGTCAAATAATCTAACTGAAAAGTAAAAACATCACTGTTACTGCCTAAGCCCTGCTACTAGGATTAGTCTTAAGGCTGGAAGTTGGCCATCCAAGCAGCACATTTCAGGTTACACTACTACCTCACCGAACTTAACCTGGTTTAGTAATCACAGGACCAATATGCATAGAGAAATTCTTCATTGCATGGAAAGACCCAACTCTGAATGCCTCTGCCACGCACATTCATGCCCAAAATGATGTCCAGCTATACATTGAGCCAATCGATTTAACCACAGAAAACACATTTTAGTCAGGACTGATATGGCTTCAATTGATAAACATAGGCTGTATATTCCTAGTTCCAGAGTGAATCACTGAGATGAGTTCTCAGTGAAAATCAGTTAGCCAACTCTTGGTTCCAGGTATACACAGCCTAGGTTCAGTCTGAGTTCAATACCCAGGTTGATGGAGAAAATTTAGTCTAGATCTGAGACTGCATTGACTGTTAATCTCATCAAAACTCTTCCCTCCACCCCTAGCCATACACAACAGTTAGGTACTGCCCCTAAACTCAGGAAAACTGATAGTGAAGGCCCTTCCATTCCTGGGTAAAAGGTTGATGTATACCAGGTATGATCTCTTCACAGATTCTAAACTCATTTCCCTATTGAACCTTGATCTATATAGAGTAGGAGCTTCATTCTATCAATAAGGAAATTGATTTGAAAAAAATGAACATAAACCTATCCTATTCTTAAAGTTAAATTAAATTCTGAAATCGAACATCTAGAGACTGATATTGAAAGGTTGAGACAATTCCTTATTAGCAATGAGTTAAAGATATATTCTGAACACAGGATTAGGGACTCAAAACATTCGATCAAAATCATATCTCCCAATAATCCCAACACTCTGATATTGATTGTAATGATACCACACCTACTGATCATCACAAGTATAGCTATAACCGTAAGCACAATTAAATAATAATTTACCTGAAATTGGAATGGTCTCAGCAGATACTCAATTGAGAAGGACACAACCTTATGTTCCAAGGATGGACAGAGTCATCACAACAAGGAAATTTGCTTTGAAACCACATTCAAGAAAATCTAAATGCAAATTCTAGGAACACAAAACAAATAGAGTTTGAATGAAAATCGAACCAGCTTCCTTTGATTTCCTCGATCTAGAAGTAATCAAGGCGATTGACCCGAACGAGCCAGATCTGAATCTCTACAAAACTTCACACAAGTTGGAAGAAGGACCATCAAAAAGGGGTTTGAAGATTGAATTCTTAATGATTGGAAATAGAGTGGCAACCTAAGGATCAAAGAATCGATAAGAAGAAATTACCTTCACTAAGGCTCAACCGACTCCAGGGGTGTGCTACCAAGGAAGTGATCGCCATTGCTATTCCTCTCGATTTAGGGTTTGAGAAGATTAGATCTGAAATAAAAAAAAAGGAGCTTATAAAGGCTTTGTGGCGTGAGGCTCAGGCTAACTAGTGGCGGGAAAACGCATCCTTCTCTCTGACAGTCGGTTAGAGAAGGGATGAGAACGGTTAAGAGAAATTCGAATTTTTGATAGGGAATCCCTTTCCTGAATTGAAATGAACAGAAGGCTTCAAAGGATTTGTTATAAATGGTTTTGTGGATAGCCTGGAGGCCCAATAAGGGTTGGGCTCAAGTCCTAAAAAAAGAATTAAGGCCAAGTAACTTAAATGATAACTAAGCTATATATAACTCCACATATATTAAAATATAATAATATTCCTAAATCATTTAATTAATATAAAAAATTTTAAAAAAATTCTAATATTTGGAAAGGTGGAGTTACAGCTTGGCCCTTGACAACCTTTTGTGGAACGAATACCATATCGTATGGTGATAGCAGTATCGTCCACGTAGCTGGTTGGGAGTTCGGTGCTCCTGGCTTCGTCATAAGGACCCCCAGTGGGTAGACTCAGGAGATGACATTGATTGTCTGACCGGTTATATAATAAGTAGTCTTCTGAATTGCGAAGACCAGAGCCAGACATTTCTTTTTGACAGGATTATACCGATGTTTGGCACCAAATTTTGTCTTACTTAGATAGTAGATAGCTTGTTCGTGGCCCGCTTGAGCCTGTAGGGCGCTGAGAGAGTGATCCATTGTACGAACAGCGAGTAGGAAGGGTTTGCCCTCTAATGTTGCCACTAGAACTGGAGGGTTCGTAAGGTATGGTTTAATGTCATCGAGCGCCTTCTGACATTTTTCAGTCCAGAAGTAGGAAACACCCTTCTTCATAAGTTTAGTGAAGGGCTGGCATCGTCCAGAGAGATTCGCTATGAATCTTCTGATATATGTGAGGCATCCTTATAGGCCTCGAAGTTATCTCAGATTCTTCGGAGGGTGCATGTCAAGGATGGCCTTAGTCTTTTCCAAGTTAATGTAGATACCCTTGGTCGTGATAACGAAGCCTAAGAATTTGCCACTAGAGACCCCAAAGAAGGACTTAGCTGGTTCATGTTGAGTTGATGTGCCCGCATAAGATCAAAGACTGCCTTTGATCCTGCAAATGATCACCTTGAAAGAAAATTTTAACCGCGAAGTCATCAACATAGCATTCGACTGTATTGCGAATATTTTTATGAAATATAGTGCTCATAGCCCGTTGGTATGCTGTATGTGCATTCTTTAGTCCGAAGACATCACTGTGTAACAGTAGATCCCTTTCGGGGTTCAGAACGACATGTGCTTCGTGTCGTCCGGGAATATCTTGATCTGGTTATAGCCCGAGTATCCATCCATGAAGGACATGTGCTCGAAGCCACATGTATTCTCAATCATCAAATCAATGATCGGAAGGGGAAACTCATTCTTTGGACAAGCAGAATTGAGATCTCGGAAGTCTATGCAGACCCAAAATTTCCTATTCTTTTTGGTGACATAGATGATGTTGGCTACCCATTCTAGATGTTGTTCCTCATGAATAAACCCACTCGTTATGAGTTTATCTACTTTCTTCTCAATGGCATCCATGACTTTGTGGCGGAAGTGCCACTGCTGCTGCTTAATAGGCTTAGCATTGGGTAAGATGTTAAGCTTGTGTATTGCAACTTACGGATCCAATCCCGACATATCTTTATAACTCCAGACGAAGAGGTCGATGTATTCCTTGATGAGTTGTATCAAGAATTCTCGATTATTCCCTTATAGCCTTTTGCTGATGACGATGGACTTGGGCGAAAACTCATCCCCTAAGTCAATTTGTTCGACTTCATCTTCGGTGGGAGGCTCCCGCTGCTTGAAACGCAATTCCTATTGATATCCTAGGCATTGAGTCCAAGGTTCTTCTTCAAAGAATTCCAACGTCTCATCGTTTTCTTCCTTTGAAGGATATACAGACGTTATATTGATTGACAACACTTTCCTAAAGATTGGACCGATGCTGGTATCAGAGTCCCAAGTGGAGGATTCAGATGAATGAGAATGCATCTCAACCTCACTGTCTAAACTTTTCAGGGATGTTAGAGGCGTTACATAGCCTACCTCCCGACGAGTGCGGTGGTAGTAGTCCTGAGGCTTCGCTTTGGAACAGAAAGTCGAAGGGAAAGGCGTCGACATTTGCCGTACTTCAAGCCTTTACCACTATGCAAGTCATAACCTATCTTTTGGATGAGGTAATTTGCTTGAGTGGTATAACGATATATTTACATTTTACCATTATCGGGCTTCGGTTCAACGAGAGAGAGGTCTTGTTGACGTTCCATTCTGCCAAAGATTATAGGTTTTTCATCCTTTTTCGGGGCAGAACCACATAACAGGCACCTCGAGATAGAACGACCCAATTTACAGTATTGACGGTGGTTATTTGTGTGTACAATGCCCCTAAGGCATTATCTAGAGCATACATAACATTCCAATGTAGAAGATTAGAGTAGTTCAAAGATAGCCTTTTATTGATAAAATAAGGGATCTTATCCCAGGGGATTACATCATCAAGTGAGGGTGCCTTAGTATGGGCAGGTATATAGTCCCCTAATTCTTCATCTGTGAGAACCGGGATAGCCATAGGAGGAGGTATGGGGGCTTTTTGCCGTAGCTTGGCCACCAAAGGCACTGATGTCCTGGCAGTCGGGGCATCTTCTGAAGACCTCCTCGGCAATCTGGCCCTGATAGGCTTCTGGGTCCTGGCTAGAACTTTGACAACCATAGGAGTTGGAGCCTTTCCATGAAGCTTAGCCATGAGAGGAGGCTATATCTTGAGAGGTTTTCCTTTGGGTCAGACTCTCAGTGGTTCTTCAGTTACCGCTTCAACTTCTGCTTTATTATCAGCATTATTGTCACCATCATCGAAGTGAGCTGACTTATATAAAGCCGCATCAGTGTAGTACGTATCAATTCCTCTGACGGGATCGATGCCAGCAAACTCTCTTTTGACAATGCCGTTACTGGTTACATACTTCATATACTGATGAAGGGTGGATGGTAGGATCATGTACTCGTGTATATACGGGCATTCCAACAATATATTGTAGGATATGTCAGCATCAATGACATAACATGTCACCTCTCTCTGGAGATCACCTATCTGGCATTTCTAGCAGATTTTGCCCAAGGGACTGCTTTTATCGACGTTGATACCGCTAATCGTAGTATTGGACGGAGTTAACCGATGCAATGGTATCCCTAGGGTTTATAGCAGACTCCGAGGGATGATGCTGAGAGAAGAACCATGATCGATATGTATCAGATCCACCTTGATGGTGCCAACATATCCTGTGTAATACAGTGGTCTGTTGTGCCGGTTACTTTTGAGCAGCATGTCTTGTTGAGAGAACGTAATATTGAAGATGATTTCCTCCACATTACGATAGTGTGGACATGCGGCTGGGTCCTCGCCAGGCTGCTGGACCTAGCTTATGAAAGACCCAACATTTTTCAACGCCTTGCGTAGAACATCCCAGTATCTTTAGAGAGCTGGAGGAGCTCAAAAAAAGACAATCAAACTAGAGTATTAGTTAACTATGCCAATATGTCAAAGTTATAGGATTTGATCAACCCCAAAGTGCTAACTTTCCTCATAGGCTTGTCAAAATGAGCCTCCTTTTGTTTTTGTTTGTCCACTGTCGAAGGTTGGGATGGACCCTCCCCTGAAGCAGCAATAGAGATGACGGGAGGTGCCTCTTCAGCCGAAACCTCCTCCTACTAGGTTATTTGCTTTGACCTTGTCATAATCGACAAGGCTTCTTTCGGGAAGGATGTGACTATATGGCAGGATTTGGAGTTCCTATCTTTTCCTTTGGCGATAGGGAGTACCGTCGATTGATTCAGTTCTAGGTCTAGATCTGGGTGAACCCACATAATCTTGCCCCGGGACGTGGTGAGTGGCACCAGCCCACTCACGTTGTTACGAGTTGGAGGAAGCTTGATTACTTCTATTATCGCCTTCGGGATGGGAACGACACCATCTTGGGCCTCAGTTGGCAGAAGGGTACCGAACTGAAAGGACACTATATTGGCTGAGACTGTCTTTACCTCATAATCGAGGGTAAGAACATTAGCATTGATCATACATTAGATATAGTTCTTCAGTACATATTAGTCTCGTGCCACATGATCCAAGAACCGATGATAGTGACAATAATTTGGATCGCCAACTCTATCTACCCCATGAGGGCGCTTGGGATCTGGCAATTTGATCTTGTTGTCTTGCATGAGCACCTCGAAGAGTTGTAGAGTGTCTTCATCGTTAAAGAAGTAGACCTCCTTTTGCCGAGGTGCTGCTGGTGGCTTCTGAGTGGGAGCTGACGCACCCTTGGAGGCATTAATAGTTAATGCCTGTTTTCCTTTGGATTCATGCCCACCATTATTACTGTTAGAAGGGCGTTTCCTTTTGTCGTCCAATGCATGGAAGCTGACTCCCCGGAGACGAGCATCCCTGGCTTTTGTTTCGTCGCTATCTCAACGATGATGAATGAAGCCCAGTCTGTATATTGGGTGGAATCAAACCAAAGATTGACAGCCGACGATATGTTCTTACAGTAGAAATCGATTAGCACGGGCTCCGGGATACCAGGTGGTAACCTCAGGTGTAAACCCCTAAATTTTCACTATAATTTATTAATTAATTTAATCTGGCATTGATTTTATTTTGGTATTTGTACGTCGAGTGCTAATATGTATATGCAAGGTATATATTTCTATAAAAAGTTTTATTATAGATTTTCTCATATAGAAAATAAGTATACTTTCAAAAATAGTATAAGGTACATATTAATTTTTTTATTTACTTAAAGATGTAAAATGTGTCGCGTCAAGATTTGGCAAACTTTATTTATTTATTAATTATAAAAGGCTATTTTATTTGTTGTAAAAGTATTGGTAATAATTTAAAAAATTATGTTTTATGTAAATATTCTAATTACATGCGAGGTACATAAAATTTAATTCATGTATATATTTTTGATTTTTGAAATTAATTTACATTATTTTTATTTATATATAAAAATATATTTTAAAATTTGTTTGATTTAATATTTATTTAATTATGGTGGTTTAAATTTGGAATATATTTTATTGATTTTATTTTAAATAGTTTTTGAAATTTGTCTAGATTTAAATTAGATTTCGATTTGACTGAATTAGTTTTCAATCGATTTAAATTAAATGGTGAATTATCTAATGGGGATTTAATCAATCCTAGTCCTTATCCAAGTAGGAGTCTCCACCTCCTATATAATAAGTGGCACTTTGCTCTTTTTTCCATAAAATCTCATAACCCAAATTTTCTTCATCGAACTGTCGTGTATCGTGTCCGTGTCCAAAAATCATCGTGTCAGCCGTGACGTCTTCGAGTCCGACTCTAGATATCTTTCTACTATAAAATATTTTTTTACACATACATTATCACTGTCGTGTCCGATAATCCCAAACACGAATTTATTACTCCCTCTCGTGTCGGACACTTTTCGATACGACACCACCCAAAATCCCAAATTCCTAACCCTAACACTAACCCTAGCTTGCGGCTATGCCACCCTTGGCAGTCGCCTCGGCGAAACACCCAGCACAATCCTGCTCCCCCCGCATTTCTGACAACCGCCCCATCACTACCACCACCACCGGACCTCCGCCAAACTACCACCTCACCTCTCTCGACCAGCCACTGCCAAAACCACACCTCGCCACTGCCGCCGTCCACCATCCACACCATAACCACAACCTTAGCCCCGCCTAAGCCAGATGTTAGAGCCACCGTGTCGACGAGCGCTGTGACTAAGATTTACGCCGTCGCAAGCTTCCGCTCCGGCCGTCTAGCTACCTTTTCCTCTGCCGCCCCTTCCCGACTACCGGTCTAGACCCCAAATCATCCCTACCACCGTAGCAACACCCGTTCTCCCCCACGCACTTGATCAAACCCCGGCCAAAATCTCATCTACATACGTCGTCTAAACCACCACACCAAAGAACACAAAAAAGGAGAAACCCTAACCTGTGCGTCGCTCACACCACAGCGAGCCACCACATCCTCTGGAGAGTATCACTTCCGTGCTGCCGTCGTGCCATGGCGGAGTCCCTAGCACTACCGCTCTGGTCTGCCCTCCGCCCGATGCCACACCAACCTCCGAGATAGCCGCCTGAGCCCCATCTCCGAATCTCGACCGCCAACCGCCCGCGCGTGCACCCTTTGTCGGCCGGTGAGCCCCATGATCTCTCTCCCTCCTCCACTCTAGCCTCACTCTTTTGCCCTCTCCCAATGTCCTGACCGCTCCTTCCCCAGCTACCGTTCTCTCCTCCTGTCCCTCTCTCCTACATCTCTCAGTCTTTTCCTAGCTCCTCACTTCTTTTCCCTTTCTTCTCCCACTCTCTCACTCTCTCTCCATCCCGAATTTTTCCTCTGCCATTACTTCCTCTCCCTTCCTATTTCTGATCTATTAATTCTTTCCTTGAAAGAACAAAATAGCACAACAGAAGTGCTGTATGGAAAGTATTACATTTTTATATTATTCAGCATATAAGTATATATGTATGTATGTAGGTATGTATGACTATAAATGTACTAATACATATAAGTATATACTATTAGTATTAACTATTATTATTCTTACTTTATTATTTTGTTATTTTCTGCTTTTTACTGATACTATTGTTATTTATTTTTAATGTATACATTAAATATAGCCCTAAATATATTCTTATATTACCTTATGGTATTTTAGATATGACTTTTGGTCAAAAAATTTAATGGACAAATTAGGGTTTTGCTCTAAATATGGTTACTAGCTTTTAATATTTATTAATAAATATATTTTACGAGAAAAAAATATAGTTTCTCTACCTAAAATCATATTTATAAGAGTTTTTAGCCTAGAAATTATTTTTGATTTTCAAGAATAAATCTATATAAATATTTTGGGGCATTTTTACATATAGTTTTGTTAGCTAAAGGTATTTTGATAAATTAAGGATTTGCCTAAAATAATTTACTAGATTTTTAAACATAATTTTCTAAATTATTTTAACTAATAAATATCATTTTCAAATATTATAAATAGTTTTTTGAATAGTTTTTACAAATATATATTTTCATATTAAGAAATTCCTTTTAAAAAATTCTCTTCGATTATCGTCACTAAATCTCGACTAGTCATAATTCTTATCTCTTGCCAATTTTGAACCTCCTCATGACGACCCGAGCTAAATTGACTATTCAAGACTTGCTAGAATAGTTTGTGCCACCATCAGAGGTCATCTTGCGTAGTTGTAACACTGAAGTCATTCCGTGCCATCATGTTTATCGCACCATATCAGGCGTCACACCCGACAAGATATCTTGCCATATTTACTGCTAATATTTAGTCTGCATCATAATTATTTAGTTATTGCACATTTACTTCATGTTTATTTCCAGTTCATCCAGTTCCACCTTTCATTACTGTTCATGATTTACTTACTTGCTTTCAGTTATACATGATGCAAATGCTAGTCATATTTTTCTTTTTGTCTTTCAATTTGCATATGAACCTAGAGTTAAGGGACTACCGTTTGTTAGTGTATTATCATAAAATTTGTCACGACTATGCCACGAGAAATATGTGAGTTATGAGTAGCATATAGAGGTACTTGTGTATTGGCTGATCATCCGTGCGCATGCGTTAGGTATAACTGCTAATAGAGGCATGTTAGGAGACTTAGCAGTTAGTAGAAATACATGGTCGTGGATACTACTTAATAGGTGCATAGGATGGGGAGAACATTTTCTTATCATATGGGTCACTATTACACTTTTTCTTCAAGTAACCCGGAAGCTCCGTTGGAGATATAGGCAAGCTTACCCTCTCAGGTTGGCCACCGACGTTATTAGAACGTTATGCGCTTGGGTCCTGGTGCCCATGTGGAGACTATATCGGATCCCATTTATAGCCAAAAGTGCCCATGCGTTAAAAGTTTGTTCTTAACTGCATATACACATTAGAATGGTTAGGTGACCTTAGTTGTTGTCATGTCACACACCGTTCCAATCATGGCATGGGACAGTATCACATCACATAGTAGTGTGTCCCTTGTCCTTGTTTGGTTATAGGGGTAGTCTATCATCACGTTGATAGGATACTTGGCCTTGTTATGGTTTAGACTATTTTACTTTTACTTGTGACTTGTGACATATTTTATATTCATTTTATATGGCATGTTATTCATATACCTTGTTACATCCCTCTGAGGACCTGATAATTTCTTCAGGTGTATGTTTTCATAATTTTCCATAAGTGTTCTAGCCAAGGCTGTGATCTTCTCCATTCCTTCGAAGATGACTTGCTTTTGGATCGTCCTTTGCTACTTTTTACAATTCTTTCCTTTGTATGTATTTCTTCCAATTTAAAATGGTGGTAATGGAGTTTTCTTCGCCCAACGACTTGTATAATGATAATTCATAGTTGATTTATGAAATCATTATTCTTTTATTTTGTGGATAGGATTTAGTGTGCCATGGTTATACTGTATTTTACAGCTTATGTATATTTATTATATGGTTGGCATGTCTACATGCCTAGTCCTATGTATTTTGGGACTGGGGCGTTACATCAGAGCCGCCTGCCGGAAGCATTCTATGTAGGCTCAGACTGGCTCTTTCTCTTTCTAGGTGATATCCATGAGGAAGACATTGTCATGTCTATTCCACCCTCATAGACTTGGGAGAGGAAAATGTGCTTCGTATCCTCGAAGGAGGATATGAAATTGTTAGGAAGGCTGCAGAACCATTCGTAGGCTACTCCCTTTAACGCCTTGACGAATAGGCTTGTGAGCAGGACATCATCCTTTGGTGAGTGTGTTTTCCATAAATAAATTCTCTTTATTTATTGTGTTTCTGGGAAAATTACAACTGTGGGAATCTGATCTAGAAGACGATCACTTTATCCCTTGGACTATGCGAAGAAGAAAAGCTCTCAAAATTTTGACAGTAGATAACTATGTATCTGTACAATGAATGAGAAAAAGAACTCTATTTATAGAGTCAAAAATAAAACTGAAAAGATAACTGTCTTCACAGCCTGTGCTTAGTTGAAAATCACGCAGGATTTAACATACGCAAGGTTGTGAGAAGTTACTGGACGTGGCCTGTAACTGTTGGACACATGGCGATCATGCATGAGTCGTGTGCAAGTTACAGGACACGCAGGCGAGAGATCAGTGGCATGGCTGCCACGTACTCCAATTTGATGAAATCCACGCAGACTTTGTTGAAGACGAAATCCACGCAGACTCGGAGGAGAAAGCTTCAAAATCCACGCAAACTTGGGGCAGGAAGCTTTAGGATCCACGCAGACTCGAGGTAAAAAGCTTCAAAATCTACGCAGACTTGAGGAAGAAAACTTCAGAATCCACGCAAACTTGAGATGAAGATCTCACAATACACGCAGACTTGAGATAAGACTGCCAGCTGTCACGATTTGGCGTGCCTCGACTGACACAAAATCTCTGACAGTCATTGCTTTGTCAGTCGCATTAAATGACAAGAAACTCTTTTGGTACGCCAACTTGACGAAGGCTGAGTCTTGCTGAAGAAGATTTCGAAAATCACGCAATAGTCGGCTGTGATCTCTCGAGTTTCGTGCATACGTGGCATGCGAGGAGACATTCTTCGACTGTCGTGCTGTCAGTCATAATGACTCTCTGACAATTGATGAGCTGTCTCTTCAGCATGATTTGTAAATATTGTCCTGATCAACTCAGCGTGACTTTTGGACCTTGTTCTGATCAACTCAGCGTGACTTTCATTTTTGAGGCCTACAAAACCCCCTTCAAAGTTTTCGAAAAATGATGAATTATTTCGAAATACTTTGAAATCAAGGTGATAAAATGAACTCAGTCACGCTGAGATGACTTCAAAATTTTTTTTCGGAAGTCGAAAAGACTTCGAAGTTCTTTGAAAACATCCAAATGAACTTATTAAATGTCATGTTGACTCTTCATTTTTCGAGACTGATTGCATCCAATTTATGGTAGAATATGAACCGCCGGCGAGCTCTGTTATATAAACAGGGAGAGGATTCATTTTTAATCTTCATCTTACGTCAACATGACACCAAAGAAAGAAGCTGAAGAAGAAGCACGCAAGTTGGGTTTTTGTTCCCATGGCGACCCTACTTTTGGGGGTACAGAACCGGAGCCTTTTGTCTTCGAGTTCAAAGATGACCCTACTCAACTAGCCAAGAATTTCTTGAGTTATTTTGGCTTGGATGGCTCGTCTTCTTCTGATGGACGCAGCCTTGCAGAACAGCGTGAAATGTTGAATGCTCTGTTACACCGTATGGGGGTCAAGAGCATAGAAGAACTGGGCACTAAGCTCAGCCGCTCTGCAAAATAGAGCGTGTCTTTTATGCTTCTTTTGAAAATGTTGCACTTCTTCTTTTGTCTTTTGTAAGGCCATCAGTGCCTGTCTTGAAGAATGTAGTACAACTTTTGTGTTTGAACAACGTGCATTAATGAAGAATATTAAATGGCACTCTTTGACTGTTTCCAATGTTGCGCTATCTTCCAAAGCACACGTGACACTGATTCCATAATTTATGAGTGCTATTTACTCGGATCTTTTCCAAGAATAGACTTGTACTTTGTCCTTTAAATAGATAGATGAGTTTCATAGATACTCGTCTCCCATTCTTCTTCTTCTTCTCTGAGAATGAAATTTTTGGGAGATTTCATTCTCAAACAGGAAAGCAACAATTTCTGTGCACTGTATTAAACATGGGTTGCCAATTCTTAGTACCAAACTTGAAGGTAAGTTCAATGTAGTACGCGTACTATGGATTTTGTCTCTGACTGAACATGATATGCTGACTAGCCAGTGTGTGCCAAATGACATTTCTGTTGATTAATTCTCTTTTTCCTTGCTGTTCTCTGCAGAAGCTCGGCTGAAAACTTTTTTTAGAACTGGCATTGGCGATTTGGATGCTGTGGGGAGCGTTCTTCTGACACCAACATCAGGGAGCTCATGCGCTTTTGACGCGCAAATTAGACAACTCAGAACTCTTCGTGGGATAGAAGGGTCTTCCTCAGATGGTAGGAAGAGCCTTTATACACGAGAGTTGGATGGTGGAGTCAACTCTACCCCGAGAAATCGGGTAGTAGAGTTCCTTTCAAGGCAGAACTAGGAATTGTATCCCAATGTGGAATACATTCCTATCTTTCTTGAGAGGTTACCCCAAATCCACCAATTGTATTGGCAGCACCACGCCTTCGGGCTGCCATACTCTATGGTTCTTCTCTCGTCTGAGAGAGAAGACCAGAGTTTGATTCCTGCTGATCTGGTCGTGACTGGGACCCAGACAGTCAGGAACTGCCACCAACAACGAATCTGACGGAGAAGGTCCGACGGAGAAGATCCAAAGAAGAAGATAGATCTCTATTAGGTTATTGTTGTGGTGTAGAATGAAAATCCAAAATTTGTAATAGATTTCCATTATGATTTGTAAGAAAGTCTAAGAGAATGTAATAGACTTTTTATGGTGAAATGAGAATGGAAATGATAATTCTTCTATGCTCAAAAATTTGTATTTGTGGATGAATTGTGGACATGATAGATAATGAAATCTTCTTTTCTGATTTAGAGTATATAATATTATCAGAGGTAATATGGACGTGATAATATGTAGGAACTCAAAAAAAAAATAGATTGATTTCTATGCAGAGGTCAAAGATGACAAGTGACAAATGAGCAAGTAGATTCGGCATAGAAGATTATGAACGGACGAATCGTCAGATGAATGAATGAACCGTCGGATGAATGTAATAAATGAACGGATGAACCGTCAAGCATTAATGAACGTGTGAATCGTCGGATGAATGTGACGCTTCATTATTTGAGGAGTTTCTGCCTATAAATATAGCAGAAATCTGACAAGAACGAACACTCCTTCTTTCAAACATAAAATGTCGTCTGAAGAAGCAATCCAAGAAGGCTGAAATCGCCATGAAGGTTCAGAAAGGCACTGAAGAACACCCTGTAGATCCAGTTCAATCGAAGAAGGGAGAAGCAGGCGAAGGTTCGTCTGTACCCAAGCCACCAAGGGACATTCTGGATTTCCTGCTCGAACCAGGAAGGACTGAAGAAGAAGAAGCCATGAGGATGGCCGCTTGTAAGTTCCTTGTAGGTTCCAGCAAGAAGATCCTCGGCTCTTTTGCTGATCACGTCTTCGAGAAGGACGGCAGTGGACCACGTCCAATGTAGAAAAGGATGATAATGATCTTCCTTAATATCATGTACCATCATTCATGATTAAAATAAAATAAAAATTTTATTTCTAAACATGAATTTGTCTGATGAATACAAGCATTTATATTTATACATGGTACTTTTTAAGGAATTTGCCATTAATAGGCATCAAAACTTTTCGACCATCCAATTCTGAGAGTTGATAAGCTCCATTTGAGAAAACTCTGCTCACAATATAGGGTCCTTCCCACTTTGCGTCAAATTTGCCTTTACTCATATGAGTCATAGTCATAGGACGTCTGACTGTTAGAACAAGTTCTCCTTTCTGATACGATCGAACTCTGACTTTCTTATTAAAAGCTCTTGAGATTCTAGCTTGATAGAATTCAATATTCTATTGAGCAGATAATCGCTTTTCATCCTGAGCTTCTAATTCCTGAAGTCGAAGACGATCATTATTTTCGGCAGTGAGTTCATTAGCGATTGCTATCCTTAAAGAAGGAATTTGAATCTCTAATGGAAGAACAGCTTCGCAACCATACACCAGAGAAAAGGGTGTACATTTAGTAGCATTACGAACTGTAGTACGATAAGCCCACAAACATTCACCGAGCTTCTCACTCTAATTATGTTTGTTAGTAGAGACAAACTTCTTTAGGAGTTTGATGATAGTTTTGTTGAAAGCTTCTGCTAATCCGTTAGCTGCGGATTATACACGGTAGAAGCCACATTATTGATCCGGTGATCATCACAGAATCGAATGAACTTCTGACTGACGAACTG
>JANAVB010041883.1:0-46747 GCA_029216955.1 Iris pallida
CTCCTTTAAACAAAGACATCCCTCTATACAAGCACCCAACTATCCTCTTTAACAACAAATTTGCATCCTCACCACTTCCCTCCAGTCGACATCATGGAAAGCCTTCATGGCCGGATGGACAATCTAGCCAAGCACGAGCAGACAGACGCAGAATCCCCTCCCGCGATTTCCTCTCCAATCGGAGGAGAGAAGGACCAGCTAGCCCTGGTCCTCCATCCAGCCTTCGCCAGTATAACGGATTCCCCTCATCACCGGCAACACTTCCGAGCCCGACCGGGAAGCCTGAGCTAGGGCTTAGCAGACAGGCCCCATCAAGCTCAGGATGCCGGCTTTCATGACCCCAACAACCCCCTGTGCATGTTTCTAGTGTTGACAGAGCCGATGTTACGCTGGAAGTCTTAGACCCTAGAGCTACTCGACCGTCGAGAGAACGACTGCGAGATCCTCCAAAACCCTCACATCCATAAGAAAAAACAAGATTATAAGCATAAGCACATGACCACAAGATCTGCCGCTAAGCTCAACAACCACCCCCTCCCCCCGCAACCAACCCATTGCTTAACATCCTCTCCTGGAATGTCCCAGGGCTGGCCAATAAACCCATCTTGAGCAGATTACTCAGCCTCAAGAAAATCCACAGATTAGACATCTTGGTCATCATTGAACAAAAAATACCTCACAAAAAACTCAAATCTATCCAGCTACAGCTCGGCTTACCGACCGCGGTAGCCGGACGCAACGACATCTGGATCCTCTTCGCCGCCGGATCCATATTCGGCACCGTTCATAATTCGAGACAGGAGCTCGCCTGCTGGATAGAACACCCCACCCTTCAATCCCTAACCCTCCTCTCCGCCGTCCACGACAGCTGCGATGTTGCCGAGCATAAGTTGCTCTGGGATACGCTGTCGGACACCCACATCTCCCACAACAACCTCCCATGGCTCTGCATCGGCGACTTGAACGCACTGTCGAACAGGGAGGAAAAGTCCGGGGGTAGGCCACCCCCCAACAAGCCATGGACGACTTCAACATCTTCATCTTCAACAACCACTTGTCCCCACTCCCCTTTTTCGGGAGCGCTTTCATTTGGTGCAACATGTAGGAAGGCGTCCGTAGATAATACTCCCTACTTGATCGTGCGCTGGTCGACAACCGCTAGTGTAGCTCCCCTTTCCAAAAATTTTTAAAATATTTTATATTATTTATTAGATTCAAATGTGATTTTTAGAATTTTTATTAATAATTATTTAATTAATTATTGCGGTGGATGACTTTAGCCATGGTTGAGTTTTGAAGTACAAGATGACTAGGAATCATGGCACGGATAGTGCAGTGGTGTGACTTGACTAGTGCTTCAGCCATGCCAAGGAAGACCCGGCCATAAGGGTGTCCTTACTAGGAAAACCAGGCCAAGTTACGACTTAATCCCTATAAATGTTTTATTTATTTATTAGTTAATTTATTGATTTAGTCCCGGTTGTCCCAAATAGTCCTGACTTGACCCGAACCAAACCCAGGCCATGTGGACATATAGCGCGACCAAAAACGTCCATGTAGGTGTGCATTTATTTTACATGTAAATATTTCGTATTTTATTTAGTGGGCTAGTAAATATGTTGCGATACATTTTTTATATAAATATACATATATATAATATGTGTTATCGATATTAAATTGATTATTCTACTTTATAATAGGATGAACATTTTCTTGTAATATAATTCTAGATTTTTGGGATTTTATACTGTAGGTATTTGTGTGTGTATTTGATTAGATGAAGTATATTAATCATTTTTGTGTATATTTATTGTGTGTTCTTAATAGATAAATGGTTAGTATTTTATAAGTAAAAAATATATGTATGTATATATGCTAATGTTATATATATAGGTTAATATATATACATGTATTATATATATATATATATATATATATATATATATATATATATATATATATATATATATATATATATATATATGCAAAATATATATATATATATATATATATATATATATATATATATATATATATATATATATATATATATATATAATATATATATATATATATATATATATATATATATATATATATATATATATATATATATATATATATATATATGCATATGATTTCAAGAACACCTTACTTTGGAAGGCGAAAACTTGCCAATCCAAGAACAGTTTCTAAAACCCATCTGAACAATTGTTGTTAACAACATATAGGGCTGTGCAATCGAGTTCGTACTTTCAAATTTTATGGTCTGTGCAGGAAGTTACGAGTCTCGAAAAATCTAGAAAAATCTGTTTTAAAAACTAGAAAAATCCTCGATACGACGTGCGTCCTGCCAATCCGGGCGACGTGGTCGCGAACCGAAAGCATCGAAAGGTGCGTATCGGCTTCATGGACGTGTGGGCGTTGACGAAATTCAAATTGGTCGCGTGTGCACGACGAATTTGATGCGTATCCGTCAAAATTTACCGTATCGTCCTCTTAGCAAATTTTCCAATTACTTTGTTTACGCTCGTCTGATCGAGACGAAACTTGTGCCAACAAGACCGTATCATTTTTTTGGTCTTGTATGCCAAGTTAGGTCCAATTTTGAGACAGTTGATCGGATCGCCGTTTTGCGGGCCTCACGCTCCGACTCAACGGGTGATTTTGTACACGGCCCACCGGAATCCAACTTTGGACATACGGTTAGTTTCATATCGAAAAACCGGACCTGTTGACATATAGTTTGACAACTTTAGAGACCATAGACTCTGGCATGATTTTCGGTGCAAAGCGGGTCCAACGGTGGACATCGTTTTTGCCTGAAATTACTGTTTTGCCCCTGTATCCAGAATTGGACTTAAGAACAGGCAATCCTAGCTAATTTGACTATTCTGAGAATGTTGGCAATGTTTGTTTCAGCTTTCGGAGACAGTTGTGAGATTTGGACTTATTTGGCTTACCGGTTGACGGTATTATTGTTGGCTCTTCGTACTACCACCAGGCAAGATACCTTGCCTCTCTCTACAGTTCATTTTCATACTTATAGTTCTTCTGTTTTTAGTATGTTATCACTTAGTTACTCTAGTTGATATAGATTCAGATGTTTTCTATATACCATGTTTACTAGTTTATTGTCTTGCTTGTATATAAGTATTACATGACTTGATAGCGTAGATACACCAAGTTTGTCCATATTATGGTTCATGCTAGAGTTGTCCTTACCTGTGTCATGACTGAATTGTACGGTGTCGTCACCTATATGTTGACTGAGTCATGTCTGCAAGTATGTGTGATTGAACTGCTATTCCTGTATCGTTCCCACAACCTGCGAGTCCACACACGGGGCGAGGGTTGTCCGTTTGCACCTTCGAGTCCATACACGGGACAAGGGTGACTTGTCTTGAAACTGACCTGCGAGTCCACATATGGGGCAAGGGTTTGGTATTCTATTGATCTCTTATTCTTCCAGCAGTTCATTTATGCATAGTTGATCCTATAGCCGTGTTCATAGTTACCTGTCAGTAGCCACATGTCACTCTCATGTCTAGTTCCTCTTTATATCATGTTATATCATTAAATGATTAAACTGTTAGATAGGCATATTTTTATGTATCTTACTATGACCCCTGAGGACCTGATGATCTCTTCAGGTAGCTGATTGCATGGAGTTAGTTAGCAGCTCATGATGGTAGTGATTATACCTGCAGGGATACAGGTATTTGCTTATGATATTTCTTTATTATCCTCTCGTGCTTTATATTCCATACCATGATATATTCTGCTTATTTTATAGACTCATATTATTATTGGAGTCTAATCAGACGTATAGGCTAGTGGGCTACAGACCACGACCCATAATTATTCATTCATGTCTTATATATTCTTGTGGATTGAGATACACTGTAGATTACCATATTAGCCATGATACCATGACCTTGACAGCTTATACGTACTCGAGTCAGGCTGGAGTCCGTTCGATACGTAGCTGGCTTGCTCACGAGCTTGCGTCCAAAAATCGGGTACAGGTTATGACAGCTGGTCCGACCTGGGTCTCACATCCAACCTCTCCCATCTAAACTCCAGTGAATCCGACCACTCCCCCCTCCTAATCGAGATTAGCAACAATTCCAACATTATCCAAAAACCTTTTCGATTCCTGTACTTCTGGACTCATCACCCTAAATTCTGCAGCGTAGTGGCCTCCGCCTGGAGCTCTGCTAGTAACCCAGACCCAGTCGCTCGAGTGGCGGCCAAACTCAAAGCTACTCGAAGAGAACTTTCGACCTGGAGCAGAAGCACTTTCGACAATATCTTCCAGGAGATTCGGATGGCAGAAGATGACGTCACCCGAGCAGAACACCTATTTGTGTAGAACCGTACACCGGAGAATCGGGCCACGCTCAACATCACCAGGGCCCTCCTCAAATCATGGTTGAAGGTCGAGACAGAGATTTGGAAGCAGAAAGGCAGACTCACCTAGGATGCCGAAGGGGACAGGGACTCCAGATTCTTCCACTCTTGTGTCAAAGGTCGCAGACAACAGCTTAACATACACCAAATTGCCGACGAAAATGGCATCTTACTCAAAGACCAGAGGAGTATTCAGGAGGCCGCCGCTGAGTTCTACACTAAATTATTCTCTAAGGAAGTCATCGTCAAGGACAAGGAATTCCTGGCCAAGGTTTCCAACATGATCACCAAGAGAAAGAACGGACTGCTGTTGACCCCCCTGTGGAGGAAGTTAAGTCAACAATGTGGAACCTCGACGAACACAGCGCCCCAGGCCCCGACGGTTTCTCCGTCGTCTTCTTTCGAACTTGCTGGGAAATTATTGAACCCGACTTCCACGAGGCCGCGATTGCCATCTTTCAAGGCGCAAGTTACCCCAATGCCATCTCCTGCGCTAATCTCATCCTCATCCCCAAGAAAGACAACCCAGAGACATTTAAAGACTTCCGTTCCATCAGCTTATACACCTTCACCAATAGAATCATCTCAAAGATTATCGCCATCCGTATGGCCGAGCTCCTCCCAAAGATCATCTTTGAAGAGCAAAACAGATTTGTCCCGGACCGAAACAACACTGACAACATCCTCCTTGCGTAGTAAATGATAACTTGCATGAAATTCCTATCCAGGGGCAGGAACATCGCCATCAAGCTCGACATAGAGAAGGCGTATGACCGTCTTGACTGGCATTTCATGATCTAGGTCTTCAGGGCCTTCGGGTTCTCGGAAAGTTGGATAGACATCATCTTCAGATCCATTAACAACTCCTGGTCCTCCACTGTCATCAACGGGCAAGCTGACGGCTTCTTCAAATCCAGCCGGGGGGTCAGACAGGGTGACCCGCTTTCCTCCACCATTTTTATTATAGCCGCCGAAGCGCTTAACAGAAACCTCAACAACATGGCTAACAACCCCAGATTCAACCACTTTCACTCCACCATAGGATGCCCACTTATCACTCACATGGCCTACACGGACGACATCCTTATTTTCTCATCAGGCGACATCGGCTCGGTAGAAGTGGTCCACCGTACGCTCGAAAAATACACCAGATGCTCGAGCCAGCGAGTTAACACCAACAAAAGCGTCATCTACACCCACCACAAAGCCGACAGAACTCACTCGGCAACACTCTCCAACCTGACATCTTTCTCCACCGCATACCCGCCGTTCTCATACTTGGGGTGTCCATTGGTGTACGGGAAAGCGAATTTGGGCATTTACGCAGGCCTAGTGAGCAAAATTAGAAAAAAGATCGAGGGTTGGCATAATATGACCCTCTTTTCTGGCAGAAAATTGATTCTGATCAAGTATGTCCTCTCCTCCATCCCCATCTACACCCTGGCAACGTGCTCCCTACCAAAGAAGGTGTTATCCTCTTTAGAATCCCTTTTCTCCGACTTTTTCTGGGGTCACAACTATGGAAAGGACAATCACCACTGGGCCGGCTGGAACACTATGGCCAGACCCACGAATGGGGGGGTGGGCTTCGGTAGGCTAGAGACTATAGTGGACGCCTGCTCTATGAAGCTGTGGTGGAAGCTCCGTACAGGTTACTCGATTTGGCCTCGATTCATGAAGGCCAGATACTTTCGATATTCCTACCCTATGACAGCAGTCGCTAACAATAAATCTTCGGCATCCTGGCGATGCATCCTCATCGGTCGACATCTCGTTGAACCTCTTATCCGCTTACAGCTCGGGAATGGCAGTTCGTCGCCATGCCACGAGCGGTAGCTTGGAGAGGCTCTCCTCCAGCCTACTCCGAATACCCCCCTTAATTGCTCAATTTGTGACTTATGAAATATCGAGTCCGGATGGCGGTAGGACAGGGTTACTGTTTGGCTGGGTCAGGTGGCCGCAAACCGTCTTGCCATCGCGGATGTGCGGATCGTTGACAACCCTGATGCCTGGAGGTGGTCCCCTAGGTCAGACGGCGCTTTCTCGCTGGCCCCGGCCATGAAGATGGTTAGAGCCAACAGAGTGCCATCCCCACTCTCGCCTCTTTCTGGCAGTCTTACATCCCCAGCAAATGGTAAATTCTAATCTGGAGAGCTCACCGCAAGAAGCTCCCTACCGCGATTCCCTCACATCCATTGGCTTTAGCCTGGCATCGAAATGCCACTGCTGTACTTCTCACCAATCAGAAACCGCCGAGCACGTCCTCCTCACTGATGACCTTGCCTCCCTTATGTGGCTCAACCTCTCTCGTCGCTGCCAGTCTGCGCTCCCAGTCGGGGGCTTCTACGATCTCCTCGTATGCTGGGGCGACTCGCATGGGCATCAAATCATCGCAGCCGTCGGCATTTGGGTCCTTTGAAAAAATCAAAACAAATTCAGGTACGAAGGACACCAATACAACCACATCCAACTGATCAAGGAAACCATCCGACAAACTTTCAAAATCAGTAGCCGTTGCTCTCACGCCACGGACTTTTTCAGGACGACGTTGTCCTAGTCCCGGGTTCGGGCTAGTGCGCAGTTTTTTCTTCGCGTCTGGCCTATTTTGTTATTTTTCGTGCAGGACGCGCTTACTTGTATAGGCTTCGGCATTTTGCGCCTGATACATCAATAAAATTCAGAGTTTCTCCCATATATATATATATATATATATATATATATATATATATATATATATATATATATATATATATAGGTATAAATATATGTACTCTATAAATTCTATAAAAATATGAAAACATTCTAAACTAAATAAATGCTTATAATTAAAAATATTTTAAAAGTAAAATACTAAGTAATAATATTTACTACTAGTTTTGAAAAACAAAGTCATATAATTGTGTACTTAACTATTTAATAACTATGAAAATACCTTAAATATTTAATAAAAATATAATATTTTTTTATAAAAATGGGGGTTTACATTCTACCCAACTTATAAAAATTTTGACCTCGAAATTAAAATAAATCTAATATCAAGGAATAACAAGATTCATACAAAGGGAGGGTAAGCATGCCAATTTGTATCTCGGTTTCTAAAAAGTGGGAGGTAGTTGTAAAAGGAATCCACATTGGCTCCATATCCTAAAAACTAAAGTATTCTTGGTTCAAGGCCCTACCCAACTTATAGAAGTTGGCTAACCGTGAAAATCGTCGTTAAGAGACTTCTGAGGAGGTCAATTTCTAAAGAGTGGCATGAGAATATTGGCCATTTCTCACCGTAGTCATGAATTGTAAGGAGCCAGGTATCCCTTTCGTGTTCTTGGTCAATAATACTATAAAAAAAATTTGCCAATCTAATATTGCTCAAATATAGTCATGCGCCAACAAGTCAGTAGGAATTGTATTGCTCGAAATATAACTGGGCCGAAATGGTATCAAGTAATTTCATATTGAATGAATCTTGGGTTTAATCTATATTGGCTAGATAAAATCTCGTAGAATCAATCTAAACCATCCTTATTAGGTTAGGGTAACCTAGAACAGGTTCTAACACAAGTGGTTGGGATAGTTCCGAGTCGGGTTAATTAGATAGGTGTCATAGTCTAAAAATTTGTCGTCCGTGGCTTTTGTGTATAAGTAGCACAAGGGGACTCAATTGAGTGGCACTCTAATGGCATTTGCGTAGTGGGCTTCGAGTAGATCATAACCATATATTGGGTCGAAAGAACTGAGTCGAGGTTGGATTTTCTAATTGAAGTCGAAAAGTACATCGGTATTACGGTAAGGGTTATAGTTGGCCTTTTTGACCCGAAAGTCTTATCATAAAAATAGAGTACAAAGTGACATGTTTGAGTGGGACATGATATGCCTAGATGAAGGTGGACTCGTCTAGGTCTTGTATATGAAATTTGTTGAAAGGTAACAGCTATTATTGTGCTCCAAATATCAATGCCCTGGTAGGGGACACTAAATAATATAAATAGAAAGTTGGTGTTCATGAGGCACTATTTTATCATCCTAGTGGAAACCATTTTTATCCTAATCAATGATAATCCTAGTAAATCATAAAACTTAGAGGGGCTTACAATCCATACTCTCAAGAAATTCCTTTCTTGAAATTAAACTAAGACACGATACTATGATAGAATAGAATTTGAAGAATCAAGGTCGTGAACTTTGTATCTTGCTTGTTGTAGTAACCGTACGATAAAATGGAATGATATGCAATACGGATGATTAGTCAAGTACGGAGCTTGTACCGCATTTTTGAGCAATTAGACGAAATGGTAGTATATGTCTTTCTTGTACTCCCAATTTTGTGAGTTTTGCAATAATGACATACGAACCGAGGGATAGCGTATCTAACACTTCTTATGGCCTATGCAAGATTATAGTCGGTGGCAACGACTTCTATGGTCTATCAATAATTACCTTCAACGACTAAGTCCTTAGGTTTCGGCTCGTAACAAACTTAGTCGTCTATGGCTATAAGGTTATTAATGGTGTCGAAGGTAGCACTTCAAGGTACTACTGCTAACTAATAAATCCAAGCAATTCGAGAAACTATATTAAGTAGGATAACTAAATCGTTAAGGGTGTTCCTCTATTATTAACTAGTATCTTAACCATAAGTGGCGTATCTGGGGCAATGCTTGTTGTGTTCCTACTCTTGGGATGATTGTCTATGTTATGGTTCTATGTTGTTGTTGAGGTTCTAAAATTTGTCTAATCGACCTACACCGGATTATTCTAGCTGGTACTAAGGCTGGGTTGATCAAAACATCGTCAAGGTGAGGATCAAGAAAATATAAAATAATCAAAGTAGTTTCAAGAATGGTATGAAGCCAAGCTGAATGCAAATGATGTAGTCTAGATAGAATCAGAGAACTATATACCTCCATACCCACGTTATTCGAAGTTTGCCCTGCCAGCACACATCTAGCTGCAAAACTTCTTAATCCATAATTTAATGTATGGCTGCAATATGTGTCTCGTATACCAGTCAATATAGGTTCTCGGACATATCTTTGGCCAAATCAATAAGATGTTTTTGAATTACTTTGTACGAAAATATAGTAGAAGAGACCAACGTGCATAGGATATGATTCAAGTAGAAGTCGAAAAACATATGTAGCCATGATGTTGTTATCTAAGTCTTGTCTCGCCAGTATTCCTTTGGCTGTAAAAACTTTAATTCTGTAATACAAAGATAAATATAATTTCTCAAAACTTTCCTCGGACCAATCCATGGAACATTTTCCCAATGTAATGAAAGCAAGTGAGAAAGATTTCTCTAGGAGATAACAGATAAGAGTTTTAGTCAATCCTAGGAACGGTGGTAAAATATAATCAACTATATCCCTATCCCAAGAAGAGAATATTCACATAACCTTGGATTCGAAGAATATGGCAAATCTGGAGAGCAAAGGGAATTTTTGGTTATGGCATGATTTAAGGAATACGGAAAGATTTATTAAGGTTTTATGAAAAATTAAGATGATTAATAATTTGGTAAACCCATCGATAGCGCAGTTTCTTGAGAAAGATAGTATACTAGTTTTGAGGCCATTGTATGATCAGAAAATTCTCTAATCATTCGTATTTACCAAAATTTTGAAAGCAATGACAATGAATATATGTTTTTGGAAAAGGGATAAATAGCTCAGGATGAAATTGCATGGTTAGGCTGATGACTAACTAATGTGGGTGTGGCTCCAGTGTCAAATAATACAATAGCAGGAATGTAGCAACTAAAACAATACCTGTTATGACTTCTTTTTGGGTTTCACATCTTCTTCTTCTTGTGAGAAAGCCTGTCCGTGCTTCTGACCGGGCCCTGTGCTTTGGCCATATAGAAATGCACTGACTGCGGAGGTAATGGTGGTGTAAACCCCCAAATTTTTAAGGATTTTTTTCTTTAATATTTTGCTTAAATAAAAATATTTTAGTTTTTTTTTATATATTTAAAAAAACAATATCTTTATAAATATAGTCTTAAGTCATGGCTAAGTTTTGTTGTATATGTTGACTAGAGAGTATGGCACGGCTAGCGTAGTCATTTTCCATGAGTAGTGTATTAGCTATAGACCTCTCTATATTTAATTATTCATTTTAATTTTTAGGTGTCTACAATTTATTAAATCGTATTATGGTTATCTATTCCATGTTTTACTATTTATTTATTTATTTAGCTTTTTAAAGGATTTGAATTAAGTATTCTTTGAAATAATAGTAGTATTATTTATAGGTGTACCCACCAGCTACCCCTAATATATTGATGTTGTTATATGTTTATAATTATTATTTCATTATTATAATCATTGTTATGACTGCTATTATTATTATTGTTATAAATATATGTACATATATCATTGTTATAAATATATGTACATATTATTATAATCATTATTATGATTACTATTAATTTTTTCTTTTATATTATTGTTTTAAAATATATGTACATATATTTTATACTAGGAAAATATGTTAGAATTTTAGATATAATTTTTTATTTTTTTTGAATTTTTGGGTAAATACTTATGTGTGTATATATATAAATATATATATATATATATATATATATATATATATATATATATATATATATATAACTTAAATGTATTTAGGGGAAAAAAAAGAAAAGAAAAAACAAATTGAATGAACAGTTATTGCACTTTCATTCTCTTGTATCACCCGACCCCAACCCGTGCACAGAATAGAGATAGAAAGTAGGATTATTTCCGAATTCAAATCTTTCCCAATCTCCCGTATAAAATCCTATGAAGTCTTTATCCAGTTCTCTTATGGATAAGATTAAATCGAACTCAAATCCTCATACATATCGAATTTAAATTCCAATCTTTTTTTTTCCGTTCGATACTCAAGAACACCAACATTCTGGAACCTGCAATCAAATCACCACCAATTTGAACCCTCGACAACTTCCTGATCTCAGGCGACCTACCCTGACTTCTTTCCACAGTCGTGCATCGCCTGGACCGCCTACTGTCGCCTCCGGCCGGCCAAAGTGCAGCCGCACCAGCAGCAGTTGCAGCGTCAACAACAACTTGGAAGCCCGACTTCGAAAGTACCTTTCTCGACCATCTTTTGATCAATTCTCGATCCATTTGACTCGTTAGAACCACAACCTATAAACCTATAGATCTCATCAAATCGATTTTGTTAGAATAGATTTAATTATATGGAAAATTAATTCCAAATCTCGAAAAAACCATACCGTGTCACCCTTGTTTTCCTTGAAAGTAATTTCATTTTAACCCCAGTAGGAAGGGAAATAACTACTAGGATTTGTAGTATTTTTGAAAACCATTTGAATAGGTTTGTAGATGACATAACAAGATTAAAACCCACCAGTTTCTTCCAATTATTACATATTTTTAGCATTTAAAAATAAGGTAAAAATCGACAAAAACTAGTTTTCGAAAACCTTAAAAATTACCGATACGAGGTCCGTCCCGACAAATCGGACGACTCCTCAAAAACCGAGGATCCTAAAGGTGCATAAGGACTTTTTGTACGTGAGGGCTTTGACGAAATTCGAATTGGTCGCGTGTGCGCGACGAATTCGACCCGTATCCGTCGAAGAACGCCGTATCAATCTTTTTCAAAAATTCTCAATTACTTTGTGCACGTTCTTCACATCATGACGATACTTGCGCAATTGGACTCGAATCATTTTTCTGGTCTTGTGATCCAAATTTGGTCTGATTCTGAGACAATTGACCGGAACGCCGTTTTACGGGCCCCACGATCGATTCAACGGGCGATTTTGTGCACAGCTCATCGAAATCTAAAATTGGACATACCGTTGAGTTCGTATCAAAATACTGGACCCATAGACATATAGTTTAATGACTTTAGAGGTCATAGGTTTTGGCATACTTACGGTGCAAAATGGGTTCCAACGACGGACATTATTTTGACCCAAAATTACGATTTTGCCCATGTGTCAAGAATTGGACTTATGGATAGCCAATCTTAGATATTTTCTTATATTTCAAAAATGTTGATGATGTTTGTTTCTGCATCCGAGGACATTTGCAGAATTTCTATCATTGTAGCTTCTTCCGACTTATTGATTGTATTTGCTGGACGTCGTCAAAACACCTAACAACCCACAGACAAGATACCTTGCTATATTTATTGCTTATTATATTTATTTTTAGCATTTATTTATTTTATTTCTTATTTGTTAGTTTCATATGTCATAAATTTTGTGCACCTTGACATAGTCTATTTATTTTTGTTCTATAATGAGGATAGCCTCATGATAGTCTAATCTAATTTTGGCTATCTCCTCCGGATTACCGGTAGTAGATGTCTCTTTGATATCATCTAGAAGATTAGACAGTCTAGCTACTTCGGTTGTGTATGCCTTAATCTTTTTGCGAGATTGCTTTTACTTGTCCAACACATTTCTGTGCTCTTCAAGTAATTTGCTAAAGGCATTTTCTAACTCATCAAAAGTAAAATCATCATAAAGAGGGTTTTCAGATACCTTATCGTATGCCATTAGATAGACATTTGCACTGCTGCTGGGTCTATCCTCCTCCTCTTATTAACTAGCCTCACTTTTATGCCAGATACTGGTATTCGCGCACTTTCGACCAGTTGTAGCTTTTCTGCTCGATCTTGATTGGTCGTATAGACTGTTTTTCTTTCTTAGTGGATAGTCCTTCTTTATGTGCCCTAACTTTTTACATATGAAGCAAATAGTTTCTTCTTTGTTGCTCTCATGGATATCTTTCTTCTTTGGGTTTGATCGCTTAAACTTTAAGAATTTTCTGAAGTCCTTGACCAGCAGAGCATGTTCATCACTGTAGAAGCATGAAAATTACAGCAGTCTTGACAACCATGCGCCCAAGCTAGGGAGTCATATGCGCCCAAGCTAGGGAGTCATATGCGCCCAAGCCAGGGAGACATATGTGCCCAAGCAAAGACAGCCCACATGCACCCAAGTCACCAGAGCAAGCTATACGTCCAAGTCACTAGAGCAAGCTATGCGCCCATACGCCCACTCTGGACTCCTCCAGAAGGGGCGCATAGCCTGTTTCAGGCTATGCGCCCAAGTCAGGACAGTTCCCGACTCGGTCAAACCCACGATCAATCGTGCACCGAAGCATACGGCTACGTCAGTCTCCACGAGCAGTCGTGCACCGGAGCATGAGGCCACGTCAACCCCACGATCACGTAGTCTGCATGCGCCTACACTCTATGCACCCAAACCAGGACTATGCACCCACATGAAAATCAGTGGGCGCATAACATCATTCCAGCATGGAAACGACTATAAAAAAGAGTCTCATACCTCTTCAAAACAGGGAATAGAGAGCATTTCAAGAGCCAAATTACTGTACTTCTTGCCAGTGAGCCGAGAGTTATCAATTTTCTCAGGTTTTCTCCCACTTTTGTAATCGGAGTGTCAACGGAGTAAAGGAGCAACTGTCGCTCGATCTCCATCGTCCCATTCCCCAGAATTCTTTTTGCACTCGGGCATCCTCAGCGCAGGATCTCTCGGGCGTACTCGATTTGTGGTGCCTTGCGCCAATAAAAAAAGACAGTATTTCTTCTTCTTTTTTTGTGTATGTCCAAAAAAATGGCGACTCTGCTGGGAACTACCTTTTCCTCTGACGAGAAGGTGGTAACGCAATTCGATACCGATAAAGTGGGGAGCACTCAGAAGATGTTAATCATGAAGTTCGATCAGCAGACGTTTGAAGAGATGCTCTCGAGGGACGGCTCTACTCCCTCAAAATTAGTGATGCCAAACAAGTCTCGCAAGACTTGGCTTCCGAAGGCTCGTGGTGCATATCCTGCCAGTGTCATAGAAGATATGCAACCGAAGGACTCTGTCACGTGGGCGCATAGGCCTTCCACGTGGGAGCATGGAGCTCCTCTGTGTGTGCATAGCTCTGCCACAGAGGCTCCTGACATAAAAAAGGCGTATACCATTCTGGGCGCTACTGGCCCAGCGACTTCTCTCTTATGCAATCAACAACAGTGTTCAATGCTCGATACTTGGCAAAGGAAAACACTATGATGCCAGGAATCGTAGTGTTCCACGGTCTGGACAAACTTAGCGAGGCTCACAAATGAAGGAGGCAAAATTGAAAGAAAATAGCGCTGCTTCACCAAGCATGCGCCCAAAGCTATACGCCTAAGAGGTTGTGTGGGCTCATAACTCTGGCCAGAAGAATTATGTCTTCGACAGACTATGCGCCCAGGGTCATGCGCCCAAGCTCTGCGGACCCATACTATGCATCGACATCGAGGAAGCTCAGGCATGCTGCCAAGACTTCTGAGAAGCATGCACCCAAAGACAGACTCCAGGGTCTATGCACCCACAGCAAAAAGATAGGCCCCAACGCGTATAGCATGGGGCTGTCTTAAAGATCATCACAGAACTTAGGTGTGGGGGTTGTCCATGCACGTGAACTATGTTCGGATGCGCCAACTCTCCTTACAAACCCATATACAAGGCTCGGCGATGCATGTGACATGGGTTTTGAGGCAAAACTCCCTTTCGCTGACTTACGTGACATGATAAATCGTAAGGGTAAAGCGAGGGAGGATACGACAATTCATGGCGTACATCCGTGTACCAGTATTGTCATCAACTGTTGCTGCTCCAAAGCAATAAGAGTGCCTCAGAGGCAGTTATTGTTTCGATGACTGCATCGCTCTGATGATGAAAAACCGCTGTGTGTTTTATCCAATATGGCTTCATGGGGTCCTCCTTACGGAAGCCCCAATCAAATAAGGTGGACCACGAACCCAACTTTTTCTTTCAGTTCTGTGAACATAATAAGAAGTCTGCCAACAGATAGCAACGAGCTGTTATATATGAAGGAATCTATATGGGTACTCGGTCAAGGACGAGATTCCGTATAGATGACGAGGACTCCCAAGCTGGAGGTGATGATCCTTCAATTGGGGGTACTATTCCCTCAGAGTCTGAAGCAGATGACCTTCACACCGGGGGTAGCCTTCCAGATGATGATGATCTCTTCTAGTCTGACGGTGACTATCTACCTCTCCTACCTGAAGACAAGGGACTTTTTAACTCAGAGATAGATAGAATCAGCACCAGTTGTACTGTTTCCTCTGTTCATCCTCGCATGTTATCTACATACATGGCAGATGGAGAGAGACCTGAAGAAGCCAGTGATCAGACCAACAAACGGCTAGAGGGTCTTGACATAGCATTTACCAAGATTACTGATATGCTTACCAGTATCATAGCGGTCCAAGCTGTTGGGGCAGTTCCTTCACCTCAACCAAACGTCTCAGCACACGTTGGTCCAGCTCATAGCAACAACCGTCCTTCACTACAGAAGGAGCATCATTCCGTGGTGCCTCCTCCAAATCTTGCAAATATTGGGGGTGGTCCTTCACCAATGATGCCTGACGGCGTACATCAGCCATTTTTCAACATCTGCTCAATCAACAGGATGCAATTGATTCTCTTATTGCCCGTATCGATACCATCTCACACAAAGACGAGCTTCAAAAGATGGGGATATCTTAACCTTATTCTTCTGAATGGAAGAATGCTACTTGTCCTCATAACTACAAGCCACTGACGGTAAATTCATTTGACGGGATGACTTCTCCTCGCCAACACATGACATACTTCAACACGCAGACTCTACACCTACCCAGGGACGATCCATTCTTGTCAAATCTGTTTATTAGCACCTTGCAGAAAATAGTTTCTGAATGCTTCTGTAGTCTGTCTGACGGTTGTATTAATTTCATTAAAGACTTGGAGAGGTTATTCCTCAACAGGTTTTACGAGAGTGGCATGAATGTTAGTATGTCCACCCTCATCGAGACCAAGTAAAGGAGGACTGAGTCTGTAATTGATTTCATCGAACGCTTCAGGCGACTAGCATTGAAGATGCCCTTCGATATTCCAGACTCAGAACTTATGGATACTTGTCGGCATAACTTCCTTCCGATAGTAATGTTTTGTTTGGGTATACATAAGTATGATACATGGCCCACTTTCATTGGGGCCGCTGATGCTGCTGAAAATGACGTCCCTAATCTGGAGTTACTGGGGTTAAAAACACCAAATCTGAAGACAAAGGAAAGAACCATCAAACTATCCCTATCCGTGGGGGTAAAGGGAAAGAAGGGAGCTTCCAATTCTCAGGGCACTCCTGACAAACCTAAGGAGACTTTCTCCTTTGACGAGGATGATGTTATTACCATTTATCACACATTGACGAAGGGTAATAAATTGACATTGCCTCCACCACGACGTTCTGCAGAGGCGAACCAACTCAACGATCCCAAGTACTGTCTTTATTATCAGTACGTACACCACTCTACCAAGGATTGCATCATCCTAAAGAAGAAGATACAACAGCTTATTGACAGCCAAGTGATCAGCCTCGAAGCTGAAGACAAGGTTGTATCTTCTAACATGATATCTCTTCAATTTGGTGACTTTCCTCCCACAGAAGTCCCAGACGGCGTAGTCCAAATCCCCAAGGCAATAATAGAAGTCTTCAACCTGCCGCCAGCTCGCAGCTCAACCTTGGTGCCACTCACGACTAGACGTAGTGAGATCATGTGTGTCCATCCGGACCTTGTACAAGAAATAACGCAGGGGGTGGTATCTTCCAAATTAAAGAAGGGCAAGATACAAATCATGTCATATGGTGTCTTCTCTCATTTGTGAAGTTCTATCTGGCGAGATGCGATATGGGAAGGCTTACCTACGGACTTATGACCCCGTACAAAAAGAAGTAGTACCTTCTCAAGCTCCTGCTGCCCCCACAAGTTCAGAAGCCGGTCCGTCTAAGCCCTCAACTACCGACAAAGCCAAGCAGATGGAGACGCAATTCTATAAGTCTCTGAAGGCGCCAACTCCCGAAGGCATGGATCCGCTTACAACTTTGACATACTGGCACAGCTGGCCAATATACCTGCCAGGTTGTCTCTGTTCGATCTATTATGACTCTCCAAAGAGACGCGGAAGGCCTTAAGTGAGGCATTACTACAATCCGAGTCTTATCTCGCTGAAGTCAAAGCCCCCGCAAAAGATCCCGTCTCATGTCCTCACTGCCACAGTACTATGGAAGTGGTGCCCAACATCACCTTTTCACAGAAGGACATGCTACTAAAAAATAATCGTCATGATAGACCTATGTACTATACAGGATATATTAGGGCGATTAAGGTGGATCGGATGCATATCGATCCAGGTTCCTCCCTCAGCATCATTCCTAGAAGTTTACTCCAAATTCTAGGAATCCCTCCGCACAAGCTATCTGCAACCAATTCAACTATCATGGCTTTCAAAGCTGGGAGAAGCCACCCGCTTGGCAAAATCCGTCTCAAGTGCCAGATTGGTGATCTCCGAACAGAGGTTTCTTGCTATGTAATCGACGCTAATGTATCCTACAACATCTTGTTGGAACGTTTGTGGATACACGAGAACATGATCGTTCCTTCTACACTTCACAAGTGGTTCAAGTATGTTAACTGCGATGGCGTCGTGAAGACGGAGTTTGCCGATGTCGATCCTTTCAAAGGTATTGAAGCCTACTATAAAGATTCGGTACTTTATCAATCTCAGCCTTCCAAGGATGACGGCAACGAAGCTAATGATGAAGCTGAAGTGAGTTCATCCGCCAGAGATGGTCCCCTGATTATCCGAGTCAAAGGACGTACTACTCCAAAAAGTACTCTAAAGCCTCTCACAATCTGGGTTAAAAAGAAGAACCCTGATAAGGTCAAACCATTGACCATCACTCTCCGTAAAATACCTCGGGTGGAACCTGCTGAAGTCCGTCCTCCCAATCGTGAAGAGTTACCCTATGTGGTAAACATGGCCAAGGTTGTGGCTCCTGTTCCGGACAATGATCCTCTCAATAAGTATATCAATACTCAAAATAATGTTCCTTCAGTGGATGATGTTATCCCTGAAGAAGAACTTGCGTATTTTCTAAGTAAAGATTTATCTTTGAATTACTCTGATGTCTACCAATCTGTAAAACAGTATATAGATACGATATACGCTCTAGAGCACGGCATAGGACCACATCTTTGTATGTCGGTCACGACATCTCATCTGCAGGAAAAAGTCTGGCCAGAAGATATCCACTACTTCATCGTTGCAGCTAGAAAGAAGGGTGAAGAACTAATCATCTTCGGTCGAATAATTGGCGAAAGAAAGTTTGTTCTGGACTCTACTTCTCCCAATCACAACACCGAAGCTGACTATAATTCTGAGAAAATGCAACTTTATCGATATAGTTGGCAGGCCAAGAATATCATCCAGAACATGGGATATGATATAAAAAGCGACCAGGAGCTAAATGACAGTCAGGGACGACGGTTGCCAATACGTCACTTTGCTCCTCCCTATAAACCCGAGAACTATTATCAACAAAACTGTGTTGGTTTGGGTTACGTCACTCCTCCAACAACTCCTGAAGTATCAGACGTCGAAGCAGATCGTTGTTCTCATTCTTCTGATTCCTGCCTCTAGGATTCAGACTCCAACATTGGAGACATGTTCAAAGCAACTTTGTCCGTCAACATGGTATCAGTTGACCAAATTGCAGACGATGTCCAATCGATCGAGCTTGAACAATGGGCTCAAAATATGGATACTAGGTGGGAGTTACGTTTCGAACAACGTGAACCACCTACTGAAGACAAAGTCATATAAGTTAATTTAGGAGATAAATTATCTATTAAACCAATCTTCATCAGCAAAAGTCCGTCTGGCGAAGAACGACAATCTCTTATACAGCTTATAAGATAATACATTAATGTCTTTGCATGGAGCTATGAAGACATGCCAGGCTTGGACCCTAAAGTTGCTATGCATCGCCTAAATATCTCGTCTAAAGCTAAGCCAGTGAAACAGCAGCAACGACGGTTCCGACCAGATATCATGGAGGCCATCGAAAGTGAAGTCAAGAAGCTTATTGTAAGTTGATTCATTCGCGAAGAACAACGCCCTGACTGGGTCGCTAACATTGTTCTAGTCATGAAAAAATGATAAAGTTCAAGTCTGTATCGATTACTGTGATTTGAACTCTACATGCCGAAAAGATGAGTTCCCTCTACCGATCACCAACGTAATGATCGACAATACTTACGGCTTCGACCGGATGTCCTTCATGGATGGGTTCGCAGGCTACAACCAGATCAAGATGTTCCCCGACGATGAGAAGAACACATCTTTTCGAAGACCGTTGGGGGTATACTGCTATACGGTGATACCCTTTGGATTGAAAAATGCAGGGGCGACATACCAGCGAGATATGAAGGCAAATTTTTGCGATCATTTGCGCAAAATAGTGGAATGATACATAGATGATATCGTAATTAAAAGTCGTCTTAAGGGCAACCACCTCCAAGATTTAAGAATAGTGTTTGATCTAATGCGTGCACACCAACTCAAGATGAATCCAACTAAGTCTTTTTTGGGGGTCTCCATCGACAAGTTCCTTGGTTTTGTTATCACTTCAAAGGGTATACATCTTGACCCGAAGAAAGTGAAAGCTATCCTCGATATGCATCCTCCAAGAAATCTTAAATAGCTACGCGGACTTCAAGGAAGGCTAGCCTACATCAGACGATTCATTTCGAACCTTTCTGGAAGGTGTCAACCGTTTACTCAGCTCATAAAAAAAGGCGTATCTTTCGTCTGGACTGAATAATGTCAACGCATATTTGACGACATCAAGAAGTATCTCACAAGCCCCCCAGTATTGGTGGCTCCAATAATGGGGAAGCCCTTCTTACTATATGTCCGCGCTATGGACCATTCCATTGGTTCCCTATTAGCTCAGAAAAATAAAGGCGGCCATGAACAGGCAATCTACTACCTCAGCCGCACGATGGTGGGTGCCGAGCACAGATACACATCTATAGAAAAGGAATACCTTGTACTGGTATTTGCTATCCAGAAGACACGCCACTATGTGTCTGGGCAGACTATCCACATCATATCTAAAGTCAATCCTCTCAGAATACTTATGACTAAATCGGGTTCCCTTAATTTTCATTTAGCTACATGGGCAATGTTGTTGACTCCATACGATATGTTGGTCGTCCATTAGAAGGCAGTAAAAGGCTAAGCGTTAGCTGATTTTCTAGCAGCTCATCTGGTGCCAGAATCTTCCAAACTCAACGATGAAATCCCCGATGAAGTAGTGGAGTCTAACACCGCAACTGAGGAAATCTCCATTCAATGAATGTTCTTTGACGGTGAATCAAGAACAGGACCTAAAGAAAACATTATGGCCGGAGTAGGCATCGTGCTTGTGTCATCCGACCATCTGGTTATACACTGTGCATATTCTCTCGTAGAACCCTGCACCAACAACGTGGCCGAATATAATGCCCTATTGATCGGCCTTCAACTGGCAAAACAGCTAGAAGTTGACTATCTAGAAGCTTACGACGATTCTAAGCTAATAGTTAGTCATGTCCGAGGGGATTATGAAGTTCGTCACGAAGATCTCATCCCATATCACAAAGCGACAATCGAATTGGCTTCTACTTTTGTTGGATTCTTTATCGAGCACGTGCCTCGACTACAGAATATAGAAGCAGATGCTTTAGCCGGTCTTGCTGCTTCCTTGACCATCCCTACCAATACTCAGCAGTCGATCACAGTGTCTGGTCGAGAACTATTATGTGTGAAAGATGCCTTGCATATTCATCACAGTTACGCAACAAAAACAAACGTCAATGTTAAAGACTGGAGATTTAATTTTGTAGACTACGCCATTTATGGAATCTTCCCTGAGGACCCAAAGGAAGCAGTATCTGTCCAAAGGCGATCCCTCAGATTTTACTATAATATAGCGACCAAAATGTTGTACCGATGCTTTTACGACGGGCTACTATTATGATGTTTATCAGACACAGAAGCCAAACATGCACTCCGTGAGGCTCATGATGGAGTATGTGGTGCACATCAACCAGGCCCCAAATTACAAGATCGCCTCAGACGAATGGGTTATTATTGGCCTACGATGATAGCTGACACTGTTGAATATGCAAAGAAGTATAGGGCTTGTAAGTTCCATGTCGACTTTATTTATCAACCTTCGGAGTTTCTACACCCGACGGTAGCATCTTGGCCTTTTGAAGTCTAGGATATGAACGTCATAGGCCCAATCAGCCCGCCATCTTCCAGAGGACATCGGTTCATCCTAGCTATAACCGATTACTTCTCTAAATGGGCGGAAGCTATACCGCTCACCAAAGTGAAGACATCGAACGTGATCAGTTTTATCAAACATCACGTTATCTATCGCTTCGGCCTACCTCGCAGGATTATCCATGATAATGGTCCACAATTCGCGAGCCATGTATTCTATCGGTTCTGCGATAAGAATCGAATACAGAATATAGCCTCTACTGCTTACAATTCAGTGGCTAATGGGTTAGCAGAAGCCTTCAATAAGACCATTATTAACCTTCTCAAGAAGTTCGTGTCTTTAAACAAGCATGATTGGAATGAGAAGCTCGGCGAATGTCTCTGGGCCTATCGTACAACGGTCCAGACTCCAACAGGCAGTACACCATTCTCTCTGGTTTATGGGAGCGAAGCAGTTCTTCCCCTAGAAATCTAGATTCTTTCTCTTCGAGTAGCTTTAGCCAGTGAGTTGACTACCGAAGAAAGATACCATCTGCGACTATAGGAGCTCGAAGTGCTAGACGAAAAATGCTCAGCAGCGTATTGAGCTATACCAAGCACGCCTTTCCAGAGCCTTTAATAAAAAGGTGAAGGAAAGAATCTTCTAAGTTGGTGATCTAGTCTTAGCAGTAAGAAGACTAATGGTCATGACGCACAAGACAAAAGAAAAATTCTAACCTAAATGGGAAGCTCCTTTGGTTATAGAATCAGTGTATTCTAACGGTGCGTATCGACTAACCAAACCTGATGGTGACTTGCTCATGATGCCGATCAACGGCAAGTTCCTGAAGAAATACTATATGTAACCTTCATGAACAACATTCACATATACCCTATTTTAATCATATAAATGTACAGTACAATGTTTATGTGATTCAAAAATTCTTCTAACTATTATCCGTATTTCAAGAGTCTTGAATATGCCATAGATAATTGGTCCTCTAAAAAGATTCTCCAGTGGAATCATTTCTGTTTTGGACTCTGCCCAAACTCGGTCTGACGAAAATAAGTCACATTCCTATTACCTCTGAACTGTTTTCTGATAATTATTTCCCCAGTGGGATAATTAAGAAACGTTTTGCCACGTCCATATAACCTCTGAGCAAAGCATTCATCAGGGATAATCATGTCCATAGTACCTCTGAATTATCCACTCCTACCTAATGTTATATATCCTTTCACGTCTATATTACCTCTGGTAAGATATAGAACATCCTCTGCTATTACGTACATATTTCCTCTATTAGCAGCTTCTTTCAACTTATTATCTATATTCAAGAACCATGAATATAAAATGGATAATAAGTCCACATCAAATGCCATAGTGGAATACCCACCAGAAATATTTTTACTACGTCCATATTACCTCAAGTTCCGATATTTCATAAACTTTATTCATAAATTTTGAAAGCCAAAAGATTCTTTATTAAAACGTCTATCAAAAGACGGAGAAAAGATATAAGAGTCTTGACGGCTAAAATAAACAGTTATAAAAAAAAAATCTAAGGGATACACAATCGATTGATACTATCCCTTAGAGCCGCAATTTCGGTTTCGGACTTCGTGCTAGCACGGCGATGCACCTCTTCTTAACGAGCGATGCACCTCTTCTCGGTATCGGAAAGAAGTAAACCAAGAGTCTAAAACTTCCAGGGATGGAAACAGACTCGTGTCATATTCCTCATCGTCGGTAGGACGAGCAGGACTCAACACGTTCAAGGATTCGTATTTCTAAGTGGAAGACGAAGCCACAGACTCTCTTTTCTTTCTCTTGAATAGTTTAGGAGCCATGGAAATAGAAAGTAGAAAGGAAGAAATATACCTAAAATAAATAGAAATAGGAGGCGAGACCACCTTCTTGAGCCTTCTAGAACCAAGGAGGAAGGAGGTCGGAGCTTTGTAACCACCACTTTCCTAGAACAGGGGTATTTTTGACTTTTTCCTAATTATTGTTATTATTGTGATTTCCTATTATATCTTGAGTGATAAATTATTTTTCAAACTAAATTTGATATTTTGGTTAATTATCTAAATAATTAATATAGTGCATGTGTTATATTTGTAAATATGACTAGTAGATAGTCATTGATTAAAATATTGGTTAGTGATACTAGATAACCAAACCAACTTGACATGACCACCCAACTAGATGATTAGGACTAGCCTAAATGAACTTTAGTTAGCCTCTAGCTAAATTAGAAGGATTAGTTAGAAGGTTTGACTAAACACCTAATTAGGAGAAAAGGTTTAATCCCTAAACTTGTCATGACACATAGAGGGACCTTATAGACATTCCATTCTAGCCCAAAACCCTAAACTAAACCTATATGGCAGCCCACTCTTCTTATAAAGCCCCACTTCCTCCTTATTTCACTCCAAACCCTAACCCTAATAAGAAGCTTCTTCCCTAATGGCTCGTACCACTAAATTTTTTCCAAATTGACTCAAATTAGTCTCATTCTCTTCCTCTTAGAGAGAAGAAGGATCTAGTGGCAAGCTTGGAGGGATTTGAGCACTTGAAGCTTGAAGGACTTTGAATCTTGAATCCATTTTCATTGAGAATCCATCTCCCAATTGGTATGAGATTTCTAACCCATTAATTTCCATCAAATTAGTATAGAGGCATTCATTAGGGATCCCCATGCATTAGACTTGCCATAGAGAGGAGTTTTGAGTCATCCTACTCTTTTTTGATATTTCCACCTTTGTATTTTGAACCATTTTGGGGTAATCCGAGAATGAGGTTTCTAGGGTTTGTGAAATTGGTTTGTTAGACTCTAAGGGTTATTTAGAACATGTGGATGAGATTGGGGTCAAGTTTGAATCTACTTGGAGTGTGTATCATGGACGTGTACGATACGTACGTCCAGTGTTTGATAAAATGACCAAAAGAGCACCAAAAGCTCTAATTTTAGTTTGGAACTTGGTTTTAGGTTTACCTTGCCTTGAGTTATTAATATTTAGATTTATATAGTTAGTTTGAATGGTTTAGATGGGTTGAATGTTAAATGGGAGTTGGGATATATATTTATATATATATATATATATATATATATATATATATATATATATATATATATATATATATATATAAAGTCCTATTTATTCCACATATGGACCATTAGTAATGTGTAGATGCATCAGTCCACTTAATTCTATGTTTTAGTTCAGATATCTCAACAGTCCAATACTCCTATTTGTTAAGTATTCATATGTGTAGAAGCATGAAAATCGCAAATTTTGTCAAAAGTACAGGTACGTGTTCCCGCTACCCACCCAGCTTCACAAAAGCGCAGGTGACCAAACACGCAGACAGAGAAGACAAAGTCACAGAATAGAAAGATCACAAAGAGAACTTTTTATTAAAATCATGGCTATAAGGATCTATTACACATTCTACATGATTACATAAAAAGAACTAACAAACTCCCAAACATCTACAAGGGAGTTAATCTTCACAGTGTGATCGTCATGGACAAACACAAAAAATGCCTCAAGGGACTGTCGGTAGAAGATGTGAATGCAATCGCCATCAAAGTCTGCTCCCACATGGCCCCAGACGTGCAGCCCTCTTCAGACACGCACCTTTCCAGAGCAAACCACTTCACAGCCAGACACGGAGGAACTCCATTATGGCTAATGAAGCAGTTATTGGTCCGAGCGAGAACTCAGTCCACAACATGACGGCTGGCTCTTTTCAAAAGTGCGTCAGCTTCTGCGGCTCTTCCAGCATAATGAAGGCACACAGCCGCTGATGAGCAGGACAGAGCACAACAGAGGGATGATCGGGTGGGAAACCAATCCTAACCCTGTAGTTTGGACCTCGAAGGCCTCCAAGACGTCGCCTAGGTTCAAACTTCTTATAGCGGATATTCGGGTACTTCTCAAGACCAGTTAGGTGTTCTTCTACAAAGACATAACCTCTTTGAACAAAGGGATCCACAACCATCAACCGACTTGTGCAAGGCCAATGGTCGTTCGAAGCTAAGTTAGGATCAAGCATAACGTTTTGAAAGGAAAACGACCCTTCAAAAAAAAACTCCCCCTTATATAGGGAGAGTGTGGTCCAAACTCCAGGCCATGTGGCCGTCAGTCAAAGACTCCCAAATTAATGGGATGAACCTAGGGCTCAGCATAATGAATCTCACTTAATAGGTTCATTTTACTAAGTCCTAGGCCACTAACTTCCTAAATTCCCCAAAATAACGAAGGCAATTAAAGAAAGGAACAACGGACTCGTCCAAAAAGAAGAGCATTTATTAAATGCTCTTAAGACTTCAACAAAAAGTTAGCTCCTTCGATCCAGAAGCACACACACCTCACTGCGCCATCTCTTCGACTCGAAAGCGCAGATAGCCGATTTCTCCACACGACGCCCACGCCTCAAAAGTGCAGAGCCTATGTTTAAACCCAAAAGCTTGGCCCATTCAACGGCCCCCTTCAACTGACACATTGGTGATACTATTGCCTGAAGTAAAGCCTACTCGTCGCCCCAAAAGCGTAGAGGCTCCAAAATTTGGTCTGCTCGTCGCCCAAAAGCGAAGAGGTTCCGTTGTCTTCGAAACATAGCTTACTCGTCGCCCAAAATCACAGAGGCTCCGTCGTCTTCGAAACACAAGTCTATTTGTCATCCAGAAGCACAGAGGCCCCGTCATCTTCGAAACACAGCTTACTCATTTCCCAAAAGCACAGATGCTCCGTCGTCTTCAGAAGAACGGTCTACTCGTCGCCTAGAAGCGCAGCAGTACTGAAGCTTCGCCAGAAGCACAAACAGCATAGTCCTACCCAATCGGTTTGTCTAAACCACTACTCTTATAGATAAGACAGAGGTTGATTCTGTTGATAAAAGCAATATCTTATCAGTTGATATAAAATCACAGATAAGGACAAAGTTTGCTCTTATGGATGAAGGCCATATACAATCGGTTTGTTTAAACCAATGGCCTCCTAAGATAAGACAAAATCCAAATCTGTTCTGGAATCCAAGATCTACTCGGCTTCATCTGAACAGAAGACTTCAAGCAATAGACACGGGCCACGTGTCTTTTTCTTCGGTTATGTTGATAACCACCTGAGATCTTGATATAGGGGAATCTCAACGTCCGCCACGTGTCAGCTCAATAGTAGCCCTCACCGTGTAATGACATTAGATTCTTTCATATCTCAAATCTTAATGCACATCACATATGTGACTCCTTCCCTATAAATATAAGGAGTTTTCCTTCAATAAAGAGGCTTCGAAATCTTCAACTTCGACATCCTCTTGATTGGTAACCCTAGAGTTTCAATCACCAGTACTAGAAAGCCAAAGCAAGTTTAACTCATCGTTAGATCATCAACAGAGTAAAGGAGTCGCTGTAGTGCTCGATCTCCACTGCCATACTTTCTCGAAAATTTTGTACTTAGATCTCTTGTTTAGGAATTGATTGTACTCTTTTTACGTTTATAATAAAAAAAGTTCGTATAACTTTTTGTCGTGGCAAACAAGATGGCAACTTTGCTGGGGTCCTTCTTTTCTTCCAATGAGAAGGTAGTGGCGCAATCTGACGACAACTGGCTGGGATCTTCCCAGAAAATGTTGGTCATATGTTTCGACCAACAAGTTTTGAGGATCTCCTTTCTAAGGAGAAATCGAGTCCTTCGAAGCGGTTTATAAAATCGAAGAAGACTCGACGCACCTGGGTGCCGATGGCGGCTGCGACGAGTAGTACGACGGAGGGGACTGCGCTCCAGAACCCCCTGACTGACGAAGCCCCGAAGAAGAGTTCAGCTACTACCGCCACGCCGCCTCGTTCGATTTCCACTCCGAGAAATCGCAGCAAAGACTGCGGCTCTCTTGTGGCGGTCCTAACAAAGGAACAATGCGGAAGGAAGCGCGCAGTAGCTCAACCGCTTACGCAGGGAGCGGTGTCGACGAGAAGATCTATCTTTGACAGAATTGCCTGCCCATCGGGTAATGCTATATTGGAATCTGAACATTATGCACGTCCTGGAGGTAACTTAAATAGATCCAAGGCGGCACGTGCCCTACGCGGACAAAGTGCTATGCCAACCACTATATTGGATTCCAAATACTACGTACCCTCTGTGGTTAGTAGGAAGAAATCTAAGGCAGTATGAGCCTTGTGCAACCAACGTGCTATGCCAATAGTCGACCAAAGGCCCGTGTTGACCGTCATGCGCGTAGCCAATAGGCTGTACAAATCTGGTCCGAGTGCCTCAACGCCTCGACCGGTAGAACCCAGCTGTCGCTTGAGCACTCATATGCACAACTCGAGCCAGGGGGTATACTCCACTGAAAAAGACTTACACGAATAGTGTTCCTGTAAGCATGGAAGGAGTCTACCTCATCAGCAACTTTCTGATCAGGACCTGAGCGTACTTCATGCACAGGAACTCAGAGGAGGGAAGCTATCTCCATATCCTCACTCATGCGTGCAGCTTCCTTGCGCATGTAATAGGAGTGTAAGAATGAAAACCCCAATGCTTTCTTACAAGCGTAAAGCAGAAGAGGAGCCTACGGCGCAAGGAATGCCTAAACCAAGGCATACTTGCACCCCGATCACCATTAATTGTTATTGTCATCCTGCAGCCATATTGCCACCGAGGAGACAATCTGTCTTCGAAATACTATGACGAATGGTGGTTGTACATCAGGGACTCGACAGGTCGACGAGCGAGGAAGAAGGGGAACTCCGTGTTGCTCTATACAATGCAGTGTGGGGTTCTCCATCTCTCAAGTAGCTATCCAAAAATCTTTCTACCTCGGCCAACAAAGCCCAAGTGGCAGCCTGGGAGTAGCAAGACAAAAGTGCCCAGCACAGGTGTATTCCAACACAAGCACGCCAAGTCTGGCTCCTTGCCGCAAGGAGATGCCACATCAGATGGTGGGGGTGGCCAGTCCTCCACTATCCATGACAATCTCGCATTCCAATCCAACGAAGTATTGTATGACACAAATGACTCCGCGGGCGTAGCTAGCCAACGAATTGGGAGTAGCAACTATAATGAGTCTGAGAATGATTGTAACCTTCCAGTCTATACTAAAAACGACGGGACTCATACGTCCGAGCCGGAGAGCGAGAGATCCCTATCCCTTCAACTCATCTACATATGATTTCTGTGTTCATGGCGACTGCGACAATACGAAAAGCAGCGAAGGCTCTAGTAAGTTAAAACTTATAGAAGCTCTTGAGACGAGCCTAAATACGTTGAATGCTACTAGGTAGTCTTTAGCTTTTTTCATCCTGGAGATCAAGAAAAGGTTGACTCCCGCTGCCTCCAATCCTGCTTCTGACCCAGCAGCAAACGGTGGATCCAATACGTTTCCCCTCGTGAACCAAGCAGCACCGTCGTCGTCTACTCCATTGACAATAGGACCTGCAATGTCAACTGAGATGCAGCAGGCCCTCCAGGAGTTATACGCTCGCTATGATGCCAAACAAAAGTGAGAAGCACTCCAAAAGATTAGGATTCGACAACCATATCCTGTCGAATGGGATAATGTGGTCTATCCTCCCAAATACAATCCGCAGACGCTCACGCCCTTCGATGGAAAGGAGTCTCCCTGACAATACTTAAGGTACTTTGCCTCAGTACCAGGGCATCTACAGAAGGACGATGCGCTCCTCACCAACCTATTCATAGAGGCCCTACAGGGGGTGGCCTATGAATGGTTCTGCAGTCTTCCGAACAATTGTTTTACATTTTTCGAAGACTTAAAGACTCTATTCCTCAATCGATTCTAAGAAGGAGGAATGGACATGACGATGTCGACTCTCGTGGACATCGTCCAGAAGAAGAAAGAGCTTGTACGTGTATACATTTACCGCTTCCACAAGGCAATACTGAGTTTACCTCCTGGTATACCCAAGCCCATGCTCATGGACTCGTACCGCAAGGACATGCTTCCTGCAGTCAAGTTGTGGCACAGTGCTCCTTGTACAAAATGGACGCCTTTTATTACAGAGGCGGATGTGGCATAAAGAACGGCCCAAGACACGCAGCTCCTGGGACTATACTTTCCTTCTCTCGAAGACAAAAGGAGGCGCTCGTCCAGCAGCAACCCCAAAGACGGAAAAAGGGAAGCAAGCCATGACCGTCAACGTTTCCAAACGTTCGACATCAGCGAACCCGAAGCCTATGTAAGCGCAGAGGCCAAAGGAGACCTACTCCTTCAACGATGAAGATACGCTAAAACTCTTCGATATGTTAACGAAGAGCGGCAAGCTTTCACTCCCATCGCCAATGCGCCACGATGAAGTAGGAAAAGTAGACAACCCAAAGTGCTGCCACTATCATCAGTACGTCCACCATTCGACACGTGAATGCTACGTATTAAAAAGACAAATCCAATGTCTCATCGACGCTAAAGTCATCTCACTTGACTATAAGGAGAAGACTGTTACAGCCAACATGTTTACTCTCCAATTCGGAAGTTTTCCAACCACAGAGGTGCAAGATGGCATAGTCCCTATCCCAAGGGCGATGATGGAAGTAGTCAATCTTCTACTAGCTCGTGACAATGCTCAGGGGCTCATCCCATTTATAATGTCGTGAGGCAAAGTTATGTGGATCCATCCTGATCTTACTCCAGACATGATGATGCCTACAGCACGCTCGGTCAAGGAAAATAAGGTCAGGTCGTGTCACATGATCTCTACGACAACTGATGACACCTTGGTTACCACTCGCTCGGCTCACCAGCGAAAAGAGAACCAAGCTCTAAAGGAATAGACAACTCTGCCCTTCACGACCAAGGACCCGGATACATCGAAAGTGGGCCCGTCTCAAGCGCCTGCTGCAGATAAACAGAAGCTGAAGGAGGTTCGCTTTGATAAACCTCTGAGAAAAGACTCGGTAGTATGGCCGATCAAGCCCTATAATTTTGACATATTGGCGCAGCTGGCCAATATTCTGGCTCGACTATCACTCTTTGAGCTTCTCTGTCTCTCCAAAGAGACTCAAGACGCCCTCAGCAAAGCTTTACAGAACGCCGACTCCTTACTCACTCAGGTGCAACCGCCCAAGAAGAACCCTGCTGAATGTTTATATTGTCATTGTGTGGTCGAAGTGATCCCCAATATCTCCTTCACTCAGCAGGACATGCTACTGAAAAATAATCGACATAACCGACTACTGTACTATACAGGGTACTTTGGTGCTAATAAGGTTGATTGCATCCACATCGACCACGGCTCTTCGCTCAGCATCATCCCTCAGAGTTTACTCCAAGCTTTGGGTATCCCGATGCATCGGCTAACTGCATCGAACACTACAATCAACAGTTTCAATGCTGGAAAAAGTGAACCCCTAGGCAAGATCCGCCTGAAATGCCAAATAGACGATCTCTAGACTGACATTACTTGCTACGTCATTGACGCCGATATAAACTACAACATGTTATTAGGACGACCACGGATTCATGAATACATGATCATGCCCTTCACTCTCCATCAGTGCATGGAGTATGTGGCCAACGGCGGGACTGTCCAGACCAAGTTCGCTGATATCGATCCCTTTCGAGGGCTCAAAGCATAATGTAAAGATGCATATCTGTATAAATTAGTCCTATAGGACGACGATCCTAATGATGCCGACGATGAGGCAGAAACTATAGCTATTGTTGAAGAACCATTAAGGGTTCGATTGAGTGGCAAATCTCCCCAGACATCAGCCCCTCTCGTCATCAAACATCGAGGCAAATCTCTGGCTAGATCATCCTCGAGCATGTTCGAGGATAGCCAGGAGCCTATGCAAATAAGGCTTCCCCGAAAAGCTCCAAAGCCAACTCTAAGGTCACATGAACCTCCGACTGCAGCCCCCTGGTAGTCAAACTGAAGAGGAACTGTCCTCCACCTTCTCCTGCAACAGCCCTGGTTCTCACAGATGAAGAGTTCGGAGACTACATATGCGCCAATACTGAAGCACATTCTTTATATGATGTAATCATTCGGGATTAAATTTCTCAGTTCATTAATAGGAAGTTGTATTTGAATTACTCTTGTGCGTATTGGAACACTCGGTATTTCTTAGATAATGCTCTATATATGCTGTAAACACAAGTGACAACTGCCAGCCTCGTAAGCCGAGTTGTCCCTTCTCAAGATGCCTCGTAGTTCCAGCAAGGAAGAAGGAGGAGGAACCCATCATCTTCGGCCGATTGAAGAATCCTCAACGACTGGCATCGGCAGAACCAGAACCCGATAATGGCAAGATGCAACTCTACCGTTACACTACTCAAGCCGAAAACCTCATCCAGAAAATGGGTTACGACCTGAACAGTGACAAAGGATTGAACTATGGCAAAGGACAACGCCTTTCCTTGCGACTTTATGCTCCAAAGGGAAAGTCCCAAAACTATTATTAGCGCACTCGCTGGGTGTTGGGTTATGTTACACCCACAACAACTTCGAAGAGCTCGGAGCCGGACCTGGGACTCTGATACCAGTATCGGCCAGGCCTTCAAGAAGATATTGTCCGTTAATATGGTCATTGCAGATCCTCCAACCGAGGATGAAAACCAAGTACTCGAATACTTCGAGGATGAACCTTAGGCTCAATGCCTGGGATCCCAATGGGAATGGCGCTTCGAACAGCATGAACCTTCCTCTGAAGATGAAGTCGTTAAAGTCTAGCTAGGAGATGAGGCCTTCCCTAAACTCATCTTCATTAGCAAAAGCTTGACAAGGGAAGACAAATAATCTCTGTTACAGCTTATCCGAGAATACATCATTGTCTTTGCATGGATCTACAAAGAAATGCCGGGTTTGGACCCACAAGTCGTCATGTACCGTCTTAACAACCTACCTAATGCTAAGCCTGTCAAACAGCAACAGCGACATTTCTGCCCCAACATCATAGATGCTATTGAGGAAGAAGTCGATAAACTCTTCGAGAGTGGCTTCATTCGCGAAGAACAACACTTAGATTAGGTGGCCAACATTGTCCCAGTCACTAAGAAGAACGAAAAAATTCAGGTCTGCATAGACTTCAGGGATCTCAACTCGGCCTACCCAAAAGACGAGTTTCCTCTTCCGATCATCGACATGATGATCAACAACACTTGTGGCTTCGAGCGTATGTCCTTTATTGATGATTTCTCAAGCTACAACCAAATCAAGATATTTTCTGAAGATCAGAAACATACTTTGTTTTAGACTCCAAAAGGGATATATTGTTACACAGTTATGTCCTTCGGGTTGAAGAATGCGGGAGCAACATACTAGCGGGCAATGAGCACCATATTTCGTAAGCACCTCCGAAAGACGGTAGAATGTTACGTTGATGACATTGTCATCAAAAGCAAAAATAAATCCAATCACTTGGATGACTTGAGAACAGTGTTCGACTTAATGTCAGCACATTAACTGAAGATGAACCCAACCATGTCATTTCTGGTAGTTTCTAGTGGCAAATTCTTGAGCTTTATCGTCACAGCCAAGGGTATTCATATTGACCCTGAGAAGACTAAGGTGATCTTGGACATGGCTCCTTCGAAGAATCTCCGTGAGCTCCGAGGCCTGCAAGGGCGCTTAGCATATATCAGAAGATTCATAGAAAATCTCTCTGGTAGATGTCAACCTTTCACCAAACTGATGAAAAAAGGGGTTTCTTTCGTTTGGACAGAAGAATGCCAGTGCGCGTTCGACGACATCAAACAGTACCTCACTAGTCCTCCAGTACTAGTAGCACCAGCCTTGAGGAGACCCTTTCTGCTATACGTCCGAGCTATGGACCATTCTTTCGGTGCTTTGCAAGCCCAGAAGAGCAATGAATGCCACAAACATACAATCGACTACTTTAGCAGGACCATGATTGGGGTCGAGCATCGATATAATCCTATCGAAAAGGAGTGTCTTGCCCTGGTATTCGCCATCCGGAATACGCATCATTATGTGGCCGGACCGACGATCCACGTCATCTCCCGAGTCAACCCCCTTAGGGTCCTCATGACCAAGCCAGGGGCCTTAAACTCACGGTTAGCCACATGGGCAATACTTTTGACTCATTATAACATGGTGTTCGTCCTACAAAAGGCAGTCAAAGGCCAAGCATTGGTCGACTTCATAGCAGCACACCTCGTGCCAGAGACATCAAAGCTCTATGACAATATCCCTGATGATATTCTAGAGTCCAATGCCATCTCAGATAACTCGGTTTGGTGCATGTTCTTTGATGGTGCTTCAAGAACAGGACCCAAAGGTGAGATCATCGCAGGGGTCGGAGTGGTGCTCTACACTCCTGACGGCTTGGTTATCAACTAGGCATATTCTCTCATGGACTCATGCACCAATAACATCGTCGAATATAACGCTCTCATCATCGAACTCCAGCTCACTAAATAGTTGGGGGTTGACTGCATCGAAGCTTATGGCATCTCAAAATTGATTATCAACCAGGTTCATAGACAATATGGAGTCCGACATAAAGATCTGGTTCCATACCACCAAGCGGCAATCAATATCATCTTTACCTTTACAGGGTTCTTTACAGAACATGTACCTCGATTGCAGAACTTGGAGGCCGACGCACTACTTGGCCTCGTCACTTCTCTGGCAGCTCCTGCGGTAACCCAATATACCATCATAGTAACGGGCCAGGAGCTGGTTTGCCCGAAGAATAATCTACATACGTGTCTGAACTAATGAGTACAAATTGACACTAATATGGACGTTCGGGATTGGCAGTTTCCGTTCATAGACTACGCAGTCTACGGGATCCTACCCGAAGATCCGAAGAAAGCTACTTCTGTCAAGAGAAGCTCTCTCCAGTTCTTCTACGACACAGCTACCAAGATGTTGTATCGTCGTTCATATGACAGGCTTCTTCTGCAATGTTTATCCAAGACAGAAGCACAAGAAGCACTCAAAGAGGCACACGATGGCACCTGCAGAGCCCATCAGCCTGGCCCTAAGTTATAAGACCGATTATATCGCATGGGCTACTACTGGCCTACTATGATGGCAGATGCCATAGATTATGCAAATAAGTGCAGGGTATGTCAGTTGCATGCTGACTTCATCCACCGGCCTTCGGAGTTCCTGTACCCCACGACGGCCGCCTGGCCATTTGAAGCATGGGGAATGGACATCATTGGGCTGATTAGCCCATCATCCTCCAGAGGACACCGGTTCATGCTTGCCATCATCGACTACTTTTCTAAGTAGGCGGAAGTAGTACCTCTGATCGAGGTAAAAACTGTAAATGTGATCAGCTTTGTCAAACATCATGTCATATACCGCTTCGACATTCCTCAAAGAATCATCTACGACAATGGTCCTCAGTTCGTGAGCCATGCTTTCCATCGGTTCTGCGATAAAAATTAAATACAGAATATGGCATCAACGACTTACAATACCGCAGTAAATGGAATAGCCGAAGGATTCAACAAAACTATCGCCAAGCTACTTAAGAAAGTCGTTTCGTCTAATAAGCGCGACTGGAATGAGAATCTCAACGAATGTCTGCAGGATTACTGTACGACCGTTCGAACACCTACGGGCAACATGCCATTCTCTCTTGTTTATGGAAGCGAGGCAGTACTTTCCCTGGAGATCTAAATCCCGTCTTTACGGATAGCTATCACCAACCAGCTGACTGACGAAGACAATCAAGTCGGCGGCTACAAGAGTTAGAAGTGTTGGATGAAAAATGTCTGCTAGCTCAACAATGAATCGTGCTTTACCAAGCTCTGATTTTCGGGGCCTTCAACAAGAAAGTCTGGGAAAGAATATTCCAAGTGGATGACCATGTCTTGTCAATTCGAAAATCGATGATAATGACTCACAAGACGGCTAGGAAGTTCGAGTCCAAGTGGGAGGGACCATTCATCATAGAGATGGTCTACTCCAATGGTGCCTACAGACTGGCCAAACCCAACGATGACTTGATAATGTTGCCAATCAATGGCAAGTTCCTGAAGAAATATTATGTATGAGTTTCAAACCAGCAACGGATGGCCGCACATCCCTTACAATAGGAGCTTGGTCAACGACGACGGCTTCAGAGGCCAACTGCTTCCCTTTGGCCTGATGAGTAGCCTCCTCGGCTTATCTTGCTGATGACATCCTAGTCTACCTCACAGTCCCTACAGTCGATCAGGGGCTAGCCGCTGGCCCACTTATCTTCTTGGAGCTCACCGTGGGAGGTTTCGGTATTCTTGATTTCTAGGGAGCCATGGTGGGAAAATTTAGGGTTTGAAAGAAGAAGACTCTGACAAAAAGCTTCTGTAGGAAGGTAGGTAAAAGCAAGAAAGTTTTTCTCTCTCCCCAATGACCCCTACTTATAGGGTGCAGTCACATTAGCGAAAGAAGGCGAATCGCTTCGTGATCAAGGGAACTCTTCGAACAACTTGGGAACGAAAAGTTGGGATCATGATGACCGTTCCCTAGAAAAATGAGGAATTAAGATCAACTTTAATGAAGCGACGGCTCAAGGCATTTAATGTTGAAGCCTAAATGTGATTACAGCCTGTCAGTAGGCACGCAAAGCATTCGCTCGAAAAGGACACGTGTCATGCTTCTGTTCAAAGTATTCCGAGCTTGATTCAAGTTCAAAACACTTTGAAGGGGGTCTTGTAGAAGCATAAAAATGCACAGATATTGTCAAAAGTGCAGGTAGGTGTTCCCGCTACCCATCCAGCTTCACAAAAGAGCAGGTGACCAAACACGCAGACAGAAAAGACAAAGTCATAGAATAGAAAAGATCACAAAGTGTTCTTTTTATTGACTACAAGGATCTATTATAGACTCTACATGATTACATAAAAAATATAAAAACTTATAAAGATCTTAAAATGGGTTAATCTTCACAGTGTGATAGTCATGGACAAACACAAAAAATGCCTCAGAGGACTCTGGATAGAAGATGTGAATACTGTCGCCATCAAAGTCTGCTCCCACATGGCCCCAGACGTGCAGCCCCCTTCAGACACGCCGCGACGCCAAAGAAAACAACTTCACTATCAGACACGGAGGAACTCCAATATAGCTAATAAAGCAGTTATTGGTCCGAGCGAGAACTCAGTCCACAATACGACGGCTTGCTCTTTTCAAAAGCGTATCATCTTCTGCGGTTGTTCGAGCATAATGAAGGCACACAGTAGCTGATGAGCGGGGCATATCACAATAGAGGGCTCATCGGGTGGGAAACCAATCCTAACCCCGTAGTTTGGACCTCAAAGACCTCCAAGACGACGACCAGGTTCAAATTCCTCATGGTAGACATTCGGGTAGTTCTCAAGACCAATTATGTGTTCTTCTACAAAGACATAGCCTCTTTGAATGAAGGGATCCACAATAATCAGTCGACTTGTGCAAGGCCAATGGCCGTTCGAAGATAAGTCTGGATCAAGCATAATATTTTAAGAGGAAAATGGCCCTTCAAAAAAACTCCTCCTTATATAAGGAGAGTGTGGTCCAAACTCCAGGCCATGTGGCCGTCGGTCAAAGACTTCCAAATTAATGGGATGAACCTAGGGCTCAGCATAATGAATCTCACTTAATAGGTTCATTTTACTAAGTTCTAGGCTACTAACTTCTCAAATTCCCTAAAATAATGGCAACAATTAAAGAAGGGAACAACCGACTATTCCATAAAGAAGAGTAGTTGTTAAATGCTCTTAAAGACTTCAACAAAAAGATTAGATGTAACTGCCTATATTAAAAAATGATGGTAATTATGAACTTTTGTAAAATTGATTATTTAATAATTGGTTTAAATCATGTTATTAATTTATTAGTGATTTTGATTATTTTAATATCATTAAATTAGTGTTTTATGATTTTATTGTTTGGCTGGTGTAACCTTAGAGCTGCTTAGCTTAGAGACAAACCATGACCATGGAGGCCTAACCCATGTGACTAGATTAGCTAACTACCATTTTTTAGTCTAAGGATATTTTGGTCATTTTGTGACTTTTGAATTATTTAGGATTTTGATTAATTGGTGAATTTTAGATTATTTTAATAATATTTAAATTAAGGTATTATAATTTTGGTTATTTTCTATATTTTAATATTTTAGGAATTTTTATATTTTAATATTGTATTTTTAGAATTTGTTTTGTCGGGTTTTAGTTACGTTTCGTTCCGACTTGTGTTAGTGACCCGGGTAGCATAGACTCTAGTTGGGACCCAGAGTTTAGCTAGACATTGCCCGCAAATCCCACTAATTAGTATAGTATATTTAGACTAATCCCACATGACTTAATTGGTCCATTTTATTGACACAAAGTCACAGTCAACCAGATATTGATAACATTGACTAAATAATATTTGTAATAATTCAATACGACACACGACGTCTACATTAAGCTCAAGTCAGATGACTGCTCAGTCTCAGCTTCTCAGTTATATTTGAGTCTGTATTTTATACTTTTGTTGAGTCTAGACTGATGTAAACTGTGTCATGCTGAGCTCTTGAGACTTGACCTATAGCCTACCCAATAATCCTCAAACTCCACCATCCAAAAAAATACCCACTGGCCACTTAGACCAGCTCTGTGCTCTGGAGACAGAGTTCGGGCTAAACTTTGCCTCCACACAGAGTTCAGGCCGAACTCTGTCCCCTAGAAATCAGTATCCCTAATTTTAGGGTTAGCTGGTTGCTAGTTGTCCAACGGCCAAATTTTCTACCCGAATTCTGGCCGAATTCTGCCTAAAAAACACTATAAATAGGCCATAAATTCTCTCATTTCAAATCATCCAATCTTCTCTTCTCTTCTCTCTTATAGCTCAAATAAGCCATACCCTTCCCATCTACTAGCCACAAGCCTCCTAAGTCTCGAGTGCTCAGCATCTCTCAGTTAGGATTCTTGTGCAAGAGTTGAAGAAGTCGCTTGGACAATTCCAAGCAAATCGCCACTGCGATCCTCTGTAAGAAGTTAACGTGCTCTTCTGAAGTAAAGGCACGGGTTGTAAACTACTATTTCACAAATAGTGGATTTAATCCTGAGCTAGAGTTCTCAGGCCTGGACTAGTTCTCCACGAGGGAAACCAGGTTAAAATTGCTGTGTTTGTGTATGCTTTCTTGCTCTTTATTTATTTTTCGCATTTTACTCTGATTATTTATTATTCGTGAAAGAGTTAGTTTTTAATTGGTTATTTTCTATATAAACTCTATTCACCCCCCTCTAGAGTTGCCACCTGTTCTTCAATTGGTATCCGAGCTCTGTTCTCTTTACAAGGATTTACATCCTAGAGCTGATCTATGGCAACCACACAATCCTTGATTTCCAATCACGGTGAAGGACAGTCCACTCACAGGCCTCCCCTATTTGATGGAACTAACTACACGTATTGGAAAACAAGGATGAGTTTTTATCTCAAGTCTCTAGACTTCGACCTGTGGACAGTCGTCACTGACGGTTACAAAAAGCCCGCCAGGATAGTTGTCAACGGTGATCTCATTGAGAAATCCCATGACAAATATTTTGACAAAGAGAAGAAATAGGCAAGTCTAGACGCGAGAGCTATTAATGCTTCATTCTGTGCTATAGACAGGAATGAGTTTAACAGGGTATCCACATGCACCACATCTCACGAAGTATGGAAGCTTCTAGAAGTGACGCATGAAGGAACCACCCAAGTCAAGGAATCAAAAATCAGTCGTCTTACGCAAGAATATGAGGCATTCAAGATGAAGCCAAACGAGACGATCACACAGATGTTCACAAGATTCCTCGACATCATCAACCCCCTGTCTTCACTTGGAAAGCAATATTCAAATCATGAGAAGATTCGCAAGTTGCTTAGGGGGCTACCAAAAATTTGGAACCCTAAGGTGACAGCCATCATAGAAGGGAACGATCTCACAACCATGTCAATGGAGACCTTGATGGGCAAGCTCATGACTCACGAGCTTGACCTCAAGGACTTCGAAGAGCCTGCTCCGAAGACTAAGGAGATCGCTCTCAAAGCTCATCGACGAAGGGCTGAGCACGATGAGACCGAAGACGACAACTCGGATGATGAAGACCAAGCTCTTATGGTTCACAACTTCAAGAAATTTCTTCGCTTCAATAGAAATAAGAAGGAACCACAAGAAGATGATGAAGAAGAGCCAACCTACTACGGTTGCAAGAAGACTGGACACGTTCGAAAAGACTGTCCATTCTTGAAGAAAAGCAATCGCTATGAGAAACCATACAAGAGGACCTCATCAAAGAAATATGCCAACACAAGCATTTGGCATGAAAGTGAAGCGAGTGACTCCGAGGAAGAAAAGGACTCTCCTCAAGATAAAGCAAATGTGTGCCTAATGGCAACTTCCAACAAGGTATCTAACGAAACTCTAGACGACTTCTCTTTTGATGAACTTGGCGATGCCTTCACTGATTTACTCGATGATCACAAAAAGGTCATCGGTAAATACAAACATGCCAAGGACAAAATCAAAAGTCTTGAAGACGAAATACAAAAAATTTCTCTATTACTTGATAACATTAGAGACACGTCACCCACTGATATCACTGATGAAGTATCCAAGCTTAAAATAAGCTTACATGATACTGAAGCACGTATTGAGCAACAAACTCAAGAAATCACTACACTCAACACGATGCTTGCTGAAGAAAAGAGTAGACACAAGATTTCCATGACTAAGATATATGGCTTAAATATTAAGGTTGATGAACTGCAAGCTGTTTCTAAGAGATTAGAAACCAAATTGGGAAAACAGGTTGCTCAACCTCAAACCCAATCACATGGGCACAACACAACTCAAGCTAGTCAACCACGTCATCCTCATGAAGCACGTAACCATGCTTTTATATACACTAACTTTCATAAAACACAAAAACCACATGCACGTAAGAATACTTCTCATACTCATCATGCTGCACAAAGACACAACCAACATCACTCTACATATAGAAATCATCACCATGCCATGCCATATAGACAAGATCATCATGCCATGCCATATAGACAAAATCACCATATCATGCCACATCACCATGCTATGCCATATAGACAATATCAGCACACTATGCCACATAGACAATATCAGCATGCCATGCCACATAGACAATATCACCATGCCATGCCACATAGACAACAGCACCATGTTTATCATGCAAACTCTACACATCATGTCCATCCACATCATGCTGCCTATAGATATTATTCTCATATTCCTAGTGTAAATAAAAATGCTATCTGTACTTACTATGGATCATATGGACACATTTCACCACAATGTAGAGTTAGAAGACTGGTAGACAAAAAGATATATGCATGGTTTTCAAAAACTAACTTTTTAGGACCCTCAAGAACTTGGGTACCGAAGGTCACATCTACTCTTGATGTAGGTGGACCTTCCTTCCTCAACTGAAAGTAAGTGGATTCTCGATAGTGGATGCTCGCGACATATGACAGGAGATGCAAATCTTTTCGCATCACTATCGATGAAGAGAGAAGGATACGTATCCTTCGGTAACAATTTAAAAGGGCACATAATAGGTAATGGTATTATTGGTCATCCTCCCTCTCCTGTAATAAAGGATGCCTGCCTAGTGACCGAGTTAAAACATAACCTGCTCAGCATTAGTCATCTTGCTGATCATGGATATTATATTAACTTTGGACAAAACAATTGCCTCATTTATGATAGGTCAACGGAAGACATTGTTTTTGAAGGGAAAAGAGAGGATAACATTTATATTTTCTATCTTTCTATAGATACTAACAATGCAGGTAGATGTTTATATGCCCACAAAGATGAACGATTACTTTGGCACCAGCGTCTTGGTCATGCCAATATGGATACGATATCCAGGTTATCAACCAAGAAGCTAGTGAGAGGATTGCCCGACATCACATTCAAAAAGGACACGGTATGTGCCGAATGTGAATTGAACAAAGCAACCAAATCCTCATTTCAATCCATCAACTCTGTAAGTACTACTAAACCCCTGCAACTACTCCATATGGATTTATTTGGTCCTAGTAGAGTAGCTAGTCTTGGTGGTAAACTTTATGCATTTGTTATTGCTGATGATTTTTCGAGATTTACTTGGGTTTTCTTTCTCACAAACAAAAGTGATGCTATTTCAGTTTTTAAGATTTTTGTCAAGAAAGTTCAAAACGAAAAAGGCTACATGATCATTCGAATCCGAAGTGACCATGGAGGCGAATTCGAAAATTCTGATTTTGAAAATTTTTATGATTCTAATGGTTTTGATCATGAATTTTCTTGTCCAAGAACTCCTCAACAAAATGGTGTTATGGAGCGGAAGAATAGGACTCTCGACGATATGGCTAGAGTCAAGTTGAATAAATTTTTACTTCCAAAATATTTCTGAGCAGAAGCTGTCAGTACAGCATGCCATATTTTGAATAGGGTGCTTATTCGTCCCATTACGAAGAAAACACCCTATGAGCTTTGGTTTGGGAGAACCCCCAATGTTTCTTATTTTAAAGTTTTTGGATGTAGATGTTTTATCCTTAATACCAAAGACAACTTAGGTAAATTTGATGCCAAAGCTTACGATGGTATTTTTCTTGGTTATGCCGCCAAGAGTAAGGGATATAGAGTCTTTAATAAACGCTCACTAATTGTGGAAGAGTCAACAAATATGACTTTTGATGCAGATAACAGTGCAGCAAGTACTCTTGATGATGACGTTGAGCCATCAACTTCTACTCCAATGAATACTTCTACCGAAACAAATTCTCTGGAGGGCTTGCCAAAGAAATTCTCTTTCAAGCCTTCTCATCCAGAAAATTTAGTGATAGGTGAGGTTTCACGTGGAGTAACTACCAGATCATCACTAAGAGACTCTATTGCTAGCACTGCCTTTATTTCACAAGTTGAGCCAAAAAATATTTCTGAAGCTTTTAATGATGAATTTTGGATTTCTGCTATGCAAGAAGAACTCAACCAATTCGAGAGGAGCCAAGTGTGGGAACTAGTTCCTAGACCGGCTAATCACTCGATAATTGGTACTAAATGGGTGTTTAGAAACAAAGTGAATGAAGATGGTTCAGTCACACGCAACAAAGCTCGTCTAGTAGCTCAAGGATACAACCAAGAGGAAGGTATCGACTACGATGAGACGTATGCTCCGGTTGCTAGACTAGAATCCATTCGGATGCTTTGTGCATTTGCAAATTATCAAAATTTCAAATTATTTCAAATGGATGTGAAAAGTGCTTTCTTGAATGGTTTTATTAAGGAGGAAGTTTATGTAAAACAACCCCCTGGCTTTGAAAATTACAAATTTCTCGACCACGTGTTCAAGCTAAAGAAAGCGCTATATGGCCTTAAACAAGCCCCCAGAGCTTGGTATGAAAGGCTAAGCAGTTTCTTGCTTGAGAAAGGTTTTTCAAAAGGGAAAATTGACACTACACTTTTTATAAAATCTTTTAAAGACACTATTCTATTAATTCAAATTTATGTTGATGATATCATTTTTGGGTCTACTGATGAAACCCTCTGTCAAGAATTTGCCAAGTGTATGCAGACAGAATTTGAGATGAGCATGATGGGAGAACTCAACTACTTTCTTGGTCTGCAAGTGAAACAAATAGCAAATAGAACTTTCATCTGTCAGTCGAAGTATACAAAGGACATGCTGAAAAAGTTCGATCTTGACAACGTCAAACCAATCAGTACTCCAATGGCTACTTCAACCAAACTCGAACCAGATGAGAGCGGCAAACTTGTTGATCAATGTAAGTATCGAGGTATGATAGGCAGCTTACTTTATTTAACTGCTAGTCGCCCCGATATCAAGTTTAGTGTTTGCTTATGTGCTAGATATCAAGCAAATCCTAAGGAATCACACTTGATCGCGGTTAAGCGTATCTTTAGATACCTTAAGGGTACGATTACAGTGGGCCTATGGTATCCCAAGTCAACATTATTTGACCTCATTGGTTACTCTGATGCTGACTTTGCTGGATGCAAGGTCGACCGTAAAAGTACAAGCGGCACGTGTCATTTATTAGGAAAGGCTTTAGTCTCTTGGTTTAGTAAGAAACAAAATTCTGTCGTACTATCTACAACAGAAGCTGAATACATCGCAGCTGGACGTTGTTGTGCATAAATTCTGTGGATGAAGCAAACCCTTGAAGACTACAATCTATCTTTCATGCTCATTCCTATATTCTGTGACAATACCAGTGCTATTAACTTGACTAAGAACCTTATCTGTCACTCACGCACAAAACACATTAAAATTAGACACCACTTTTTACGTGATCATCAGCAAAATGGCACGATTAACTTAGAGTTTATTGACACTGATCATCAGCTAGCAGACTTCTTTACTAAGCCATTATCCGAAGAGCACTTCAATTTCCTTTGTCGTGAACTTGGAATTTTAGATGAAGCTGTCATAAATTAAAACTCACCTGCATAAATATCGATTATATTATGATTCTCTTACGATGAACTTGCTATGGATACAAGCCGAAAGGGCCCTTCTGATAACAAGGCGTAAAAGCCTAAGCGACACGGTGCACTAGTCCACAGGACTACCGCTAGCTGGGATTCGGCCCCTGCAGCTAACCCATGGCAACTTCAAACTATTGATTTATGATATATTTCCTTATTTATTATATGGTTCGTTTTGATTTCTTACTGCTGATTCACTATTTTTCAATTTCATCCTGCTATTTTTCATATTGATTGCATCTTTCAAGCTATTTCTTTCATATCTTACTTATTTCCCATACTTAGCCATTTTTCCATCATCTGGCCTGTTTTTCAGTTCTGGAACAAGGATCCAGAACTCGGGCCGAACTCTGTCCCCAACAGAGTTTGGGCCAAATTCGGTTCCCATCTTCCAGAATCGGGGACAGCCGCAGCCGTTTGATCAAATGTGATCCTACGGTCCAGATTTACTCCGACCAAAGAAAACCCTCCTCTTATATTCGGGTCTTCATCTCTCTCCTTCATTCTTACCACCACCTTCACCTCTCCAAACATATTTTCACAAACCCTAACCCTAGTTTTTTTCTCCAAAGTGCTCCATTGCTCATCAAAATCAAGGAGAAGAGCTATTTCCTCATTCTCTTTCATTGTTCATTATTGATTTGAGGTATAACTCCTTCTCCCTCTCTATCTCAAGTTCTTTATTTGTTTGCAAATGGCTCCTCGCTTGTTTAACCGTGGGAAGAGAATTCGGCTCGAGGGTGCGTCCTCATCAAATGCTCCTCCTTCCGTTAAGCAACCCTTTGAACAAAATCAACCACCTCATCCTTTGTTCAACCCTTCTCGTCCACGTGATCCAAACACCTACGATGACCGATTTTTTATATCACTAGACGCATCCAATGCATGGTTTAGTAATTTTCGGACACGTCCGGTGTTTGCGGGACAACCTATTGACTTCTCAATTTTCTCTCATTATGATACACTCTTTCATGACCTATATCTTGACGAACTTGTTACTTCTACTTCGGTCATATATCATAGTGCCATACAGATGTTTTACTGCAACTTGACTTTTGATGATACTCACATCTATTCACGTATTGCGGGTATCGATATCTTCTTTGATTATTTTGACTTAGCAGAATATCTTGATCTTCAAGAGCCCAATTCTTGGGAAAAGCTTATTGATGCTCGGTCGTTCCATTTTCCCGACGGGATTTTCCTTGAAAGCTTCAAGGACGATTTATGTACTCCGTACACTCGTCCTCGCAAGCTTATGGCTAAATATCTAAATCCTTACTTCTATGACCTTCATCGGATTGTTTTCAATACCATTATACCCAAGGCGGGTTCTACCGATGAAGTTACATATCTTGAGATCTCCACTTTATATCATCTCCACTTTGGTGTTTCTTTCAATCTTCTATGAACTATGATGGACTGGATGATTAACTGTAGGAAGAAACCACGAGCCTTGGTTTACGCCTTATATCTTCCTATGGTCTTTCGTGCATTCCATATACCTCTTTTTGCTTGTCCTTTCTTGCCTGCTCCTGCATTCCTTTCCAAGGCACGATGTCTTCAGGCAGTCGTTGCTTCTCCTGACTCTTCTGAGCATTCTGATGATGAGGAGCCAGACGCCCCTCCACTTGGACAGGATGCGCCACCTCCTCTTGCTACTCTTGACTCCATCCAGACCATGCTCAGAGATCGTTTCGCATTGGAGGACGATCGCTGGACTCAGATGGACTACCGGACTACCCTGCAGATGAGTGCCCTCAGCAACTCGCTGCACGATATCCGGTATTCCATGTCTCGTAACCCCTCTATGCCTATTCCTATGGAGCGGGATCCTGGTCGTGCTGGTTATCGCATTGACGACCCCTGGGTCATGCGCTATCTGGATCCGGATGCTGCTATTATGGACCCCAGCCGTTCATTCACTGATCATTCGGACTCTGCTGGGCCTTCTCGTGCTCCATGATGGAGATGGTGTTTACTATCTGCTACTGCTGATGATTCTAGTTTCTGTTTTCTGATTTCCAGTTATTTAGTTTTATTTGGTTTTATGTACTTGGGTTGTACTAAAACTCTGGTAGTTTGATGACTCTGGTTATGTGTGATGACATTTTTTCTTATCATAGTTTATTATTCTATGCTAGTTGCTCGTTTTGATCATTCATATATAGTTTCTTCTCTATTTGGTGTGGTTGCATCATTATTATTCATATGCAGTTTATATTGCTAATGCCAAAAGGGGGAGAAATATGTATATTCTTGTATATATGTGTTATTTGGTGCTTTTGGGAGATATTATTTATCAGGCCAACAGGTTCAATGCATTATTTACGGGGGAGCTATTATTTCTGCTTGGCATTGATTATGGGGGAGCTATGTTTTTGTGATCAACTGTGTCCAGGTATGAATATTGAATATACATATATTATTTTGTCAATTATCAATATAGGGGATATTGTTGACACAAAGTCACAGTCAACCAGATATTGATAACATTGACTAAATAATATTTGTAATAATTCAATACGACACACGACGTCTACATTAAGCTCAAGTCAGATGACTGCTCAGTCTCAGCTTCTCAGTTATATTTGAGTCTGTATTTTACACTTTTGTTGAGTCTAGACTGATGTAAACTGTGTCATGCTGAGCTCTTGAGACTTGACCTATAGCCTACCCAATAATCCTCAAACTCCACCATCCAGAAAAATACCCACTGGCCACTTAGACCAG
>JANAVB010041884.1:0-17261 GCA_029216955.1 Iris pallida
TATGAGTACTATCTTTCGAGATCATTTGCGAAAGACTGTCGAATGCTATGTTGACGATATTGCTGTCAAAAGTTATTTAAAGGAAGATCATATCCAAGATCTAAGAACCATCTTCAATCTAATGCGCCAGCGTCAACTCAAAATAAACCCCACCAATCTTTCTTGGGAGTCTCTAGTGGCAAATTTTTCGGATTCGTTATTACCACTAAAGGTATACACGTTGATCCCGAGAAGATCAAAGCCATTCAAGAGATGCGTTCTCTATGTAACCTAAAAGAGCTACGAGGATTCCAGGGTCGACTTGCTTACATCATGAGGTTTATTTCAAATTTGTCTGGACGTTGCAGACCATTTACTCATTTAATGAAGAAAGGTGTATCTTTCATTTGGACAGAAGAATATCAACGAGCATTTAACGACATAAAGCAATATTTGACGAATCCATCGGTCCTAGTACCACCGATCTCAGGAATACCCTTCTTGATGTATGTCCGGGCGATGGACCATTCATTGGGAGCTTTACTGGCTCAGAAGAACAAAGAAGGTCATGAACAAGCTATCTACTACCTTAGTTAGACGATGATTGGAGCTGAACATCGTCATAGTCCGGTAGAAAAGGAATGTTTAGCCTTAATGTTTGCTATTCAAAAGACAAGACATTACATCATCGGCCAAACCATTCATGTTATTTCCCGAGTCAATCCTCTTCGGGTCTTAATGAAGAAGCCTAGTGCACTCAATTCTATGCTTGCTACATGGGCCATATTATTAGCACAATATGACATGGTGTATGTTCCGCAAAAGTCTGTAAAAGGCCAAGCACTTGCTGATTTCTTAGCAGCTCATCCTGTCCCTGAGACATCTAAACTCTATAATGAGATTCCAGATGAGACATTGGAATCAAATATGATCTTAGAAGAATTTCCTACTTGGCGTTTATTCATCGACGGAGCATCTAGAATTGGACCTGGAGAAACCCTTGTCGTTGGAGTGGGAATTGTTCTCGTTTCATCAGATGGATTAGCTATTCAGAGAGCTTATTCATTAGATGAGTCGTGCTCCAACAACGTGGCAGAATATAATGCTTTGTTCATTGGACTCCAGTTAGCAAAACAACTGGATATTGAATATCTTGAAGTATATGGTGATTCTAAGCTGATTGTTAATCAGGTTAGAGGTACATACGAAGTTTAACATCAAGATCTGGTACCATACCACGAAGCGGCAATCAGAATAGCTTCCTCGTTCAAAGGATTCTTCATCGAACATGTACGTCGAGCATGCAACACAGAAGCTGATGCCTTAGCTAATCTAGCAGCGGTCTTGGCAATTTCGGTCAAAAGACAATAAATGATTGTTATCTCCAATAGAGAACTATTTTGTATTGAAAACAATTATAATATTGAATTCAGTAATTCAACTGAAGTCAATGTCATCAACGAAGATTGGAGAGCACCTTTCATCGACTTTGCAGTACATGATATACTACCTGAAGATCCTAAAGAAGCTACAAGTATTCGACGGCGATCGCTTCGATTTTATTATAATCATACCACCAAAACTCTCTTTCGACGAACTTTTGATAGATTACTTTTAAGATGTCTAGTTGGTGATGAAGCAAAGCAGATATTACGTGAAGCTCATAACGGCATTTGTGGAGCACATCAGCCCGGTCCCAAATTATAGGATCGTATCCGATGTATGGGCTATTACTGGCCCTCTATGGTATCAGATGCCATTGACTATGCAAAAAAATGTCGAGCATGTCAAATTCATGCAGATTTTATTCACCAACCGTCGAAATTTTTTTACCCATCGGCTGCCTCATGGTCCTTCGAAGCTTGGGGCATGGACGTAATTGGTCCTATCAATCCTCCTTCGTCTAAAGGACATCAGTTTATCTTGGCTATAACCGATTATTTCTCTAAATGGGCTGAAGCCATACCTTTAGCTGAAGTGAAGACTAACAGTGTTATTAACTTCATCAAACATCATATGATATACAGATTTGGTGTACCTCGTCGGATCATCCATGATAATGGACTATAGTTCATCAGTCAGAAATTTACTAGGTTCTGTGATGACAATCGAATCAATAATGTTGCTTCTACGGCCTATAATCCTGCAGCTAATGGATTAGCTGAAGCATTCAACAAGACTATCATCAAACTCCTCAAAAAGTTTGTCTCTACTAACAAACGTAATTGGAGTGAGAAGCTTGGAGAGTGTCTATGGACTTATCGCACTACAGTCCGTAATCCTACATGTTGTACACCTTTTTCTCTGGTATATGGATGCGAAGCTGTCTTACCACTGGAAATTCAAATTCCATCCTTGAGAATTGCCATTGCGAATGAACTTACTTCATAAAATGATGATCGTCTTCGGCTTCAAGAATTGGAGGCACTCGATGAGAAAAAGCTGCTAGCTTAACAACATATTGAATTATATCAGGCCCGTATCTCAAAAGCTTTCAATCGCAAAGTCAAAGTGCGAACATTTCAGAAAGGCGAGCTAGTTCTTACGGTCAGACGTCCTATGACTATGACCCACATGAGCAAAGGCAAATTCGAGGCAAAATGGGAAGGTCCGTATGTGGTAAACATGGTTTTCTCAAATGGAGCTTACCAATTAACAGATATGGATGGCAGAATTGCTATGATGTCTATCAATGGCAAATTTCTCAAGGAATATTATGTATAAAAGCAAAATGTTTTTCGTTCAGAAAAATAATGTAAATAAAACTCATTTTATTCAAAAGCAGGAAGAGGTACATAATATCAAGGGCGGGGACGAGGACCCGACCCTTCATGGTTAAATACATAATTTGCCAGCAATTCAAACATCTCATTGTTTGAACACACCAGCAATTCACAGGCAGTTGTCCTCACGACTTCTTCTTCAGCAGTCTTTCCAGGCTCCACCAACTTGGCAATCAGGTCCTGCTCTGGTACAGGAACGGTCAAGCCTTCCCCTGCTTCTTTCTGAGAAGGCACTGGAGGCTCAGCAGGAGGCGTCTCAGTCGTATCTTCAATCTTCGGAGTGAGCATATTTTCGAGAGATATTATGTACTGAGAGAAAAGAAGTTGACAACATCTACAGAAGTTCTGTTCTATTTATAGAAAGAATGACTAGATAATCGGCTTCAAAAACCGATGCGACTTTTCCTCTTCGAAAGAAGTCTGACTGTTCATTCATTCACTTTCTCTCCCCTAAGAAGTCTAACCGTCCATCCATTCATCAGTCTTAGCATTTATTATCTTTTATTTACTTTCTAGTAAATAAAGCCTTAGATGATAAATCCTCATATCTAAAACAGAAAAAAGAATTCACGTCCTCCACACTTCTGAATTCCAATTATCTACGTCAGCAACTTGTCACGTCCCTATCACCTCTGACAAAGTTGTCTATTAAAATAACAATATTTTAAACATTATATTCTGCCACGTCCACATTACCTCTGAGCAGATATAATAAATATCGTTATTTTTTAAATCAAAAAATATATCACGTCTGGTACCTCTGAATATATTTTCTATTCTATTACTTATATCTATAAAAAGGTATGCAACAAGTAATGGAAGCACAAAAAAAATTTCTTATTTCATTTCTTTTTTATTAAAATGCTCAAAAAAGATACATCATAAAGAAAAAGATAACAATTTTTTATCATTCTATTCTGAAGAATAAGTGATGGGTTCCATAATTCGCATCTTCAAAGCTTTGGCTCTTTCAGTACAAGAATCCAGCACCCGTTGCCTGGCTTCAACCCTTCCTGACTCTGGGTCAAAAGAGTGTAGGGTGGTTGTTTGACGGGCTAGTTCTTCATTTTATTGCCGGTCAAAGTCCTCATTTTGATGCTTTAGAATATCTAATTGATTAACAGCAGCTTGATGTAGCTGAGTTTCTTCTTCTACACCCTGCTTGATGGCTTTAAGCTCTTCCTGAAGCCGGACGATTTTAGCTTCCAGATCAAAAGCTTTCTTTTATTCATCTTCAGCCTTAGCCTTACAACGCTCAGCAGTAGAAGCTACTTCAGAGATTTGAATATCTAGCTCAGAAGATTGTCTTATGAAAGCCAATAAAAAAGCTTCAAAATTGGCTTTATTAGTCTCAGCCTCTCGAGCCATAGCTTTATATTCTGCATTCACCAATAGCTCAACATCTCCTCTTTTAAGGTCTTTATAAGCCTTAATCGATTCTTCCAGCTCGTCCAAAATATGTTCCAAGAAAGTGGCCTGAGCTTCATCTCCTTGGCTGCAGATGCCTCCAATTAAAAATAAAGAGGGATTTCTGACTGTGCTGAATGGAACATCATCTCTCTCCATTACTCGATGAATTAAAGGCTCTAAGGATGTGAACAAGACTTTGGTGAAGGAAGCCACCACAAATTTGTTAGCAGCTACAGCATTTGGGGTGGCTACCATTTCTGCCAGAGTCTTTACGACTTTAACAGGTGGAAGCACTTCCTCTTGTGCACTGATATGGGAGGAGCTCCCTTCTCCCGTCGGAGTTCCTTTATCCAAAGGAGCCATTTTTGAGCTGGTGGTTCCTGTAGGTCCTTCTGCAATTTACATATGCTATTTGTTAGAGCGATGTACGATGTTGAAAGAGTTAAAATAAATAAATCATTTTTAGAAATCTACCTGAGCCGGGCATTGTATGTGGAGTCTCAAGAGGTCTGGATACTTCCATCTGGAGTCTCGACATGATGTCCGCAGATATCGTAGCTTGACTACTTCCAGCCTCTGATTCAGTTTAGGTGGCAGAGTAATTAGAGTTTGATCTACTAACTCTTCAATGTTTACTACTCTGGAAGCCTCAGGTTGAATTCCACCTACTTCTTCAGAGATTCTAGGTTCATCGATTCTGGGACTAGCATGCCCTTCATCAATAACCAGATTTTTCTCACCCTCAGCAGTTGATTGGCCTTCATTAGCCGGTAGTTCTTGGTGTGATGGAACATCCACTAAAACCTGTCCCTCCTTGGCGGTACTATTTCAGTCATCACCAAAAGACTCGTTACTATAGTCACAATCTGCTAAGGCGTCAATCATTTCCCGATCTTCTTCAGAGTGAGTAGGATCTTGAGCCTTTGGAGAATTTATTACTCCTTCTTACGGAGGCAAATCTTTCTCCGGAGAGATGGTTTCTGGAGTAATGGGAGTTGGTGAAGGAACTGTTATCCTTGCCGCAGCAAGTACATTAGCGGGAATACGTACCACCAAAGTATCTGATCTTGGGACCTCTACAGTAGTGGCAGAAGGCTGGATATCTGCTGAAGTAGCCACTGTAAATAAAGAAACCAATTAAATGTACATCTTTGAGAGAAAAATATATATCGATGTATATCAAAATTCTGATATTACCTTCCTGAGGTGGTAAATCCTGTCCCATATGGCTGGTAGATTCCGTCGGTAGGAAAGGGACAGGAGATATATCAGTTCTTCGAAGAACTTCTCGGTGCACTAACAATTTTCTCCTGCATTCACCAGCAGCTCAACATCTCCTCTTTTAAGGTCTTTATAAGCCTTAATCGATTCTTCCAGCTCGTCCAAAATATGTTCCAAGAAAGTGGCCTGAGCTTCATCTCCTTGGCTGCGGATGTCTCCAATTAAAAATAAAGAGGGATTTCTAACTGTGCTGAATGGAACATCCTCTCTCTCCATTACTCGATGAATTAAAGGCTCTAAGGATGTGAAGAAGACTTTGGTGAAGGAAGCCACCACAAATTTGTTAGCAGCTACAGCACTTGGGGTGGCTACCATTTCTGCCGGAGTCTTTACGACTTTAACAGGTGGAGGCACTTCCTCTTGTGCACTGATATGGGAGGAGCTCACTTCTCCCGCCGGAGTTCCTTTATCCAAAGGAGCCATTTTTGAGCTGGTGGTTCCTGTAGGTCCTTCTGCAATTTACATATGCTATTTGTTAGAGCGATGTACGATGTTGAAAGAGTTAAAATAAATAAATCATTTTTAGAAATCTACCTGAGCCGGGAATTGTATGTGGAGTCTCAAGAGGTCTGGATACTTCTATCTGGAGTCTCGATATGATGTCCGCAGATATCGTAGCTTGACTACTTCCAGCCTCTGATTCGGTTTAGGTGGCAGAGTAATTAGAGTTTGATCTACTAACTCTTCAATGTTTACTACTCTGGAAGCCTCAGGTTGAATTCCACCTACTTCTTCAGAGATTCTAGGTTCATCGATTCTGGGACTAGCATGCCCTTCATCAATAACCAGATTTTTCTCACCCTCAGCATTTGATTGGCCTTCATTAGCTGGTAGTTCTTGGGGTGATGGAACATCCACTAAAACCTATCCCTCCTTGGTGGTACTATTTCAGTCATCACCAAAAGACTCGTTACCATAGTCACAATCTGCTAAGGCGTCAATCATTTCCCGATCCTCTTCAGAGTGAGTAGGATCTTGAGCCTTTGGAGAATTTATTACTCCTTCTTACGGAGGCAAATCTTTCTCCGGAGAGATGGTTTCTGGAGTAATAGGAGTTGGTGAAGGAACTGTTATCCCTACCGCAGCAAGTACATTAGCGGAAATATGTACCACCAAAGTATCTGATCTTGGGACCTCTACAGTAGTGGCAGAAGGCTGGATATCTGCTGAAGTAGCCACTGTAAATAAAGAAACCAATTAAATGTACATCTTTGAGAGAAAAATATATATCGATATATATCAAAATTCTGATATTACCTTCCTGAGGTGGTAAATCTTATCCCATATGGCTGGTAGATTCCGTCGGTAGGGAAGGGACAGGAGATATATCAGTTCTTCGAAGAACTTCTCGGTGCACTAACAATTTTCTCCTGCATTCAGCAGCAGCTCAACATCTCCTCTTTTAAGGTCTTTATAAGCCTTAATCGATTCTTCCAGCTCGTCCAAAATATGTTCCAAGAAAGTGGCCTGAGCTTCATCTCCTTGGCTGCGGATGCCTCCAATTAAAAATGAAGAGGGATTTCTAACTGTGCTGAATGGAACATCCTCTCTCTCCATTACTCGATGAATTAAAGGCTCTAAGGATGTGAAGAAGACTTTGGTGAAGGAAGCCACCACAAATTTGTTAGCAGCTACAGCACTTGGGGTGGCTACCATTTCTGCCAGAGTCTTTACGACTTTAACAGGTGGAGGCACTTCCTCTTGTGCACTGATATGGGAGGAGCTCCCTTCTCCCGCCGGAGTTCCTTTATCCAAAGGAGCCATTTTTGAGCTGGTGGTTCCTGTAGGTCCTTCTGCAATTTACATATGCTATTTGTTAGAGCAATGTAAAAGAGTTAAAATAAATAAATCATTTTTAGAAATCTACCTAAGCCGGGCATTGTATGTGGAGTCTCAAGAGGTCTGGATACTTCCATCTGGAGTCTCGACATGATGTCCGCAGATATCGTAGCTTGACTACTTCCAGCCTCTGATTCGATTTGAGGTGGCAGAGTAATTAGAGTTTGATCTACTAACTCTTCAATGTTTACTACTCTGGGCCTCTTTAGACATTGATCTATAACCCTGTCTGAGATAACTTTGGAGGGTGTCACCAGCTTTAAATGGATGCCAATCTTCATCCAGTCTGATATCTCCATGCTTGTGTTTCTCCATCAAATATTGCACGTCACTTTGACTGAGAGGCTCGAAGAAACGAGGAGCACATGCTTGACTCTCAAGTGGCTTATCCTCCCACGAATGGCCCAGGAAGAGGTACGGCATCCACTTGGTGATATAACAAGTACCTATAGTGGCACTTTTGTAGTAGAGAGAGCAGATTTTGTAGTGACAACAATTCTTGGAAGACGGCGATCATCTGAGAATTTTTCTCTGTCATAGCATCCAATTCTTCATTTGTGAGCAAGTACTCTTCATAGGGATTATCACCCATTGGAAGATGAGAAAGAGATCTCATCTCATGAAGCGCAAATCCCATTTCTCCATGGGGGATCATGAAAGTTCCAGTATTTTTGTTATATCTCTCTACTAACACCAGAAACATATGAGCATTCTGGCGGATGACGTAGACTGTGGTCCAGATGGCATTATATAGTTCTAGTTTGAGAAGTTTGTCCTTGAACTGATCCAAAATCCAGATGGTTAAGCTGCTCCAGCACTTCATATCTGGATTAACCAGACCTGTCATACGTATGCTGCGATCTGGATACCTTCCTTCAGCCTTTGCAAATGCATTTGCAAAGATAGGTACTCTGACTGGAAGGAGAATAGATGAGTCCACAGGAGGAATACGGCCTAGTCTCAAACCTCTCAAGTGAGTGCTGTATTTCTCAGAAGTACTATAAAAGATGTCCTTGTGCTGCGGACCCACTCTATAACTGTCATGACCCGTTACCCAAATTGTTGGGCCGGGCCGAGCCATGTCCAGCCTACGCTTGGTTAAAGCGTAGTAAGCTGTTCTAAGAATAGACAATAAAGGATCTAAGCTGGTAACAGTTCTAATATCACATTTAAAGGTTCATCACAACACAGCATCTATAAGCGAAAGTAAAATAAGCACAGACTTAATAATACACTTCCAAAGTATCTAACTGGAGACAAAGTCCAGTATCCAAATATAAGTTCAAAACAAAGTCTAAGTCTCAAAACACATAAAAGATATCTAAGTAAGGTTCCCCGCTGGGGCCTCTTCTGGAGCTAAGGCCAGGTCCTCAAAATCAGTACCATAATATGTACCACATAGCATTTTCTCCTCGGAAAGTGAACCTACAACGTTATCCTGTCAGGACGGGAGCAAGTACTTGTACTACAAACATATAATACTGATCATGTGATGGAAAGAGATGAAATAACATAATCATGACATATCTTGATTTATCCAGTTTTAGATACATTTTATCATGGCAATATATATTCGTTTTAAAGTTTAAAACTGTAGCAGGTGAGTGATCAGTCAATAGGTAAATAGGATGTACAGTGGTACATATCAATTTTCTGAAGTGCACATACGTACACTTAACGGCATCGGTGTATATCTATACACAAATGCGGGATCAGACATATGACAAAGTTATATATAGAATGTAATAGTGCTCGGTAAATACATACGAAGAAGGGGGGCATGATCACGTACTCTACTAACAGTTTCTCCATTACCCATTTTATAACATGTGAGTGATACGATAACAGTATAAAGTATGGTAGATACTGAGAGCAGTATAAGCATGGTAGGTACTGAGAGAAGTATAAAACATGGTGGATACTCAGAGCAGTATAAGGCATGTGAAACATGAAGAGAGATGACTTGCAGTTATCTAGAAAGCAGTATTTTAACATGATTTAATCATAGTTTATTGTTATAAGCAGTAAATAAGCTTGTAGGGGTACTTGCCTCGAGCAAAGCAAGGATAAGAATATGTAGCTATAGATGTCCGGTGTCCTGTCAAAATGATATACAATCTCAGTCTCTAAGTTATGATTAAGTTTTATACTAGTGGTGTGACACGGCTCCTAATAGGACACTAGCTAGGTGAAGCTCTAGTAGTCCAAAGTGAGGTGTTACAATATCTAGACTAACAAATAGGTCTCTACACTAAGGTAGGGTAAAGTCCCGATACTAAAATACCCCAAAAACATACAAAAACACACAAGTCAATATTAATCAAATAATTAAATAGACTGTACATTATGTTCCAATAATTATTAAGATAGGCAAAAGGCTTAAATATACATTAAAAAAAAGAACCAGAATGATCCTTGTTAATTATAGAAATTTATACTAATTTTTTTGGAATTTATAAACCCTCATAGATATTTATTAAAAATCAGTAAACATAAGTACCTTGAAAATGAGTTCTGTTTTCCTATTTTTATAAAATGCCAAAATTACTAATTAAATCATGAAAAAATTATAATAAATTAGCTAAATTAATATAGTATTTAAATACAATTTTTTCCAGATTTTTACAGCATTTAAATTACATATAAAAATTTAAATACAGCAAGTTACAATTTCTGGAAAATAAATAATTATTTAATGTATTTGTCCGCGTATTTGAAATTGAACCGAAGTCCAGATACGGGACCCGAAGCCATGAATCAAGTCCAACATAACTCGACTAGACTCCGAATAAGTGTAGGCTCACCTAAATTCGATCAACCCATGCTAGGCTTGGACTTATAGTGGTCGTTTGCACAAAAGTACGTAAAATCGTAATTAAATATGGAATTTAAATATATGTAATTTAAAGGAATTTAAATTGCAGAAATTGAAAATGTACATATTACAGTATAGGCACTGTATTCATAAATACGTATTCCAGTATAGGCACTGAATTTATTTACATAAATTTAAATGACATAATTAAATGACTGAATTAAATGACATAATTTAAATGACAGAATTTAAATATATGTATAATTAATGTGAGGTGTTCATCAAAAATACAAAGAAAACCAATATTATATTAATATTATTTTATCATAATTTAATGAGAGAAATTTACATATATACATATGTATTTTAAAACACACACACACACACACACACACACACACACACACACACACACACACACACACACACACACACACACACACACACACACACACACACACACACACACACATATATATATATATATATATAGATATATATATATATATATAATATATATATATATATATATATATATATATATATATATATATATTTTTGGAGAAATCGTTACCTTTATTGATAAAGAGGGTAATGAGTACATCCGACCTCATGGTAACAAGAACAAAGAAAGAGACAGAAAAAACACTACTCTAAAGCCCAAAGTGGGATAGGCGGAAGATGTCGACAACCCGAAAGCGACTTCCGAAACTGTCTCTTCACCTCCCGAACCAAAAAGTCCGCACCAGCACCACGTCCCTCATACCGATGCTTGTTCATGTTCTTCCAAAGCACCCAAATTATCGCACCCGCCAAAGATCTCCGATGGTGACTACCCGGACCCCGCCACCACCTTTGAAGAAAAACCAGAAAGTCACTATGCATCCGTGTCTTGAAGAAACACCGGAAAGCAGACCAAACCGTCCTAGCAAGATCCTCGTGGAAAAATATATGCTGAAGGTTCTCCCCATGACCAACCTGACAGCAATGACACCTGGAAACCAGATGGAAGCCAATCTTCTGAAGGATGTCATCAGTAGGAAGCCGGTTATGAGAAACCCGCCACATCAGAATGCTCCACTTCGCCGGAATACATTTGCCCCAAATATTAGAGAAGAGTGATGAAGTAGGGTAAGTATTCCGACAACATCTCCAAGCCTCAGCCAACGTAAAAGCACCTTTCCGTTCACCCCAAACCAGAGAATCAGGAGCCGAAGTACAAGTGAGATTTGCCTCTCTGAGCCGCCCCGCTGCCTCTACTCCAAACTGATCCGAAAACAAGGACAGATCCCATCCAGTAGCTATCCAAAAAGAACAAATAGCCGGACCACCATTATCAGAATTCCTCGCCCTCGAATCTCGGATCTTTCTTCCCCTATCCGAAAGAGCCCGAACAACCACCGTACGTGGGTGAAGAACCACCCTTCTCCCAGCCAATCTAGCCGACCTCCGAAGCTCCCCAGTGCCCAAGCCGACATCAGGAGACTCCCTCACCTGTGTACGACTCTGCCCCCGAGTCCGTCTCCCCGTGCCGCGCCTAGTCCCAGAAGTCACTCCCCCAGCCGGTGGAATAGCAACACTATCCAAACGAGGCCCCCCCGGAATCCAGGCCTCACACCTCGCTGATCTCCCACCACACCCGAGTCTAAGCGAGATAAACGGTTCCGCCAATTTCCTCCCCCGCAAAATCCGTCGCCAAATGTGGGAGCACTTAGAAGTCATAAACGCATCACAAGGATGACGCTTACGAAAGTACTTTGATTTAAGAAGCTCCATCCAAAGACCCTTCCCATGCCTCAACTTCCACCACAACTTCATAGAAAAGGCATCCATAATATCATTCAGGCACTTGATCCCGAGGCCTCCTTCAGACTTAGTCCGAGTAACAAACCGCCATGCCAGCCAACTCCTCTTAGCCACCCCATCCTTGCTACCCCAGAAGAAAGCTGCAAACATCCTCTCAATCGTCCTGAAAACGGCCCGGGGAGGACAACAAGCAGCCAATGTGTACATAGGGATAGAAGAAAGAACATTCTTAATAAGAACCAACTTACCTCCAGGAGAAAGAATCTTGTTCTGCCAACCCATAAGCTTCGAGCGGATTTTATCCAACAAATATGTAAACATCCCCGCATTCCTTCTCCCGCAAGATAACGGGCACCCCAAATAAGAGAATGGCAAGGTACCGGTACTAAATCCAAATAGAGAAGAAATAGTCCGAGCACGATCCACTCCCAATGATGTCGCAGTATAGAAGGCAGATTTAGAATAATTGATCTTCTGTCCAGAAACCGTCTCATATCTAATCAGCACTTGCTGGAGAGCACGCAATCCAGTAATATCCCCCGAAGTAAAGATAAGAACATCATCCGTATAAGCCAAGTGCGAGATACGCGGTCCCCCAATCGGAGTGTGAAAAGAAGATCTCCTATTGGATTCTTGAAGAAGCTTGAGGTTCCGAGAGAGTACCTCCGCAGCAATGATGAAGAGAGCCGGGGATAGAGGATCCCCCTGCCGGATCCCTCTAGTCGCCGAGAAAAAATCTGTAGGAGCGCCATTGAGAAGAACCGCATACCGTGTATCCGCCAGGAGCCGATAAATAAGATCACAGAAGACCTCATTAAAACCAAATCTCCGGAGGACCCTCAGGAGGAAGTGCCAGTTGACTCTGTCATAGGCCTTCTGCATGTCCAGCTTAATAGCAATATTGCCACCATGGTTAGGTTCCTTCATCGAAGCCACCATATCCTGGGCAATAATGATGTTGTCCACAATCTCTCTCCCCTGAACAAAAGTACTTTGCTCTGGTGAAATAATTTTGGGGAGGTATGCCCGCAACCTGCATGCAATTAGTTTGGAAATAATTTTGTTACAGAAATTGCAAAGGCTAATAGGGCGGAAATCAGAAAGGTTCCTCGGGTGCTCGACTTTGGGGATAAGAAATAAGAAGGTATCCGAAACGGAGACCGGAAGACGTGCACCCAAGAAAAACGAACCAACAGCTTCCTCCACATCAGCAGCAATAATGTCCCAACAAACTGAGAAGAATCTCCCAGAAAAGCCATCCGGTCCGGCGCCACTGGCCGGGTCCATCCCCCGTACAATCTCCAACAGCTCCCTCTGTCAGGTCTGCGAACCAGATCAGAATTATCCTCCGTAGAAATGATGCTAGGGATGACATCGAGGAAGCCGTCCTCATCAGAAATAGGCTCAGCTCTAAATAGCTTCGAGAAAAATAAAGAAGCCTCCGTCGCAACCTCCGCGGAAGACCCAGTTTCTGATCCATCGGCTCGAATAATCTTCTGAATATCCGCTTTTCTTTGCCTGCTCCTGGTGCACTCATGGAAAAAACGAGTATTCTTATCTCCTTCCAGATCCCATTTTAATCTGGCTTTTTGTTTCCAGAAAGACTCCTCAACCTGGACCCTTTGCTTCAATCTGGCAACTGCCTCCATCCAGGAAGCCCTCCCCCTCTCGAAGGATGAAGCTCATAGTCCTGCTCCGCCGCCAAGGCAGCATCCTCGGCCCGACGGACCTCCTGAAAAATATCTCCGAAAGTAGCTCTGCTCCATCCAGCTAGCACATGCCCCGTCGTCCTCAAGCGCATGCCCAACCGCTCAAGCGCGTCATAATGCCAACATGAATTCCATGCCCGAGCCACAGTCTGAAGAAAATCCGGATGAGAAGTCCAGAAGTCAAGAAACGGAAGCCTCTGTGCAAAAGGGGAGAAGCTGGCTGGCAGGATATCAAAAGAGGAGAATGATCTGATTCTGCCCGATTCAGATGCTCGCAAGAGACCTGAACATCATCCAACCAACTACCCGTCACGAGTAACCTATCGAGACGGGAACCCTGCCGATCAAGCCCCGTCTGCCCGTTCACCCAAGTATAGATGCTACCTCTGAAACCAGCATCGGATAACCCGACAGCCAACTGGAAATCAAGGAAGTCCGCAATGGCCCTCGTGTCAGGAGGACGGCCTCCAAACTTCTCATCCGGAGATGCAATGATATTGAAATCCCCGCCCACCGCCCAGGGCATGGCAATGTCCCTGGCTTGAACGTCCAAAAGATGCCTCCACATAGTCCTCCTCCCCTGCCGAGTCCCTGCACCATGCACTATAGACAACCGCACCGAAATCGAAAAATAACTCAAAGAAAGCTGCACCGTGATAGCCTGATCACAGGAGTCAGTATAACTGACTCCTAGACCCGATTTACAGAAAACCCAAATATTACCCTTATTATTGCAAAAGCTATCATCAAAACCCAACCTCAGTTGATAAGAAAGAAGCTTAGAGGATATCACCTTGGGTTCAATAATGGCAAGAACCTGAATCGAGTTGGTCCAACACAAGGACCTGAGACGGGATAATGAAGCTCTGTTCGCCGTCCCCCGAACATTCCAGATAAGGAATTTAATCATGGACCCTCTTGGGGTCCCGCCTAACTCGGGAAGCATGTGAACGAAGAAGACGATCCGATTGAGGAGCCATCGATCTCCTCCGCCTACCAGCCGCCTTCTTGTAAGGAACCATCTGCCAGTCATCTTCCCGTCCCTCGGAGATAGAGGTGGAAGGTCTACCCTCGGGCCGGGAGACCATATCACACCGGAAGCTGAGTCATAACCCCAGACGGATAAAGGACCGTGACCGGCCTCCTCCTAAACCACCAGGCTACGATCCTCGGTTTTAGAGTCAGCTGCTATAACTCCCTGTCCCAGCTGGCTATGGATGATAATAGGAAGAACCGATAAATCAATAGGCCCAATGCCCGCTCAGGGCCCACCTGTCCATCCAGGCTAGAGCCTGGAGCACTGCGTCCCTCCATCATGGGCCGCCCGTCATCCCAGCTGTCCCGAGGAAGACTCCCCCACGTGCCAGGAAGGCGGAACGGAATTCGCGCGAGTAGCAATACTCCCGCGCAATCCGTGCTGCGTGATTCCCGTGCTATCATCACGCCCCCCGACGCGCCTCCAAATCTGCCGTGTCCCCTTCCCTTTCTTGCGCCTTGATCGTCTCCTCCGACGACCCCTGCTATTCCCTCGGCCACCCACCTGACCGTCCTCCTCACTCAGCGCCTGGAGCAAGGCCGTCGGGGATGGGCGGTCTATCAGCAACTCCCACGGGCGGAGGCTCCACCTGGGGTCGTCCACAAGCACTCTCAACGTGACCATGGTGGCCGCAAGAAACACAGTACAGAGGCCTCCGCTCATAAACAACAGGCTGCGAGCGAACTCCATCAGGCAGCTGGAAGAACACCTCATGTTGAAGTGGTTTGCTTACGTCCACTTCAACCAGAACTCTGGCCACCCCCGGCCTAGAAAATGCCGTAGCCCGATCAGTACTGAGCGGAGTACCGAGACCAGATGCGATTGAAAGAACCGCATTGGTATCAAACATGCAGTGTGGTAGCCCGGGAAGGCCACCCAGATTGGAACCCGAGGGTCCTCTCTCAGCGGCGAAAAGTCCACCGACGACCGGAATAGCATCATCGGAACCCGACCAACGAACCAACAGTCCTTAGACCGCAGTCTAAGAAAGTCACTCTCGACATGAGGCCGAATAAGGAGTGTCGATCATCAATAGCCTTCACGTCGATCAACCCCCTGAAAACCCGCGAGTCGAAAGCCTTACTGATAACCTCGACCGGGAGTCTCCGCCGCACAAACTTGCCAATAAGATCTAATCCACACGGCGCCGTGAGGGCCTCCATGTCTGACTGAGTAAACACAACCACCTTCCATCAGAGTCAATGGCAGGACGGAAGTCCACCCTCGGCACTCCACCTGTCGACGCCGACGCGGATCCGCCCGCGACCGCAGCGAAGGTCCGCGCCATGCCGCCCGTCCTTCCACTTGCCACCTTCGATGTGGCCCTCTCCGCAACCGGAGGTTCCACCCGCAAATTACCCGAAGGGCCGGAGCCCCCCGACTCAACCACCAACCGATCCGCGCCGAGCGGAACGCTCCTTTGGACGTCGGACAACTCCGTGCGCCTACCCACGTGGCCGGGATCTCCCGACGGAAAACACGGGACGGAGCCCCCCGCCGTCGAGCCCGACACAGTGGAGATCGTCGACAAACTCCCAAGGATCCCGCCGGAACCCATGCTTCGGCCATGGTGTCCGACGTCCCCCGAGTTGAAAGCGCAGAGACGTGGGTGGCCGGGCCTCCCACCGGAGCCAACCCAGCGTCCAAAGCCGTCCGGCCCCCTCCAGGGGCGGCGCCACCCTCAGAAATACGTGGGTGGCCGAGCATCCCTGTCAACATCGGGAGGGAAGAGCCCTCCGCCGACCCATCTCCTGCAGAGCAGGCGTACGCCGTCTGGCTCCCTCCAGGGTGGCACCATCCGCCGGTGGGTGGCCGGACCCCTCCACCGCCGAGAACATCTCTCCAGAAGCAATCGCCTGGTGTTCGCCTGTCCGCAAAAACCGGGTGCCCTAGCTGCCGATTATATGAGTTCCTATATATATATATATATATATATAATATATATTATATATATATATATGAACACACTCTCACATACACGATATAATATTACACTCCACAACACTAACACAATATGAAATTAGAAGTGCCTAAACCACTTAGAGGCAAAACCTAATTTTTCTAGAAGTGTCCAAATTTGGGGAAAACTCAATGACACAATCACAAACCCAAACTTCTCCTAGGACACTCCAAACGGACTCAAACTTGACACGAATAGGGACACAACCTTGGGGATAAATCCTACGGGATTCAAACTAATTATCATGATGAAAAGAATGAATTAGAGAATAGGTTGTAACTATCGGGAGATGGATTCCCGATTCAAAAGTCCTCCGACACGGCTCCGACACAATGAATTGTTTAGGACACACCCTTGCACTTCTTGCTCCCAAAAGCTTGGAGAAGCACTACTTGGGATAGAGGAAGAGTTTGATGGAAGAAAAATGGGAAGAAAAGATTTATTAGTGATGAAATATAAAGATTTTACTTCTTTCTCTTTGAAAGAAACTTGGAGAAGAAAGATGTAGAAATTTAAAGTGGAAAGAATGAAGAGGGAAGGGGGTGTGGCCGGCCCTATTAAAGGGGTTTGGAGCTCCTTGCAATTTACAAATTTGTCCCTCCCTTTACTTCTTAGCTAAGTTAACTTCCTAATTGGGTTTTGG
>JANAVB010041885.1:0-23809 GCA_029216955.1 Iris pallida
GGTTCGTAGAAGATTTCTCGAATAGTGGGGCCTATGACTCGACTAACTTGCAAGGATCAGGAGTTTGTATGGACAAATGAGTGTCAAGACGCTTTTGACGAGTTGAAGAAGCGCTTGACCACTATGCCTATCTTGACACTACCATCGGGCCTAGGAGGTTTTGTGATTTACAGCGATGCATCCGGGAAAGGATTATGATGCGTATTAATGCAGCATGGTCATGTAGTAGCGTATGCATCGAGACAGTTCAGGGTGCACGAAAAAAATTATCCAACCCACGATCTAGAGCTCGCCGCGGTTATCTTTGCTTTGAAGCTATGGAGATACTACTTGTACGGCGAGAAGGTTGATATCTATACTGATCATAAGAGCCTCAAGTACATGTTCACACGAAAGAGTTGATATGCGACAGCGAACTGGTTAGAGTTGATGAAAGATTACGAGATTGAGCTACACTATCATCCGGGCAAGGCTAATTTGGGCCACATTGAGACGGAAGCCCATGGCCTACTTCTTTACTATGCAGAAAGAGTTGATCAGAGACTTGCAGCAGCTTGGTATTGAGAGTATTGCCTGAAGGAGATGGCGTGTTAGCCAACCTCCAAGTGCAATCATCACTAGTAGATCGGATCAAGGCGGTATTACCTATGGATGCTACATTCCGACGACTTCGAGAGAAGACTGGGACAGGAGAGCAGACAGAACGAGGATTCATCCCGATGGGACATTGTGTTGTAGGCATCATGTTTATGTTCCTAATGGAGAGTTGCAACAGGAGTTGATGGCAGAAGCGCACAGTTCGACTTACTCTATTCATCTCAGAGGAACTAAGATGTACCGAGACTTACAGCTATTATTGGTGGCACGGAATGAAGCGAGAGATAGGTCATTTTGTGGCCAAGTGTTTGGTATGCCAGCAAGTGAAGGCCGAGCACCAGATGACGATCGAATTATTGCAGCCGCTACCCATTCTCGAGTGGAAGTGGGAGCACATTACGATGGACTTCGTGACAGGATTTCCTCAGAGTCCTAGTGGACGAGATGGGGTATAGGTGATTGTTGATAGACTTACCAAGTCGGCCCACTTCTTACCTTTTAGAGTGGGGCAGCCTACGGAGGTTTTGGCAGAAATGTATATGAAGCAAATAGTGAAGCTGTACGGTGTACCAATTAGCATTGTGTCGGATCTTGACTCGAAGTTTGCCTCATATTTTTGGAGGTGTATGCAGGACAGTTTGGGTATGCATTTGAAGTTTAGCACGTCGTACCATCCGCAGATAGATGACTAGTCAGAGTATACGATTCAGACGCTAGAGGATATGAGAGCGTGTATGCTTGACTGTGGTGGATCATGGTAGGACCACCTTCATTTTGTGGAATTTTCTTACAACAATAGCTATCAAGCGAGCATTCAGATGGCTCCATTTGAAACATTGTGTGGTAGAAAGTGTCGATCTCCTGTCTGTTGGAGCAATATTGGACATCGACAAATATTGGGTCCCGAGCAGGTTTTGAGCATAGTGGAGAAGGTAAAGAAGATACAAGACCACCTGCGAGCAGCGCAGGATCGACAGAAGCAGTGGGCAGATAACCGTCATCGACCTTTAGAATTTAAGGAAGACAACCATGTTTTCTTGAAGATGTCCCCCACTAGAGGCGCGATTCGATTTGGAGGATATGGCAAGCTGAGTCCAAGATACATCGGTCCTTTTGATATCTTGGAGCACGTGCGAAGAAGTTACTTATAAATCGGCCGTGCCACCGTCGCTAGAGGGAGTACATGACGTGTTCCACATGTCTTAGGTGAGGAGGTACATAGTAGATAGCAATCATGTGCTTGATCACTCCGAGATCACAGTTGGACCGAGTTTGTCGTACGAAGAGCAACTAGTAGGTATCCTCGATCGCCGAGTGAAGGTGTTGCGGAATCAATGTTTACCGTTGGTTCGCGTGGCATGGAAGCATCACTCGCCAGGGGAGTCTACTTAGGAGCGCGAGGACGACATTAGGAGTCGCTACCCGTATTTGTTCGAAGACCAAGGTACGTCTTGTATGATTAGATCCTTTCAAAATTTTTGCATTGCATTTGACCCCTACCTTAGTTAATTTCGAGGACACAATTTCTTTAAGTTGGATAGGATGCCAATACCCATATCTTAAGCAGAATTTATTTTTACAATTTTTACTATTTTATACATATTTTAATTCTTTAGTGGTAATTAATGTATGTATATATTAAAATTGGTGTGTAGGCTTGTAAATTATATTACTAAATATAGTCTACTTTATAAATTAGGATTTTAGGTATTTTAATTATTTAAAAAAAAATTCTAAAGTTATTAATTGCTTTGTAAGCCTTGAATACATAGGAATACATATATCTCTTCATATATATATATATATATATATATATATATATATATATATATATATATATATATATATATATATATATATATTATAATATATATGAGAAAAATATATATATATATAACTTGTACTGTAGCCGAGCTACAGTACCAAGTGTATACCCGACCCCCAGGCCGAGCTCAGGAGCGCGAAAAATCCCGTGAGCGGATCCAACCCGAAAATACTAAATTCCCTACCAATTCAATCCAAATCTTTTCCTATTAATTCATACCTAGATTCTCCACTAGATTGACCCAATTTGAATCAAAATCTTGCTCTAATCCTATCCAATTTTGGATTTTAAATCCTATAAACTCGAAAAAAAATATCAATTCTACAAAATTCTTCTTCAATTCTCCTCAAAACCTAAATTCCTTACACCCCAGCCTTGCCAACCCACGCAGCTACCCCGCTGCTTGCACCTCGTCTCGATCGCCGCATCGCCGAAAAAATGACGAATCGAGCCGTGAAACAGAACGCTCTGTCTCGAAGACAAGACGAGGTAACCATCTTCTCATTCTGATTTCTCCATACTCGTTTGTTCATTTTCGCTCCTATAAAATTTTATGTGGAGCCCCATTGATCCTCTTCGAGATCCTCCAGGAGGATTTTGAAATGACCCATCAACTTGCTCGAAAAATCGACATAAAGTTAAAGAGAAATATGTTTCTGTAGTGTTAAAAACTGTTTTAAAATGACAACTTGGAAGCCAAATTGTGAACCGTACGTTAGGGTTTAGTAGAAACTAGTTGAAGGCAGTCATAGACAACATAACCGAGAGTAAAACACATCTTTTAGATCAAAGTTCTGAGTTATATGCAGGAAGTAATTCCTTGTTGAAGTTGCCAGAAAAACTGCTTCTAAAATATAAAATTTTTGAAAATTTTCCCGATACGGTGCGCCCCGACAAACGGCGACGTGGTCGCGCACTATATGCATCGAAAGCGCGTATGGATGTTGCGACGTGTGGAACTGATGGAACTCGATTTCGTTGCGTATGCGTGATGAAATCAATGCATATACGTCAAGATACCCTCGTATCGACGTTTTGCAAACTTGGTCATAACTTCGTGTACAGTCGTCGGATCGAAATGAAACTATGCCACCAGACCGTATTGAATTTCTGGTCTGTATGCCAAGTTTGGTTCGATTCGAGAAGGTTGATCGGAACGCCAAAATTGGCGGCCCGTGACCCGATCCAACGGGCGATTTGTGCACGGCTCATCGAATCCAAAATTGGACATACCGTTGGGTTCGTATCCAAACCGATCCGTAGACAAGTAGTTTGATGACTTTAAAGACCGTAGATACTGGTACGCATTTCGGTACAAAGTGGGTCCAACGGCGGACAACGTTTTGACCCGAAATTACGATTTTGCCTGTTCAATTTAAATTTTAGACAGGCATTTCCTAGGTATATCTTTTTTATCGAGAACATTTTTGATGTTTGTTTTAGCATTCAGAGTCATCTGTGAATTGTGAGTTTTGTGTTGACACTTGCAGCATTTGGATTTGCCTCCTCGCACCGCAGGCAAGTATACCTTGCCATGGATTCTGATTGTGCTCATTTATTTTTAGTATATTTTTATTGCATATTTATTTCTCTTATTTTTCATTTTTTATATTGTGCGTCCAAGTCACACTTGGGTGCAAGCGGCTAGATTTAGTCGTTTTTGTTATTTATATTTTATTATGCATGTCGACCTAGTGTTAGGACCACCTTATGAGTGTGGGATATTTTCATATCTCCTATGGACTTGACACATGTGTATCACGGGATGAGTGAGTTCATATAGGACACGGACCTGCGTACTTGACTGGCCATCGATACGTATGGGTCGTGCGACGGATAGGAGGTAACTGCTATTAGTGAGTCGAGTTAGAAGCCATAGCATTACCAACTGGTCAGGTTGTGGATACATCTTGGACAGGAGCATCGAGGGGAGGGGACAGATACTAGCGTTGGGGCTACATTTACTTTTTACACACATACATGGGCCGATAGCGACTCGGATAAGCGCTACTTGACGGCCACTCTTTATTACTTGCGTGAATCTTACAGCCCCTGCGTAGAACATTGTCCTCAAAAGTGCATATCACATAGACGGTTAGGAAAACCTCTAGTGTCATAGTGGCATATTTTCACATTCAGTTATTTCGGCATATTTTTTGTATCTTTTACGTCCCTGAGGACCTGGTGATCTCTCCAGGATTAGACGAGCAGGACTATCCCAGGAGTACGGAGCAGCTTCGGATCCTTCTTATGTTGAAGACGAGGCATCTCCTATTGATACTTAGTTTTTTCTTTATCTGAGACTATGTAGTGGACATCTCTTATCTTCATTGTTCTGTTATGAGGAGGTTGGACTCCATTTAGTTGAGACTATTTTTCATAGCTGTTTGGAGTGGAATGACCACCCGGCTATCTCTTGACTTCTTTTATTATCCTTGAGACTTATTTATTCATTCTGTGTTGAGCTGTGGATGAGATATAGTTATTATATTGTGGCTTATCATGTATTATTACTTACAGCTTATGTACAAATACGAGGATACCACATAATGGTATTCTTCGTATACGTGCAGCTGGCATGCTGACGTACTTAGTCCTATGTATTATGGGACTAGGGCGTTACAGCATGGTAAGCACCATCCCCAGTACCGGAATGACTTGGAGTAGCCTGTGCTTGAAGGTGTGACCTCCGAGACAGTAGTATTTAGAGGAGGCTATACTCCATGTCCAGTATTGATAGCACAAACCTGCTGCATGTTCTTGAGTTAGAACTGGGTTCACAACCGGTGGAACAACATGTTGTATCATGATTATTGTATGCATGCTTGTAACCATGTCAGCTATGGCCTTTAGATTAGCTTTTAAGGCAGTAATTTGTTGCTCTTGGCTAGCCGAACTGGAAGCGTCTTGCTCCTTGTTTCCACGTAAGCAGAAACTTCCCTTGCTACAAAAGATGAACTGGTAGATAGGATAGTCCGATCAGAGTCTTCGATATTGGCATCAGAGTCTAGTAGACCGCTACCCCCAGAATTTGAATCAGGAATATTCCTTTGACCGAGGAGGTCTCGGCTTCTTAATGGTATATTTTGGTAGACTCCTTCAGAGGAGTCAAGAGCTTGATTGCAAATTTGTCGGCTCGAAAGTCATAATAAATTACTCCTCGGGTGTCTTCTATCCTCAGTGCTATGAGATGTCATATTGGCAGAAAAAATAGCAATTCTTTTCATCCACTAAGATCACATTAGAGATCGAGAGTAATCGGGAAATCGAGAGTAATTCAAACGGTTGAACATAGACCATTTTGCTGACTTGCAGTAGCACTTGACATCAACTTCTTGTGAATGACAACGACATTTGTGGTATGCAGTCGTTGATGCACGAAGTAAGTTATCCTCATCTATCAGAACACATCAGGAGCCAAGGTAATTCAAGCGGTCAATCACAGAACGTTTGACTGTCTTACAGCAGCACTTGATTACAATTTCATGATACTGATTATAGAGATGTTCATTCTGTGAAGTCATCGTTGCATGGGATGAACTCATAGTCTTTCACTTTTGTACAAGGTGTTTACGAAGATCTAGTACAGTAGCAGGAAAACAAGAAGAAGAAAAAGAAGAAGGCTGACTCTGCCTGATTACATTAGGAATATGATGCATTTTCCTAAACATTTGAGTTCCCTGCGTATACAGGGCAGAGTACTAAGTTCATTGGCATAGGTGAGTGGGTTTTGGCTCTTAGAAGCCTTTATTGTGCGCGAGTTAGTGGTTGGCGCAGACTATATTAAAGTCTTTTGGTACACCATCCGACTTATTTGATTCTGCTCTGCGCCTATTAAGATAGGTGCACATGTCAGCATCTAGCACTACTTGATTGTTAGTCTGTGACATCCTTAGCTTCCCCAGCTCTGTTGTTGATATGCACAGAGTAGGAAGATTTGGCACTGGCCTAATTGGCACATGATAGCTTGACGCAAACTAGTTTGGTGTGGAGTAAGAAAGATGCCTTGGTACTCCATGCACACATGCACAGCGTGTTTGGCACGGCGCCTATGTGCAGAAGGAAGTGAACTTTGAACATAAGTAGTGTTTTTATTGAGAGATGTTTTGGAACTGATTGGCACAGAGGTGCAATCGAGTGAGTTTTCTACCAAGTCCAGGACTGAAGAAGAGTTCAGAGTGGCCATTGGGCGAATTCCCTTGTCTTGAGTAGCATCAGCAACAATTGGCACAACATTGGACATTGGAATCTAGATGGCACGTGCTTTGTTCTAGGCAGAAGCAGTGGTGGCTCGCTTGGCACCCCAGCACCAATTAGTTCCTCATAAGCAACTTGCTCAAACTCAACGACGAAAGTCTCCTGCGTTGTGCCAACCGACGCAATATCACATTGAGTTGTTACCTTCTCATCGGAGGAAAAAGTCGTCCCCAATTGAGTCATCATTTTGTTTTAAAGAACAAAAGTTTTTTGAGAAAACTTTACTACAAACTAAGATAAGAGAAGTACAAAAAGTATAATTTAATTCTTGGAAGTACAATTTTAGGAATCTAATCAAAAGACGATCACTTTATCCCTTTGACGATGCGATATCGAAGAAGAAAAGCTCTTGAACGTGCTGCAGAGGATTACCAAGAATTCTTATCAGAAGACTATGATCATTAATGATGCCTAGAAAAGTGATTTTGACCCTATTTATAGAGTTTTGGGATAACTGCCAGTCAATTGCAATGATTGGCACATAGTACAAAATATACTGTTTGGCACACAATATTATGTTTTACTGATTTGTGCGAACGGTTAGCTAACCTGCATGGGACACATAGCATTATGTGAGAGAAGTGTGCTTGGTCGTGGGCAGTATTGCATGTACGTTCTTCAAGATTAGTGGCATGTGCGTCACGTCATCTTTAACTGCTTCTAGATGATAGTTAATTAATTAGCGCCAGTTGATGAATGGCACATACTGTTAAGGAGCGCCAATTTATAAATCACAGTAAGCATTAAGTCTGTGAGGAGTTGGTCACTTCACGCAAATGATAAATGGCACGAATTAACTAAAAACCATCATTATGACAGATCTAACACAATCTCTTCGAGCGTCACGCACTTCGGATTCGAAAGGATTTTTCTCGAAAGTTGTGTTGTCAGTCATTATGACTAATGGCTTAGCTTCTCAAGGAAACTCACACATGGGCACCATTTGATGGTATGAGCCATCTGATGCAGGGTGCCATTTAATGTTGGTTGCTATTTGATGGATATAGTTTCGCGTCATCTGTGAATGCGTAATACATTCTTTTAGAATTTTTAAAGCTTCTACAATGTCGGATACACCGGACAAGTCCCCAAATCTCCATATCCCTAACCATAATTCCTAAATTTCCCCCGCTGTATCGGACAACCCCGACACAGCCAACCCCTAACCTAATTTCTAATCCTAACCCTAGTTTCTGCTCGTCGGCGCTGTCTTTCTGCCGTCTTCGATGATAATAAGCAAACATACACCACCATCATCGTTCTCGTCGTCTCCGCAGTCGACGACAGCCGCGTCGAGCACCCTCTTTCTGTCAGAATCACCCTCATCTCCTCTTCCCCAACCATCAGCTCTATTCTTTGCCTTCAAACCACGACCACCTGCTCGTCGACCATGTCCCTGCACATCTATGTGCCGGAGAACACACCACCATAACCGTCACTACCACGGGGCCTCTATCCCCGACGTCACCATCTTTGGTGGCCAACCCTAGCCAACACCACCATACGCCATTCCCGCTGCCGACGTCGTATTCGCCACCAAAACTAACACCATCATAACCCCTACAGATCCACTCACCTATGGCTTCATCCCGACGTCGTCGCGCGCTACTTCAGAGCCGCTACTCTATCCGATCCATAATTTTCCAGATCCACCCATACCTGCGCTCTTTCAACGAGACGCCGCCGCCGCGGGTCGACCTCCTCCCAATAACTAGCCTACGAGCCGCACCTCACCAATATTTTATATGTTCGACGCATGTGCGCCCTACTCGAGTACTGAGCTCCAGAGCATCGCACGACAATGCCTCCGTGCCATCTCTGCACTGGTTCTCTGCTGCCATCTTGGAGTCAGCCTCCTCCAGTGCCGCGCAACTTTTAGTGAGTTCTTCCTGTTGGCCCATTGGTCATTTGGTCAAACTGATTTTAATAATTTATCAAACTCTGTCTCGATATATGGAGCTAGTCAGGATATCTCGGACTCATGGATATGATTAAGAACGGCTATCTACTCAGTCAAGACCGAAGCGTTGTTTGCCTGTTCGAGTCTATATTTCTTTGAGCAATATAATCTTTTATTTTATTGAGTCTAGAAATACATTGTACACCGAGTCGTACTGAAAAATAGGCTATTCCAAAATAATTTCAAAATATTTTTAAAAATGTCCTTAGTTTTGAAAAATATTCGTATTTACAAAAGCTCCAAAAAGGTTTTCAAAATTCCCCAAAATCTATTTTAAAAAACCCTAACCAAACCCTGACAGAACTCGGCCAGAGTTCGGCCAGAGTTCGGTTAGTGGCCGTTTTGATTTTTGAATTCCTTGGAACTTGGTCCTCCTGCAGTTGCGGATTTGACCGAGATTTGCTCATCGAGTTCTCCCCGAATTCTGCCAGAATTCTGACTTTGGAACTCCTATAAATAGAGAAGGATTTTGATCTTTTTAACACACTCATTCACTTTCAATCTTCTCTTTATTTAAAGCCTACTGTCTTCCAAAGAGTTTTTCTCGAGCTTTAATTTTCAGATCCCAAGCCAGTTACAATCCTCTAGTCGATTTGCCAGTGCGGTGCGGTCTAGAAGTTTCTGAGTGATTGTAATCAGAAGGCTTGATAGAAGAATACCTATTTATAATTGAAGTTGGACGAGTTCTTCGTATCAAAGCTCGCATTGTAGAAGTTGCAAGGACGTCGTAAGAAAACTTACGGTTTTGCCAATAGTGGATTAAACTGGTAGCAAGAGTTCTACCGACTGGACTAGTCCTCAAGAGAGGGAAACCAATATACATCGCTGTCTTTGCGTTTGCTTTCTTATCTCTGCCTTTACATTATTTAGTTGTGATTATTTTTCTGTGATCTTGCTGCTAACAATTTTTAATTAGCATTATTCCGCTGCCAACTCTATTCACCCCCCCTCTAGAGTATTGCGCTTTACGATTTCGTTCCAACAATTGGTATCAGAGCGGGTGTTACAAGTAAAGCAAGGTAACATTACAATTATTTATTCATTTAATTAATTGTTATATAGATCACAGCACAACACATGGCAACTGTGAAATTCACAAGTGAAGGCCAGGCCACAAACAGACCTCCACTGTTTGATGGTACAAATTATACCTATTGGAAAACACGGATGTGTTTCTTCTTGAAATCTCTTAATTTTGATTTATGGTCTTTTGTTATTGATGGCTATCAAAAGCCACATCGTATAAATGTTGATGGAGTTTTAAATGAAAAACCCCATAACAGATATACGGAGGAAGAAAAGAAAAAGGCCAGTCTTGACGCACATGCTATTAACGCTTTATTTTGTGCTTTAGACATAACTGAATTTAATAGGGTGTCTATCTGCACAACTGCAAATGAAGTGTGGAAGCTTCTTGAAGTCACACATGAAGGCACGACTCAAGTCAAAGAATCAAAAGTCAGCAGACTTACTCAGGATTACGAGGCGTTCAAGATAAAGCCCAACGAAATAGTTGCTCAGATGTTCGAGAGATTCTTGGAAATTGTAAATCCTTTATCCTCCCTAGGCAAAGATTACAGTAACCATGAAAAGATTCGTAAACTCCTGCGAGCACTTACAAAGAACTGGATTCCAAAGGCTACTGCAATCATTGAAGTAAACGACCTCACTACCATGACACTCGAAGTACTCATGGGTAAGCTACTCTCTCATGAACTGGAGCTACAAGATTTTGAAGAGCCTACACCAAAGGAGATGACGATCGCTTTCAAGGCTCAGCACATAAAAGCTGCGGAAGGTGATTTAGATATCAGTGAATCTGATGCTGAAGATCAAGCACTCCTAGCAAGGAAATTCAAAAGATTCATGAGATATAAGAAGAAAGCCAAAAAAAAAGCAGCAACAACTGGTATCAAGATGATGCTGTCTGCTATGGCTACAAGAAGAAGGGACACATGAAGAAGGATTGTCCTACAAACTCATCATCAAGCAAGAAGAGCAACAGGTATGAGAAAGGGAACCTAAAGAGATCAACATCACGGAAGTATGCCAATACCAGCATATGGCATGAAAGTGAAGCCGGCGACTCAGAAGATGAACAATCAGAAGACGCTACAAATGTATGCTTTATGGCATCCTATCAGGTACTCTCTGAACCTATAGTTGATACATATGATGACTTCACCTTTGAGTAATTAGGAGAAGCCTTCAGTGTACTGATAAGTGATTACAGGAAACTGTGTAGCAAATATCAGACCTCTAAGAAGGTACTCAAAGAGTACAAAGGTAAAATAGGAAGACTTACCGACCTACTAGCTGAGGTTAAAGATAATGTTAGTGAGTCTGGTGAGCTTTCTTCTATTAAGCTCTTATTACACGAGACTACCAAGTCATCCGAAGAAAAAGACAAGGTTATTGACCAGCTGAAAGAAGTACTTTCTAAAGAGAAGAAAAGTCTTCAAAGTGCACAAGTCAATATGGAAGCACTCACTTCTGACTATACTAAGTTGTATGACACTTCCAAAAGATTGGAAATTAGGTTAGAAAAACAGCGTGAGACTGCTGCTTCCTACCCTAACACGTGTCACTTACCGAATAATCGGAACATTCCCAAACCAAACACTGTCAGACCTAACCATATCAAACCTTTACCCCAAAAGGTTAAGCCCAAACAGGAATATAGGTATGCTTTCTTCTATACTAGAAACAACCATGCATACCACTCAACTTTCAACACTCAACATGCACAATGTCATTATTATGGCCACACTGGTCATATTTCTCCTGCATGTAGAATCAAAAAGCTTGTTGATTTAAATATTTATGCATGGATACCAAAAGCTAACATCTCAGGACCCTACAAGAAATGGGTACCGAAAGTTTTATCTGCAAATTATTTTGTAGGTGGAACACCTTTCACATGCTAAAAGCAAATGGATCCTCGACAGCGGTTGTTCACGGCATATGACCGGTGACGCTATATTATTTGCAACACTGTCGAAGAAGAAGAAGGAAGGCTATGTCTCCTTCGGTAACAACTTGAAAGGATATATCATTAGTATCGGTGATGTTGGTAAGTCTCCCTATCCTGTGATTAAGGATGTCTGTCTGGTTACCGAGTTGAAACATAATCTACTCAGCATAAGTCATTTAGCTGATCATGGTTATGGCATCAACTTTGGCAAAGACAAATGTACTATAGTTGATAGCTCAACTGGTTGTACTATCTTTGAAGGTATCAGGGAAGACAACATATATGTTTTCTATTTGTTGGAAGAAACTAACATTTCAAGTAGATGCTTAATGGCTAAAAGTGATGAGAGTCATCTGTGGCATATAAGACTCGATCACACAAATATGGACACAATCTCAAGATTATCCACGAAGAAGCTAGTACGCGGTTTACCAGACATAACATTCAAGAAGGATTCGGTATGCAGCCAATGTAAAAAGAACAAAGCTACCAGATCCACATTCAAGTCAGTAAACGCAGTATGTACTACTAGACCTCTACAATTGCTACATATGGACTTATTTGGTCCTAGCAGAGTTGTTAGCCTCGGAGGTAAGTTATATGCTTTTGTAATTATAGATGATTACTCTAGATACACGTGGGTATACTTTTTGACACGCAAGAATGATGCATTATCCGAATTTCTCGTCTTTTGCAAGAAAGTACAGAATGAAAAAGGTTATATGATCACTCATATTAGAAGCGATCATGGAGGCAAATTCGAGAATGCAGAGTTTGAGCAATTTTGTGACACATACGGTTTTGTACACGAGTTCTCCTACCCTAGGACTCCACAGCAAAATAGAGTTGTTGAACGTAAGAACATAACTCTATCCGAAATGGCCAGAGTAATATTAAACCAGTTTAGTCTACCCAAATATTTCTGGGCTGAAGCTGTCAATACAGCTTGTTTTGTTCTCAATAGAGTTCTAATTCGACCCAAATTGAAGAAGACTCCATTTGAGTTATGGTTTGATAGAATTCCATCAGTTTCATATTTTAGAATATTTGGTTGTAAATATTTTATTCTTAATACAAAAGATAATTTGGGAAAGTTTGACGAAAAGGCCGATGAAGGTATATTTTTAGGTTATGCGGCCAAGAGCAAAGGATACAAACTCTTCAACAAACGAACTATGATCATCGAAGAATCAATCAACGTCACCTTTGATGAATTGAATCAAATGATTATCGATGACAATGACGAAGATCTAACTGTACCAAGTTCAACACCAGCTGATTGTCCAAGAGAAGAACCTGGAAGTAGCTACCTTCGGAGTCTGTCAAAAAGATTGAAATTTACGGCTGACCATCCAAAGGATTTGGTAATTGGTGATATTACCAAATGTGTAAGTACTCGTACATCCAGTAGAGATATTATTTCTAGTGCTGCATTCATTTCACAGCTAGAACCCAAAACTATTGATGAAGCATGGAGTGATCATTTTTGGTTAGATGCTATGCATGAGGAATTAAACCAATTTGAACGAAATCAAGTTTGGGAACTTGTTCCCAAGCCTATTGATCATCTGATCATTAGCACCCGTTGGGTATTCCGAAATAAACTTAATGAGAATGGTTTAGTGACTCGTAACAAGGCTCGACTCGTAGCTCAAGGATATAATCAGTAAGAAGGTATCGACTACGATAAGACTTATGCCCATTAGAATCCATTCGCATGTTATGTGTATTTGCATGTTTTCATAATTTTAAAATTATTTCAAATGGATGTCAAGAGTTCATTTTTAAATGGTTTTATAAAAGAAGAAGTTTTTGTAGCACAACCTCCAGGTTTTACAGATTTTAAAAACCCTGATCATGTTTTCAAGTTAAAGAAAGCTTTATACGGTTTGAAACAAGCCCCTCGTGCTTGGTATGATCGTCTAAGCTCTTTTTTACTTGATAACGGGTTTTCAAAGGGCAAGGTTGACACTACACTTTTTATTAAGTCTTTGAATAATAATATTCTTTTAATACAAGTCTATGTTGATGATATTATATTTGGATCTACTGATGAACCTCTTTGTCAAGAATTCTCTAAGTGTATGCAGAATGAGTTTGAGATGAGCATGATGGGAGAGCTGAAATTTTTTTCGGACTGCAAATCAAACAAACTGACAATGGGACATTCATAAATCAAGCCAAGTACACAAAAGATTTGCTAAAGGAGTTTGATCTGGACAATGTCAAACCCATTGGCACTCCGATGACAACTTCAACAAAGCTTGATATTGATGAACAAGACAAGCCTGTCGACACACGTAAGTATCGAGGTATGATCGATAGTTTACTTTATTTAACTGCTAGTCGTCCAGATATTATGTTTAGTGTTTGCTTGTGTGTACGTTTTCAAGCTAATCCAAAGGAATCACATATGTGCGCAGTTAAGCGTATTTTTCGATACCTTAAGGGCACTTCTTCTGTTGGCTTATGGTATCCCAAAACTAAGTCCTTTAACCTTATTGGTTACTCGGATGCAGATTTTGCTGGATGCAAAGTTGATAGAAAAAGTACCAGCGGCACATGTCATTTCTTAGGCAAGGCTTTAGTCTCATGGTTTAGTAAAAAGAAAAATTCTGTAGCCCTATCAACAACAGAGGCTGAGTATATCGCCGCAGGACGTTGTTGTGCTCAGATTTTATGGATGAAACAAACCTTGGAAGACTATGATTTATTTTTCACACACATTCCCATTTTTTGTGACAATACGAGCACAAATAATTTGACTAAGAATCCAGTATGTCACTCTCGTACTAAGCATATCGAGATCCAACATCATTTTCTTAGAGATCATCATCAAATTGGAGATATTGACCTTGTATACATAGACACTGAGAATCAATTAGCTAACATCTTCACAAAACCTCTAGCAGAAGATCGTTTCAATTATTTACGTCGAAAATTAGGAATTTTGGACGTTAATAATGTTAATTAATTTTGTTTTATGATTATATTTCAATACGCAAAAATTGTGTTAAAGACAAGCCAATAAAGAGTATGTCTGTCACCACAACTACGGTTGAAGCGAAGAGGTACTTAAGAGTTCCCCGGTGAACCTCCGCCAGCTGAGACAATACTCCTACAGCTAATTTGAGACAGTCGTTGTGTAACGAAATTTAATCTATAAAATAATATTAATTATATTAATTGAAGGTTGAAATTACTAATCTTTGAATTAAATTTTTGAAATGAGTCAATGAAAAAGAAAGTGGCCCAAACCAACTAACAGAACCTCTAGGCGAATTCGGCCAGAGTTCGGACCGAATTCGGCCCGAGTTCGGTTAGTGGTATCTGGTTATATAACCAGAACCCGAGAGCCTCTTCTTCTTCATTGCTTCTAAAACCTCTTCCACAGCAACAGCAGCCGCGCGAACATCTCCAAATCCTAGTTCTTCACTACTTCGTTTCTCCCAATCTACGTGGTAAAATCTATCCAAATTTTGGATTCGTGCGGAGATCGTTGTCCTCTACAGCATACTTGGATCTCGGAAGGTATAACTCCGTATTTCTCCTCCTTTCAAATTCATGCATATTTACTTTATTTGCACAATGCCTAAGGGATTCAACCCCTTTAAGAGGAAGAAGACGACCAATCCTAGTGAGGAAGGATCATCTTCAAATCTACACACGGATTCCCTCTTTTTGCCAGTTCAATCGAGCGATGGTGCGTTCGATGGGTTTTCTTTTCAAACCCTAGATCAAGCCCTTCTGTGGTATGGAGACTTTTCTATGAGATACATATGCAAAAGCGCTCCTATCAAATGGACTGTGTTTCCAGATCACCGCCCTTATTTTGAGGCATTAGAGTTACAATACTTTGCTGAACTTTGTTTTTCGGTAGCTACTAATGCCATTAGACTTTTCTATTGCAATATCGTACTAAACACGTTTGACGTAAGTACTCGTGTTGGTGGACTAGATATCGAGTTCAATGATGTCCTCTTAGCGGAAATCCTTGGTATTTCTAACGAAGGTGCACCGCTTGATGATATCACTAAATTTGATTTCCCCGACGGCACGACACTTGCTAGTTTCAAAGCTGAATTCTGTGCCCCTGATCGAGTTCGCTCTGGAAAGTTCAAGGCAAATAACTTGAACTTGTTTAGTTATGAATTGCATCGCATCATCTACTCCAGTCTCCTTCCGAAGTCTACTTCAAAGGATGATGTCACATCACTTGTGCTGTCTGCTATGTATCATATTCTTAAGGGGATTCCTTTTTCTGCCCCTAAGACTATTATCCAGATGATTGGACGTTGTCGTGCAAGAGATAGAAATCTCTCTTATGCGATGATTCTCCCACGCATCTTCCAGCGTTTTGATATTGATCTGTCAACTTGTACTCAAGACCCTGAGCCCAAGTTTCTTAAGCTATCTCGTCATAGTATGACTGCTGCTGCTATTCCTACTACTCCACCTCCTCCACCTACTCAGCAGTATGCCATGACCTTTGATGGCATACACCAGCATCTTTCTGATTTGCACGTCTCAATGACGGATATGGCCCGCAAACGTGAGTTCCGCGATGTCACTCGTTATCAGGCGATAGCAAATTCTCTAGTTGATCTCCGATTTGCTCAGACTGGATATTCTGCCGGTTCTATTCCTAGAGATCCAGCCTTTTCTGGTTACCGCTGTGAGGATGAGGCTGTTCATACCTACTTTCAGTCCGGTAACGCTTATGATTGGTATCGCAGTTCTGGTGCTACTCCTCACACTTCTGGAGCTGGTCCTTCTGGACATGCCGGTCATGCTGTTGATGATGATGATGAGGTTGATGAGGAGATGTGATGATGATGTATTAGCTAATTTTGAGACTTAGTTATTGTCTACTGTACACTTGGAAATGCTCCGACATTCCAAGTTTCTTTCTTTTAGCGTTTATTATCAGTTTTTTTGTACTGGATATTTTTGATGTCTCTTGAACATCATTTTATTTTTATGGGATGCGTAGTTTATCTTTCATATCAGTTTATTTATTCTTTATAGCATCTTTATCTGCTTCTATATTATAAACTGCCTGTGAAATAATTCTCTGTTATGTCTTGTATATTCTCACTGCATGAGATATTGTTTTTTTGTGTTTCTTCACTGTTGTAGCTTATGCATTAATTGCGGGGGAGCCTATTTCTTCACAATTATTTTGCTAAGTGACAACGGGATTGAACAATTTTGAACAATTTTTGGGGTATCTTATCTCAAAAGATGTTATATTATTCATAGTTTGTCAATTATCAAAATGGGGGAGATTGTTGGCCCATTGGTCATATGGTCAAACTGATTTTTATAATTGATCAAACTCTGTCTCGATATATGGAGCTAGTCAGGATATCTCGGACTCTTGGACATGATCAAGAACGGCTATCTACTCAGTTCAAGTCCGAAGCGTTGTTTGCCTGTTCGAGTATGTATTTCTTTGAGCAATGTAATCTTTTATTTTATTGAGTCTAGAAATACATTGTACACCGAGTCGTACTGGCAAATAGGCTATTCCAAAATGATTTCAAAATGTTTTTAAAAATGTCCTTAGTTTTGAAAAACATTCGTATTTACAAAAGCTCCAAAAAAGTTTTCAAAATTCCACAAAATCTATTTTAAAAAATCCTAAACAAACCTTGACAGAACTCGGCCAGAGTTCAGCCAGAGTTCGGTTAGTGGCCGTTTTGAATTTTGAATTCCTTGGAACTTGGTCCTCATGCAGTTGCGGATTTGACCGAGATTTGTTAATCGAGTTCTGCCCGAATTCTGCCTGAATTCTGCCAGAATTCTGTCTTTGGAACTCCTATAAATATAGAAGGATTTTGATCTTTTTAACACACTCATTCACTTTCAATCTTCTCTCTATTTAAAGCCTACTGTCTTCCAAAGAGTTTTTCTCGAGCTTTAATTTTCAGATCCCAAGCCAGTTACAATCCTCTAGTTGATTTGCCAGTGCAGTGCGGTCTAGAAGTTTCAGAATGATTGTAATCAGAAGGCTTGATAGAAGAATACCTCTTCACAATTGAAGATGGACGAGTTCTTCGTATCAAAGCTCACGTTGTAGAAGTTGCAAGGACTTCGTAAGAAAACTTACGGTTTTGCCAATAGTGGATTCAACTGGTAGCAAGAGTTCTGCCGACTGGAATAGTCTTCAACAGAGGGAAACAAGTATACATCGCCGTCATTGCGTTTGTTTTCTTATCTCTGCCTTTACATTATTTAGTTGTGATTATTAATCTGTGATCTTGCTGCTAACAATTTTTAATTAGCATTATTTCGCTGCCAACTCTATTCACCCCCCTTTAGAGTATTGTGCTTTACGATTTTGTTCCTACACTTCCTCTCATCGGAACTGCCCTCCCGATGATCGAGGGAGCTACTGCTTCCTCTATTTACTGTTTGCTTCCTCTTATTACTCTTTTTTTCTTTTGAGTTTTTTTCTCTCTAGTAGGAAGGGGAACAGAGAGGATTGGTATTCGTATTATGGGCCAGTCTCTCATGCCCTTGTTCCAAAATACAGAGAATTATGTACGTAGACAAGCCAGCCGTATAGTAATTATAGGTAAGCTGCAATACGATATAACCATAATAACTAATCTCATCCATAAAAGAAAGAAATAAGATATCATAAATCAACTTTAAATTGTCTTTTACACAAGTCTTTGGGTAGAGACAAATCCACTACAAAATATTTAAAATGTGAGAAAAATATACATGAAAAAAGATTTATAAAAATAGCAAGGACGATCCAAGAGCAATTATCTTCGATGGAATAGACAAGATCGCGGCCTTGGCTAGAGCACTGTAGAAGCATGAAAAAATTTCAGCAAATATAGCCCATCCGCCCAAGTCAAGTATAACACCATGCGCCCACTCAACGAAGCTCCATGCGCCCAGTCAAGTGTAGCTCCATGCGCCCAGTCAGTGAAGCTTCATGCGCCCAAGACTAGCTCCCTCGAAAGGAGGGCGCATAGCCTGAGACATGGCTATGCGCCCAAGCCAGATTCAGTCAAAGCCATGATCAAAATGTGCACCGAAGCAACGACCACGTCAGTCTCCACGAACAGTAGTGCACCGAAGCATGCGGCCACATCAACACCACGACCAACCCACGATCTCGCAGCCTGTATGCGCCTACATCCAATGAACCCAAAGCAGGACTATGCATCCACATAAGAACTAGCGTGTTTCTTATGTGGGCACATAATATCATTCCAGCTCGAGAACGACTATAAAAGGGGACCCTCACCCCTCTTCAAAACAGAGAACGGAGAGCATTTTCAAGAGCCAAATTGCTGCACGTCTTGCTAGTGAGCTGAGAGTTAGCAATTTTCTTAGGTTTTCTCCCACTTTTGTAATCGGAGTGTCAACGGAGTAAAGGAGCAACTGCCGCTCGATCTCCATCGTCCCATTCCCCAAAATTCTTTTTTGTACTCGGGGATCCTCAGCGCAGGATCTCTCAGGCGTACTCGATTTGTGGTACCTTGCGCCAATAAAAGAAAAGACAGCATTTTTTTTTCTTTTTTTGTGTGTGTCCACAAAAATGGCGACTCTGCCGGAGACTACCTTTTCTTCTGACGAAAAGGTGATGACGCAATTCGATACCGATAAAGTGGGGAGTACTCAGAAGATGCTGATCGTAAAGTTCGATCAGCAGGCGTTCGAAGAGATGCTCTCAAGGTACGGCTCTACTCCTTCAAAATCAACGAAGCCAAACAAGTCTCGCACGACTTGGCTTCCGAAGGGTCGCTGTGCATATCCTGCTAGTGTCATTGCAGATATGCAGCTGGAGGACTCTGTCACATGGGCGCATGACTCTGCCACAAAAGTTTCCCAAACGGAGAAGGCTCACACTGTTCCGGGCTCTACTAGCCCAATGACTTCTTTCATGCACAACCAACAACAGGGTGTTCAACACCCAAGACTTGGCAAAGGAAAACACTACGATGCCAAAAATCGGGGTGTGCGACACTCTGGCCGAACCCGGCGAGGATCACAAATAAAGGAGGCCAAACTGGGAGAAAACAGCACTGCTCCACCAGGCATGCGCCCAAGGCTGCACCCAAGGGAGTGTTTGGGCACATAGCCCTAACCAGAACACTTTTGTCTTCAGCAGGCTGGGCATCCAAAGCCATGCGCCCAAGGCTATGCGCCCAGGCTATCTGGATCCATACTATGCGCCCACATCGAGGAGGCTCAGACATGTTGTCAAGGAGCATGCGCCCAAGGCCAGTCTCCAAGGCCTATGCGCCTATAACAAAAAGACAGGTCCCAACGCGTATAACACGGGGCTATCTTTAAGGACATCACAGAACTTAGGTGTGGGTATTGCCCCTGCACACGAACTAAGTCTGGATGCGGCTACTCTGCTTACAAACCCGCATGCAAAGCTCGACGTTGCATGCAACATGGGTTGTAAGGCAAAACTTCCTTCCGCTGACTTGCGCAACATGATAAATCATAAGCATAAAGCGAGGGAGAACATAACAATTCATAGTGCACTTTCATGTACCAGTATTTTTATCAACTGTTGTTGCTCCAAAACAACAAAAGCGCCTCAGAGAAAGTTCGTGTTTCGACGGCTGCACTTCTCTGACGACGAGAAGCCATTATGTGTTTCATCCAACATGGCTTCGTAGGGTCCCCCTTACAGAAGCCCCAATCAAAGATGGTGGACTACGAGCCCAACTTTCTCTCTTAGCTCCGCGAGAAGAAGAAGGAGAAGTCTACCAATAGATGGCCAATAGGCTGTCACATCCGAAGGAGTCTATATGGGCACTCGATCAAAGGCGAGATTACGTATGGACAATAATGATTTCCAAGCAGGGGGTAGCATTCCCTCAGAATCTAAAGCAGATGACCCCCACATTGGGGGTAGCCTTCCAGAGGACTATGATCCCTCCGAATCCGATGGCGACTATCTACCTCCTCTACCTGAAGATGAAGGACTTATCCACTCGGAGACAGACAGTATCAGCACCAGTTGCACTACTTCCTCTGTTCATCCTCGTATGCTATCTACATATATGATGGATGGAGAAAGACCTGAAGAAGCCAGTGATCAGACTAGCAAACGGCTAGCGGGTCTTGAAACAACATTCGCCAAGATCACTGATATGCTTACCAGCATCATGGCAGTTCAAGCTGCTGGGGCTGTTCCTCCATCTCAACAGAACGTCACGGCCTACGCTAGTCCGGCTCACAGCAACAACCCTCCTTCACAAAAGGAGTATCATTCCGTTGTGCCTCCTCTAAATCTTATGAATGCCGGGGGGGTCCTTTGCCCACATTACCTGAAAACCGTTCAGCAGCCGTTTTCCAACACCTGCTCAATCAATATGATGCAATTGATTCCTTGGTCGCTCGCCTCGACACCATCTCGTAGAAAGACGGGCTTCAGAAGATTGGGATATCTCAACCGTATTCCTCTGTATGGGAGAACGCTACTTGCCTCTATAATTACAAGCCACTGATGCTGAACTCATTTGACGGGTTGACTTCTCCTAGTCAGTACATAACGTACTTCAACACGCAGACTCTGCACTTGCCCAAAGATGATCCGTTCCTGTCGAAGCTGTTTATTAGCACCTTACAGGGGGTAGTCTTTAAATGGTTCTGTAGTCTGCCTGACGGGTGTATCAATTCATTCAAAGACTTGGAGAGGATGTTCCTCAATAGGTTTTACGAGAGCGGCATGTATGTTAGCATGTCCACACTCATTGAGACCAAGCATAGGAGGACTGAGTCTGTCATTTCCTTCATCGAACGCTTCAGACGGCTACCACTGAAGATGCCCTTCGGCATACCAGACTCAGAACTTATGGATACTTGTCGACGTAACTTCCTTCCTACAGTGAAGTTTTGTCTGGGTATACATAAATATGATACATGGCCTACTTTTATTGGGGCCGCTGATGCTGCTGAAAACTATGTTCCTAACTTAGAACTACTGGGGTTGAAGACACCCAAATCCGAAGACAAGGGCAAGCATCCTCAAACTATCCCTGTTCGTGGGGGTAAAGGAAAAGAAGTCCTGAAAGTCGACACATCCAAAGGATCTTCTAATTCCCAGGGCACCTCAGACAAGCCTAAGAAGACTTTCTCCTTCGACGAGGATGATGTCATCACCATCTTCCACACATTTACGAAGGGTAATAAGCTAACATTGCCTCCACCACGACGTCCTGCAGAGGCAAGCCAACTCAATGATTCCAAGTACTGTTTCTATCATCAGTATGTGCATCACTCCACCAAGGACTGCATCATCCTAAAGAAGAAGATACAACAGCTTATCAACAGTCAAGTGATCAACCTCGAAGCAGAAGATAAGGTCGTATCTGCTAACATGATCTCTTTAGTTTGGCGACTTTCCTCCTACAGAAGTCCCAGACGGCGTGGTCCCGATCCCCAAGGCGATGATGGAAGTCGTCAACCTACTACCAGCTCACAACTCGACTTTGGTCCCACTCACAACTGAACGTGGCGAGATCATGTTGGTCCACCCAGACCTTGTCCAAGAAGTGACGCATGGGGTAGAACCTTCCAAAGCAAGAAAGGGCAAGAAATTCAAGCCATGCCATATGGTATCCTCCTCCATCTACAAGGTTCTATCTGGCGAGACACGATCGGGGAAGACTTATCTTCGGACGTACGATTCCGCACAAGAAGAAGCAGTACCTCCTCAAGCTCCTGCTGTCCAACTTTCCCCATCTACGAGGTTCTATCTAGCGAGATGCGATCGGGGAAGACTTATCTTCGGACGTACGATCCCGTACAAGAAAAAGTAGTACCTCCTCAAGCTCCTGCTGCCCCCACAAGCTCAGAAGCCAGCCCGTCCAAGCCTCAAACCACGGACAATTCCAAGCAGAAGGAGACGTGGTTTGACAAATCTTTAAAGGCGCCAGCTCCCGAAGGCATGGATCGGCCCTACAACTTTGACATACTGGCTCAGCTAGCCAATACACCTGCCAGGTTGTCTCTGTTCGATCTATTATAACTCTCCAAAGAAACGCGAAAGGCCTTAAGTGAGGCATTACTATACGCCGACTCTTACCTCGCTGAAGTCAAAGCCCCCGTTGAAGATCCTGTCTCATGTCCCCACTGCCACAGTACTATGGAAGTGGTGCCCAACATCACCTTCTCACAGGAGGACATGCTACTCAAAAATAATCGTCATGATAGAACCCTGTACTATACAGGGTATATCGAGGCGATCAAGGTGGACCGCATGCACATCGATCCAGGATCCTCCCTCAGCATTATTTTTAGAAGTTTGCTTTAAATTCTAGGAATCCCTCCGCACAAGCTATCCGCAACCAACACAATTATCATGGCTTTCAATGCTAGTCGAAGCCATCCGCTGGGCAAGTTCCGTCTCAAATGTCATATCGGTGATCTCCGAACGGAGGTTTCTTGCTATGTGATCGATGCCAATGTATCCTACAACGTCTTGTTGGAATGTCCATGGATACACGAGATCATGACCATTCCTTCAATACTTCACCAGTGCTTTAAGTACGTCAATAACAATGGTATCGTGAAGACGGAGTTTGCCGATGTCGATCCTTTCAAGGGCATCGAAGCTTACTATGGAGATTTGGTACTTTACCAATCTCAACCCCCCAAGGATGATGGCAATGAAGCTGACAATAAAGCTTAAGCAAGTCCATCCTCCGATGGTCCCCTGATTATCCGAGTCAAAGGATATACTACTCTAAAATATACTCCGAAGCCTCTCACAATCTAGGTAAAAAAGAAATACCCTAACAAGGAAAAGCCACTGACCATCACTCTCAGCAAGACACCCCAGGAGGAACCTACTGATGCCCATCCCACCAATCCTGAAAAATTACCCTACGTGGTGAACTCGGCCAAGACTGTGGCTCCTCTTCTAGAAGATGATCCTCTTAATGAGTATATCAATACTCATAATAATTTGCATTCAGCGGATGATGTTATCCCTGAAGAAGAACTTACGTATTTCCTTAGTAAAGGTTTATCTTTGAATTACTCCGATGTCTATCAATCTGTAAACCACTACATAGATACGATATACGTTCTAGAGAACGGCATAGGACTACACCTCTGCATGCCCGATCACAACACCTCACCTGCGGGAAAAAAGTTTATCCTGAAGATATCCTACTTCATTGTTCCAGCCAGAAAGAAAGATGAAGAG